>SRLM01000403.1:154986-495491 GCA_015708895.1 Populus ilicifolia | reverse complement strand
CCTATATATATCATGAAAAAAAGAATAATAATAATAATAATAAATAAATAAATAAATAAAAAGCATATTCGTGAGTTGCTTGTGAGATGAGCCTCTTCCCGCGTGATCATGATATATATCTTTGAAGCCACGCATAAAATCAAGGATCCCATGCCATATCTATCTACTGATTAGGAGCTAGCTACCGTTAAGTTGGTCCAACTAACAGAGTTAGTATTGACAAGAATCGGCTGGTGGCCATGGACAGTCAAGGGTGCGAGAGCGTGCGATGACGAACGATTATGGTAGAAAATGCTGAGTTTGTTGGCAATGGCTGTCGCTTTCGGAGTATTAGTTGCAATGTCCATTGCATTTTTGGTCAGCTCCCCCAGCTTGGTTAGTTATCCTTCTTCTTCCTCTTCCTTTTAATGTGAAATATGATTACCAAAACTTGCTTCTATATATGCTTATGTCATGATGAGTAGCTTGATTTTTATTTTTCTTTCTATATACTAAATATAAGAAGAAGAAGAATAACCCGTTGCAGAGCCACGTTCAGGTCCTGTGGATGATTAATTAGCACTTGTCAACGAAGTTAGACTAGCACGTTTTAACGTTATTGATTATTTTTTAAAAATTAATTTTTTTTTACTAATATGATTTTTTATCTAATTTTGAATTAAATTGTATAAAAACTAATTTAAAATAAATTATTCAATCTAATAAATTAAATAAAAATAACTTAAATAATTATTAAAAATATAATATAGCTTAGAGCATGTTTGGAGTATAGTTACGGTTATTTAAAAAAAAATTATTCAGAAAGATATATTAATAATATTTTTTTATTTTTAAAAAATTATTTTTGAGATTAACATATCAAAATAACTTGAAAATATCAAAAATATATTAATTTAAAATTAAAAAATTGAATTTAAAAAAACCCTTCCAAAATACAATATCAAACAACCCTCTACTTTTCAAGTCAAAATAAATTTTGATTTGCATTAACAAAAATCGATATTTTGCTTTTAAAAAGATGATTGGCATGAAGAAATATAAAAGACTTGCTTCGAAGAAGGGTGTTGGTAATTAGACGAAAGGGGGTTTATATTCTGGGTTTTATGATTAATTTCGTGCAGCTTTCCTTGAGCCTCGTCAGCGAGATGGAAGGTGTGACATCACGGTAAAAAAAAAAAAAAAAGAAGAAGGGCAAGTGTGAAGCCAAATATTATTATTTGACTAGTGATTTAAGTGCAAAGATAAACAAATGTCTAGCTAGTTTCTAGATAGAAATAAGCGTTTGACTTCTTACAGAACACAACTTGACTATCCATAGAATTGTACTTTTTCACACACCCATTTGATAGAGTTCAACTTGGACACACCGATTAGTTGGATATACACTCAAAACACATCGAAAGGATTCTAAAATTCAACCATTTTGTGGGTGGTTCAACCCACCCCCTCCGCCCTTACCATTTGCCAAGTCATCGCCGTCTAGGCGGGCCAAAGCTGTCAACCCCGCAACTATTTTGACACGTTGTGATCTCTTCTCGTTAAAGGGATTGTCCCAACCAACCTATGGAGCTACCCTTCAAATATCCACCCACCTCCTGTGTATATATATATATATATATAAAGGGCACGCTGCTTGTTTGTTATCCCCTCAAAGAAGAAGGGGGGGAAATCACAGGCAAACCGTCACTTCTTTCTCAGCTTTGCGAGATGGACTGGACTAGAGGGCACACCATAGGCCGCGGCTCCACGGCTACAGTTTCCGTCGCCACCTCTATTCAATCCGGTGATGTTTTCGCCGTGAAGTCCGTCGAGCTATCTCAGTCTGGATTCTTGCAAAGGGAGCAAAAGATCCTCTCTTCTATAATCTCTCCTTTCATAGTTAGCTACAAGGGGTGCGACGTTACTAGAAAGAACAACAAAGTCATGTACAATCTCTTCTTGGAGTACATGCCCAGCGGCTCACTTAGCAATGCGATTCGTGCTCATGATGGAGGTCGGCTCGACGAATCATTGATCAGGATTTTCACGTATCAAATCTTGCAAGGTCTAGATTACTTACATTTGAGCGGATTGGTGCATTGTGACATTAAGAGCAGCAACATTTTAGTAGCTCAAAGTGGCGCCAAGATTGCGGATTTCGGGTGTGCAAGGCGTGTGGAACAACAGGGACCGATCGCTGGCACGCCGATGTTTATGGCACCGGAGGTGGCGCGTGGGGAGGAGCAGGGGTTCGCTGGCGATATATGGGCTTTAGGATGCACAATTATTGAAATGGCTAGTGGCGGAACACCTTGGCATAACGTCAGCGACCCGGTCTCCATCATTTACAGGGCAGGGTATTCGGGTCACTTGCCAGAGTTCCCCTGTTGTCTGTCGGAACAAGCGAGGGATTTCTTGGACAAGTGTCTAAGGAGGGACCCAAAAGAGAGGTGGACCGCTCGCCAACTTCTTGAGCATCCGTTTTTGGTTGGAGAATTTAACAAGCAAATTCAAGAATCCAATTCAAGCTCGACTTCCCCTACAAGCATTCTTGATCAAGGCTTCTGGAATTCACTGGATGAATCAGAAAGTGATCTGGAGAGCCTGGTCTTGGTCCCTTCAAGTGGTGAGAATTCAGCCGGTGAGAGGATCAGAGGGCTCTCCCTGCTTTCAGGGGAACCTAGTTGGGACTGTGATGATCAGAACTGGATCACGGCCAGGGAGGATGGGAGTGAAGAAGGTGATACAGTTATGGATGGCATTGAATACAAAGATGAAATAGCTGGTTGGTAGCGAGGAGTTGTTAACTTTGTTAGATAGCATTAGAATTATTGATGATTTTTGGGTTCTTGTACATATAGGGAATTTAGTATTGTAAAACCTTCCATGTCAAGATTAATTTTCTTTCTTCTCGAACTCCTGGACAGTCGGGTTTCATTTCCATTCTTTTTTTTGGGGTACAGTAAGGAAAATAAAGAAAAATAGACCGGAAAGACGGCGTTCGAACCTCCATTTCTAATGAAAAAATGGGAGCACGACTGGTAATTAAACTACAAAGCTCATTGGCGACGGTCAAGTTTTGCTGGACATGAAGAAGTCGGTGTGGAATTTGGGAGGTCAGACCCGATTCTGGGACTTTTTTCAATTTCGACAACCTAATCCTGTCTTCTGTTTCTGGGTTGATGAGTTCACTTGGCATTAATGGCCAAAAGTAGCTGTCATATGGTGGTTTTTAAAGGTGTTTTTTTACCGTGAAAATAGTTGATTTTTAAAGTATTTTTTATTTAAAAATAAATTATAATAATTGTTTTTTTATTTTATAAAATTTGTTTTCGATGTCAAAACAATAAAAAATAATTTAAAATAAATTTTAATTTTAATTTTAATGAAAAGCATGTTGGAACTCAATGTTAAATACCCCTGTGATGCTAGAGGTTTTTTTTATATAATAAAAAATATTTTAATTATTTTTTTTATTAGATGTTGGGTTTTTTCTAGTTTTTTATTGAAAGGAATAACTTTTCTTTTTATTTTCATTTTTGTATTCATCATTAATTAAAAAAATTAGTTTTAGCTTTTTATATATAATGATTTTGATGAATAAGAATTGAATATTTTGGATATTTAATTATTAACGAATTTAATTTTTTTTCTATTTTTATTTTTCTATCCAGTAACATGTTCTAGTTTTTCATTTAAAAATAATTTTTCTATTAAGTAGTAATTGAGTTTTTTTAGTTTTTTCATATAAAAAATTACAATAACTTTTGAGAAGTAAATAAAAATTATATATTTTAGATGCATTTCCATTCCTATATAATCCTTCAATCAATTATAGTGGTCTTGATCTTGAATGATTTGAATTTATAACAAGCCGGTCGTCTTTCTCTGCCGGCAACGGCACGCTTCCATTGATAAATGTCACCGAAGCCGCTCGTCCGTCTCTCGTTTTGGTGGATTATTATTTTGACCGACCCAGCGAAACAAGGTGCCAATTTGGCCACCTCCACTACAATTAAGGGCCAGCACAGCACCGTCCCCTGCTTCAATGGGTTTTTAGGTAAAAGATATTTAATACCTCTAACACTGTTGGCTGTCCACCTGGCCTCTGCTCACTGAACCGCCATGCCCATCGGTCTCTGTTCTTTGTGAGCAAGCTTGGATTATAATAATGTCAGCCGAGGCGTCTTAAAAAAGTCACCATTTTTGTTAGATGGATTTAGCTCACGTTGATTCAACTGCATCACACAGATTTCATTAGTCTCTGATGCACAATTGTTCTGTCAATCAATCTAACATTTTCAATCCTCATCATAGAATCTTGTTGGTGTATTTTTTCCTAAATTTCTTTATTGAATTCAATATGCATCTAGAAATTCCTTGAACGGCTGAGGTTAGGTATAATTTAATTATACATGAAATTCAATTACAAAACTAGGTTTTTAATTTCTTTTTTGTGTTTTCCAGGGGGCCGCATTCACAAAACTCAACCTTAATTTTCAAAAGATACACCCTAGTTTCGGTATGCATTTAACTTAGAGGTATAATGATTTTTTTTAATATATAATTTTTTTAAAATACAAATCACACCTCAAAAAACTAAAAGTATATATTTTTTGTATCTGCTCCATCAAATAAAATTAAAATCACCTCCAAATTAAACACTCTCTTGTTATTGCCACTTATCATTTTAATTGTTTTTTAAAGTATTTCTTTTTAAAAGTTAAATAAAATAATATTTTTTAAAATTTATTTTTAAAATGAACACATCAACATAATTAAAATATATAAAACAAAATTAAAACAAAAAAAATATTTTTTAAAATGCTTTTAAAATATATAAACACACGGAGGATGCGTCACGCTTCTCTTGTCTTGAAGATATTTCCATATTTACAACTTCTTGCCCGTGATAGCAGCATCATTAATTGATATATTATATCACTGTTTTTTTTTTATTATTATTATTTGTACTTCACGTAATGGGCTTTAACGGGAGGTATGCTAGATAAACACAGGACTTAATGTTCTTACCGCACAATCATTTTAAATTGGACAAAAATAGAAAGTTAGAAAACCTTCGTAGAATGAGTACTTATTTGATACTAGTGTTATATATTTTAGGCTAATAATTATTTATTAAAATTGAATAAATTATCAAATTACTAAGAAAAAATTTAAAAAATCAAAATGATGAAAAGTTAAATTTTACAAATGTTGGAAATGGAGTTGATAGAGACCTTAGTTTTTAAACTTGATAAATAAATTCGCTATTATATGTTACTACAATTAATTGGAGATGGGGTTTTTAGCTCTCATATTTTGTTATTATTTAGTAATTAGGTTGTGGTTATTTTTTAATAATTTTTTATATTAAAACATATGTTAATAATTTTTTTATTATTTTTTTAAAATTACTTTTAATATCAGCACATCAAAATAATTTAAAAATACTAAAAATATATTAATTTAAAATAAATAAATAAATAAATTTAAATTTTTTTAAAATACTTTTAAAATGTAAAATTAAACATGCATGTCTAGCTTGGGCTTCCCAAACCTAGCATCAACATGTCTAGCCTGTCACCCCCGCGGTGCTTTACATACCTACTGGGTTTGCAGGGTATTCAATGGACCGTAGAGATTAGTCGTGGTGCGCGCAAGCTGGCCCGGACACCCCACATAAAAAAATTGTTTTGATTTTTTATTATTTATTTTATTTTTATTTTAATAGTCTAATTACCTGAAATTATTAATTAAAATATTTTATTTATAATTTTAAAATTTGAGTTTATATTATATATTACATGTCATGTTAAAAAAAACATTTTGACAACCTTGGTATAAACACTGTTTTTCAATCCACGTTAAAAACCCCTCACCTTTTTAGAATTCTTTTTAATTTTAATTTTAATATCCGTATTGTGTTAAAGCTAAATTCTGATTCGGATCTGTCCAAGTTTCTTGGATGAAATTAAAGAAAATCATAATAAGTTTTTAGTAGAGCACGATATGTGTAAAAATAAGAGCAAATTTTCGTCGTCCACCCATTTCTGCTTTGAAATATTTCTTGAGCACCACAATTCCAAGTCCAATTCCAAATGATAAATAGGGTTTTTTATAACGACAACAAACACACAGTTACTCTTTCTAGAGTAGCACCTTCTTCATCTTCAAAACTAAGAACAATGCCCCTTGAAGCCCTTACATCGACCGCTCCTTCCTTTCCCAGTTTTCGCCGCCAAAACCCCACCACTCTTTCTTGCCATGTTTCTTTTGACGGTGAGTCCAGAAGCCTTTGACCCATGTTTCTTCCAAATTTTTTGTTAATTTGTTATATACAGTTTCAGGATTGAATACGAGGAGGAATCGGACAACGAAGGTTACGGCTGGTTCTAAAGTCGAGAGCTCGAGCTTCCCTTTGGAGAAAAAGAGGTTCTTGCTTTCCGGGTCTTTTTGAACTCCTGGGTTTTGATTTCCGGGTCTCTTTAAACGCATGGTTTTATTTGTTCTTCGCAGAGAAGTTGTGGAACACGTATGTCTGCTCAAAGCAAAGAAGTTTTTGTCTGATGAGGATGAGAAAGATATGCTGGATTATCTGTATACTTCCCAATATCAAATGCGTGGAATTGTTGCAGTTTCTCTGGGTCATTTCCTTTTCATTATCCAATTGCAAATGTGCATTCTTTGTTTCAAAATTGAAACTTTGGCATACATTTCTTGTTACTTCTTCTCTTACATATATTCATGTCGTGAATTTTCTTCTTCTATAGGACGAATCTCCAACGACAATGCGGAAAATTTTACTCATGCTGTTTTCATGCGTTTCCAAACAAAGGAAGATGTTACAAGGTTCTATGAGAACCCTTTCTATTTGAAAGTTTTGAAGGAGCATGTAATGCCTTATTGCCATGTACGACCTTGACATGTAAACACCATAACTCTTATTTTCTTTAAAATTCAGTAGTATTTCCTTTAACTGCTGGCTGATACTGCCTAAATTATTATCTTACTAGGTGTTTTTTATTGGACTTAATTTTGCTGCTTTTTTGCAGGATTTAGTTAATGTGGATTATGAATCGGAAGTTGAGGATGATATGATTCCTATATTTCGTAAAGGGGAGGTAGCCCGCATACTTGCAAACGTTTCTTGCGATTCTTATGAATTCCTTTGAGATTTTTGTTCTTTTAATGAATAGAAAACCTGTTGGTGCTATCGTCAGCTAGCTTGGCATGCTGGTTTAGAATATCAAAATACCCGTACCAATGCTGTAAAATTCTTATATATTGGGAAATGTTTCTCTTTGCCTGTTGCCATTTTAACTGTGCCTTGTCTGTCCATATGGAAGATGCGCTCTCTTTTGTTTTTATTTGTGTCTGGTGTTGCAATATGGTTCTGTGGCTGGTTGCTGGCTTAAGCTGATAATTATTGCAGAAATGAAGTTGAAATATATTTCGCTTACAGGAGTTCAACTATGGTGTGGAGTTCGTGCATCTATTTGCATTTGATGACAGCGCATTAGGTGCACCTGTGGCAGATGCATTGGCATCTCTTGAAAAGTTGAAAAAAGAGTTTCCGTCCTTAATTGTCCAATCTACTCAAGGTGCGTTTGAAATGAGAACTGCATTTTAGGGTTTTGAAGTCAGTAATAAGCATGCTGTCTTGTTATCTTTCCTAAGCTTTGCGGTGGCTGATTAGGGAGTCAGTTGGACTACTGATTTAGCTATGGCTTAAATTTATTTTCAGTTAACCTTTCTACATGATACATTTTCTTGTAATATGGCTTAAAGGTTGTAAGTTTGTAATATTTCCTACTTGTGTATTTTCAGGTTCAAATTTTAATCTCAGCAGCAAAGAATATACACATGCTGTAGTGACAAGATTTCGATCATGTAGGTCCCTTTTCAAATTCCGTAATACCTGATTCATTCCCACTTCCCCTTTTTTGACTGCTGCTTGTTGGTATATCTTGCAGCTGAGGCCTTTGGGATATTCGTGGGTAGCACTGAATACAGAGATGTAAGAAGGCTACTCATACATACTGCATTTGTTTGTCTTCAGTTCACGTATAGCTATCAAATGGCTATGGATGTTTTTTTTTCCTATCTTGAATATTGGACTCAAAAATTTATACTTGAATTGTTTTCAATATCCTGCAGCATTTTATTTTTTTTTCAATAAAAAATATCTCTGTTTTTCTGATGTTGTAGTTGAAGTTTTCAAAATGAAGTTTTGCAAACTGTTACTCCCGCTACCAAATATTGTTTGAACATGTAGATCCATGTTAAATAATAGCATTTAATTTTAGAGTTTCTAAATTTGAATTGGCTTGAATATTACAATGGACATTTCTTGTCTTCATTCACTCAACATCTTTCAATTAGTCTCTATCTGTTGCACATATCTTTTGATGAAGAAATCAAACAGAAATAGACTGAACTTGGAAAGCAGGTGTGGAGGTCGAAATTCGAGCTGATCACCCGGAAAACACTTCCCATTCATTTCTCTGTTGATCCAGTGGGCAAGGAGGTTATGTAGTGATAGATCACTGTTTCTGTGATTTGTTTTCTTGCTCATAGATGCTGAGACATGAATGAAAGGGCATTTGTATATTGTATATAATTCTTGCAGAGGTCTTAAAGGGCTTTCCTACTCGCTGTTTTGGTTTCTAGGAATAAGCATTCAGGTGATCCTTCTCATCATCATGATTTCACTTAACTTGTGCTTACTCGTTGCTCTTTCTGATTTCTTTTAATTATTCATATTTTTATCAGTAGTCACTGTAACTTCCTTGTCTCTGTAACTTCTTCTGATAGTTAGTACAAGTAATATACAGATTCTCACTCAAAACTTTTGCCTCTCCCCGCTGGATGGGGCCACATTTGAATATAGTATACCAGTACATAATCTAAATGGTGCAGTGATGCAGCTTAGAGATTTAAGTAAGGGAACATTTGTATTTCCTGTATAGAGGACTATCTTCTAGTTAGTCGAAATATGGAACATTTATGTTTCTTATTTAGCAACTTAAATCTAATTAGGATTAGGAATGACTCGAGCCTATAATATATATGCTGGCAGTCTCAATTTCATGATGGAGTAATTACGAATAAAAGTGCAGCCGTTTGGCCCTCTTTCTTGAGTGACACTTCATTGAGAAGTGATTCCTCAAGTCTTAAAAGTTCTTATTCAAGTAGTGTTTCCTTAAATCTACGAGTGTGAGGCTAGTAGTTTCAAACTTTCTTTATTTTCTCATACTTTTAGATCTGTTTTCAGTTTCGAAGTCCCTCAATTACAAAATTCAGCAGCCCAAACCATGTCAACAACCATCTATAAGCTTTCCTTTGACTTGTCCTGCATCGTGTAACTTTTGGGCTAGAAATTTGATGGTTTGGATAAAGAGACTGGCTTCCTTGCCCCAGTCAAAATGTTGAATTTCCATATCTAGTGGCGGTTTAAGGCTGTCAAAATTTGTTTTTAGAGAGCAACGCACCTGCGACCACTAGTTGATGCCTATCTGTTTTTCTCTGTTTTCATGTCATGCAGCAGTGAGTGATTGGCTTCACCTGTCTTCCTGTGGTTGCATGTCATATGTCCAACTGTAGCAGTGAGCTGCTGCGGGTGATTTCTAAAATCTGTTCTTATTTAATTCTAAAATAATGAAAAATTTTATTTTAAGGAATTTCAATGATCTTGTCAAATATTTATTTTGTCCTCAATAAATATTTGTTGAAACTCCAATGATCTAGATTTTGAGAATAAAATTATTTCTCACATCTATCTTTTATGTTAGTGCGTGGTGACCTTGTAGCTGCGACCCGTTCTTCTTCCCTCCAAGCGCAGGATAGCACAAAAGATTGCCATTTTTTTAATTTTTATGTCAAGTTTAATCTTGTTATTGCAAACCATCATTGTAGTTTCATTTCACTAAAAAATTATTCATAAAACATGATATGCCGCAGGCCGGAACTTTATTCTTTATTTTTTTTATCGGTTCAAGAGAGATGCACTAGCAATGCAAACATGTTTTTAAAAGGTTAAAAAAGACAACTTGAGGCATAAACTTGATCGAGAGAAAAACCAGGTGTAATTTAATCAGATAATAAAAAAAACAAATAATAACAATTGTTGATACCTGATTCTTTTCCTTATTTTGGAAAATTATTTTAAAAATAAAAAAATAACAAAAATATTATCTTGATGTATTTATATTATTTTCAATGTTTTTTCTTAAAGAATTTAAAATAAAAAATAGAAAGAAGAAAATAATCCATTTAATAATTTAATTGTAATTATGAAAAGAAAATGATTGATTTGAAAACGAGGGGCTCTTTTACCGAACAATCTAATTTTTAATTAAATGGTCCATGATTAATTCTCTTAATTCAAGGATCAATTTTTCTTTGTTTCATCTCTGAATTATTAAATGAATAAATGAATGATAGAGATTTATTTTTGAAATTCAATGGTTAGTTAAAATGTGTGTAAGTTGATTTGTATATCTATAATTACCAATAAAAAACTAGTCTAGTCACCATACCATCAAAGCTCGCCATCACTTATTTCTCATCAGCAACAAATAACAAGAATAAAATGTAGCTCAACTTGTCAAGTTATAAGTGTACTTCCTAAAAATTACTAATTTGAGTGCCATAAATTTTAGGGTCATGAGAGACTTACCGGGTCATTAATTTTAGAGTATTGAAAGATTAGTTGAAATATAAGTAAATTGACTCAAACACTAATAGTTATAAAAAAATAAAAATTAAAGCTAGTCCAGCCATCACACCATCCAAGCTCATCATCATTTGTTCCTCATTAACTAACAACAAAACCAAACTCATGACTTCTCCTTTTTTACAATCTTTCTCAGCATTTAATCTAAAAATTTTAAAAAAAATATTAAGACCTAAGTAACTCTTTACCTTTTCAACCTTAGCTTTCAACTAGCAAACAATTAATTCTTATTACCCCCAAGGGTGGAGATAGGAGGAGCTTGGTAGGGGCCCCAATCCGTACAAGGAAAATTCTTTTCTAGCCCCCTTTAAGTTTATCCTTAGTATTTTTATAAGATACCGCAAAAATCATAGCATTTTACCCCCCTAAATATTATGTTTTGGTTCTGCCCTTGATTACCCCTTTCTCTCTCATCATCTTTCCTAGCATTTAATCCAAAAATAAAGAAAAATAAAAGGACTCAACAGCTCTTTACCCTTTCGATCTTAGCCTTTAACCAGCCACCAACCATTCTTCATTTCCCCCTACACAAATTGAAATACACCCTTACATAGCTCCTTCTCTCTTTTAAACACCAAAACTAGTGTTTATCCCTGGTCAAAGATCAATACATCATAAACTTAAGATTAACTCTCAAATCACTAGTAATCCAAACCAAGCCTTCCACCAAAACCAATCCAGCTCTACTGTATGAGTATTTTATATGAAAAAATTACATGTGTTTATAAAAAGACTTATGAAATAGTTATGTAAGTGATTTTTATATTTGATATCATTAAGTTATATTATATAAGGAATTTTATGTTTTGATCTTAACTTCACGTTGTTTTAATCAAGGGTAACAAATAAAAAAATATTAGATATAACATAAATTATATAAAGGTATTTGAGTGATCAAAAGAGAATTTATCATTTTAAGTAAATAAGAGAAAATATTTTACATGTTCTAAAATAATAGTAATTATGAAATCATAGTGTAGAATAAAATAAAATTTGAAAAGAGTTTCAAGTCTTATTCAAATTATTAATGATAATAATACTAAGAACAAATATGATTTGACATATCTAAATTGAAATATTTTTGATAAAATAATAATTATTACATTTGAGAAGTTATTCAATATAAGATTAACTCAAATCACTTATAACTTTTTTAATATTTAAGGAATCATAACATCTTTGTTAGAAAATGCATGCACTCGAACTTCAAATATATATCAGTTAATTATTGATTTGATAATAAATTAAATTATTTTATTTTTTAAAACCTATTTAATTTAGAATTATGTTTTATACTTTTGTCACCTTATTAAAAAACTGATGGATCACACAGATTAAGAACTATTAGTTAAAAATTAAATTGAAATAATTAATTAAATATGACTGGATTTTAAATAAGTTTTAAAAATTAAAAACTATAATATAATTTATACATAGAATTACAAGAGTTAAACCAAGTAAATTCTTTTAGTTGCCAAAAACAATGTCTTTCTGTTTCCGTATATTACTGTTTCAATCTTTTGTTGTTGCTGTTTAACGTAGGATCATAGCATGTTAGGAAATGCAGTAGAAATTACGTTTTAAAATGTTATTTTTGTATAAAAATATATTAAAATAATTCTTTTTTATCTTTAAAATTTTATTTTTAATTTCAGAGTATTAAAATAATTAAAAAAATTAAATAAGAAAAAAATTGTTTTTAGTTTTATAAAAATTGATTTAAATTTCTAACATATTTGTAAATCATCAACGTTATTTATTAATATCTAGAAGGATAAAGCGGTATCATAAGTCTGCTGTGCAATAGTCACTCTAGTTGGGCTGTGCACTGCATGCTCAAATCTGGACGAAAAACATTAATATATTATTGTTTAACCCAAATTACTTCATTATTAGGGTTCTTGACTTCTTCTTTTTCATTTTTTTCCCTACACTTTTTAAAATAAAGAACCAAATTATACTTATTATAATTTATGTAATTCTTTAATGATTGTAAGAGCAAAACAGAGACAAGAATACTAGCAAAAAAAAAAATTGCTAGTTTTTTTATTTTAAATTATTTTTCTGTGTTTTTCAAATATTATAATGTATTAATGTTAAAATTAAATTTTAAATATTAAAAATATTATTTTAATACATTTCTAAATAAAAATACATTTTAAAAATAATTAATGCATCAAAATCAAATTAATTGTGGATAAGGATTGCTTAACTCTCTTGACACCAGACCATGCTTCCACCTACCATGGCAGGGGCCAGTAAGGGGCTGAAAGTGTCATAGCATATTTTAATGTTCTGTTATTAAAAATGATTATTAAAAAATAATAAATTTTATTTTAATATATTTTTAAATAAAAAATACTTTTAATCATCACCACTATTGTAAAAAACCAGGCACCTTGATTTTGTCTCATGTATGTGCTGTACACGTACATACCTCTCCAGTATTCCATTCGGTCAAGCATCTCAAATATTTCAAAGCTCCTTAGGCAGTCGCCCACACCAGGCCAAGGCACCTACAAGTCACAGCAGGTTGTGCTGAGTAATCAAGTTCAGCAATCAATGGTGTTAACTGTTCAAGCGCATATGAATTAGCAAATGAGTTTAACACCAAACTATGCTTCCACAAATCGGGAACTGCTAGTTTACAAAGTACAGAGCACTTTCTGCGATGTCTATTCAGGAAAACTCAGTTTGAATTGTTACAGAACCAGAAAGATCATCAACAATTGTAACAAGTTCCAGCTAGATGTAATGTTGTCAAACAAAAGGCAAAAATAATGATAATAGAGCGCAAAATTACCATATAAAGTTTTCTCCAGTACCTCCAAGAATATGAATGCTAAAAAGCTGGACCAAGTACGAAAAATAAAGCAGCCATACCAACCGAAGCCTTGTCTTTCTCCGTCTTCTCCATGGCGACCACAAGAAACCTATTCCCAACGCCCACCTACCAGTCTCCCATTACTGATGGTTGTACTACAGCTTCTAAATCACCACATATCTCAAGTCGAGATCTCTCTCCCCTTTAGTTTTTTATTTTATTTTATTTTTTTAACAAAAGGTCTCTCCTTTACATCCCACAACCAAGAAAAACAGCAGAAACCCACAGAGAGAAACTGCTCCATCATAAATATTTTTATTCTACGCAGTTGGTACAGTCTACTTCACCATCGAAATGTTGCCAGTAGAGTCAGTAAAAGTAAATCAAGCATCTCAGATAATGGCGAATCGAGCCGGCAAAAGAAGATCAAGCATCCCGGATAATTCACATGCTAACTATAAATTTAAAACGGATTTTGGCATTCGACAGCACAGTCATACCTACTTCACCATTCAAGCGCTGGATCAAGATTAGTATAAGCAAGGATCTCAGATATTTCAAATATTACAACTACAAATTAAAAACAGATTCTGGAACTTGACAGCACAGCTGCACAGGGAACGTTACGGTCCAATGGAAATCAAGTTTAACCACACGGTGTAACATATGATAGTTTTCAAAAGTTCTTATATAAACCAACAACATACACAAGCTGAATATTTCCCTGCTATCTAAACTGGATGAGATGTTATTTTAAACACCACCGACCACCACCTCCTCTCCAGCTCTCCACTCTTTCTAAGCCCAAGTCTAGAACAACCTTCACAGGCATTTAAAAGAAGGGAAATTTGCACCAGATAATTACTGCCTTACATATTCTTCTTGCCATCAGATGGTGACGAAGTTTGGTCTATTGAATCCAACTGGTTTCGCAGGCTTTGATTATCCTCAAGCAAGTGATCATACTGTAGAAGTGACCCTTCAGATTGTTTTCTGAGAGCCTCTGCCTTGGCTTCCGCAGCCTCTGCCTCCTTTACTTTAGCCTCATATTCAGATTCTAGCTTTTTGACCTTACTCCTCAAAGCCTCAACCTCTTCTCCCAGACCTTTGCCCTCTCCATTTTTTCCATCTTCAAAACTTCGGTTTTGTTTCTTAGCAGCCTCCATTGCCTTCCTGAGTAAACGAAGTTCTCTAATGTAATGGTGTAACCTGTCTATCATCAATGAGAGGAATAGCAAGAAGCCTGCATGGAAATAACAATCATGTCAAAATCAAACTCTAACCTTTAACAATAATACCAGTCTGCACTTACTGAGAATCAGGAAAGCCAGCACTAAGGTTCTGAGCCTTATTAAGAGACCGGATCGGTTAAATATTACACCATTCCAACAAGATATAAGATTGTGGAAATAGCTTGCTAATGCACAGAACTCACAAGCAAATACTAACTCATACATGTACCATTTTCAGGACAAGCGAAATATCACACCATCCCAACAACATATAATATTGTAGAATAACTTGCCATTAAACTCACAAATGTACACTTCTTGGCGACTTGCATATATTATCAAGAAACATATTCTCTCTTCCAACAGAACTAACTCTCTTTTAGACTGTAACGAAGAGTGCAGTTACAGCATTTACGCCACCTAATCAAAATAGAACCCACCACAACTGACTTCACACATAATTAGCTTGTAGTTGGCTTTGTCTAATGGCGGCCAAACTGAATTCCAACCGACGCTGTAACACCTGATCCCAATGCCCAAAATACTGCAATGGATGATAAGGCCAGAGCTCTTTCCAGCCGATAGAGTACAACTCGTGTTCGATTAAATTACTGAAAGAGATAGTTGCTTCTCTGTTATCCAAACTCAATCTCATCGCAATAACAAAGTAAAATTCCATAAGACTCTCTCTCTCATTCAATTGCTTCCCAAAAAAATCACCAAAAAAAATTCCAAAATCCTCAATCCAAAAAAAAAGAAAATCTTAGTTTAGGTAAACTTGATGAGAGTACAAAATAAAATCATCGTAGCACCCCATTTTACCAGAAATCAAATAGCCCTCTTTCTTTTCTTTCTTTTTTTTTTCCTTTCCAAGAAGTGAATGAGAAGAAAAAAAGATACCAGAAAATCAAAGAAAAGGAAAGAAGAAAGGACGAATACCCAAAAGAGAGGCTTGGAGCAAGAGCATGGCCATGAGAACCTCATCAGTTGGATTAAGAGCGCCGGCTTCCATCTTACGGTTCTGAATATTCCCAATAGTGTAAACATTAGACAAGAGAAGAACTAGGATTGTCCCAGCAACAGTCTTGACGACGACGGGTCCCCTCCCTCGCTTGACTCGATCCAAACCCATGATCACCAACTTTCTTAACGGATTTCTGAATATCAGAGTTAAAATCACTCCCATCTCGGAAAAAATTGCGATGTACAACGGCTGAATCATCTTCCTCTGTCTTGCTCCGCTCCAGTCCACTGGGCTAGCAAAGAGTTCTAGCTGAGTCAGAGAGAGAGCGAAGGAGAAATGGTTGTTTTGAGTTTGCCCTCTTTATTATCGCTGGGGATCTTCAACGATGCTGTACTACTTACTGCCTGCCAACTGCTGCCTTTCGACGTGTTTGATTTTAGAAAATTAAATTATTTTTTTAAAATTAATATATTTATATTTCTAAATTGTTTTGATGTTAACAAATTTTAAAAATAAAAATATTATTTAAAAAAATATTTTAAAAAATGATATGTTTTTTTTTAGGTTTAATTAATCCTATGATTCCGTCCATGGGATCCAAAATCGATATCATAATAAGTTTTTGGGCCAGATCCACCGTAAATTCTAATTATTTCAAGTGTAATTAAAAAGCTAATAAATTGTAGTTTAACCAATATTAATATCCCTTCTTTTTTTCAAGAAAAATAGTCATCAACCAAGTTTGTAGTTTGTCCCCCTTTTATTTACGTTGTCGGGGCATTAAATTTATTGATTTCAGCGATATTAACTATACTCTATACTTATCACAATTAAAAATAATAATTAACTAATAACTAGTTTTTTAATGAGGTTCTAACGACTCTCTAACTTGGAACCTTATTTATTTAATCAGATCAAAAGGTGAAATTATTTGAATTTTAATGTTAAATTTGGGTACCATGATGAAACTAGTTTTGGTGGTCTCGAAGGAAGGCACGCTGCGCTCTTTGTACGATCTATAGCGTGATTTAATGCATATTTAAACTAAAAAAATGTTGGGCGTTCGTGCTCCACGTGGAAAAAGGAAGCACCATGTAAAATCAAGAAAAAAAAAAAAGCGGTTCTATTCCAGTAATGGAAAGGGCTTGTATCCTTCCTCTATATCTGGATTCGAGCCTTACTATATACGTTTGTCATCCAATATTTTTAAGGTACAGCTAAAAATAAAGAAAAGAGAGCTTCGATGTATTTCTAAGGTTTGCGGCCATAAAAAACTAAAATAAAAGAGAAAAAAAGAGAATCATATAAAAAAAATAAATAAGATGACAACTTAAACAATCTTCATTCAAGCTTTGATGCACAACTAATTCATCATCGTTAGATAAAATTAAAGTTTTTATAGCAGATTATTGATACATACATTCTTATTTTGTATAGTTTGATTGAAGATTAGAGGTATTTAAGTTAATCAATTTTTTAAAGATTCTTCTCAACTCTTTCTTTCTTTGGTGATGATATATTATAAGAAAATGTTGTTGTTAATGATGTGTATTTTTTCTTTTGGTCTAAACTATAAAATAACACTTGTTTAGTTGTTATTGTTATTAATTATAGTTTTTAGATTAACTACAATATTGTAATTTTTTTCCCACATCATGGTATTCATGTAAAATATCAATGTTGATTTGTTATGATTTTTTATATAATTTGTTAATTAGGAAGGATTATATTTGATTGTTTTGGTGCTATCAAAGCTTTAAATTAATTTAGGTTGGTTATTGTACATAAAAATAAAACATATAGAGAAAGTATTTTTACTTTCTTATATTATTATGTGAATTGTTATGATTTTTTTTAAATTACCTTTATCAATTTTATTTTTTTTAATATTAAGCTACTTAAAAATTTAGCTTGATAATTTTTTTTCTTTAAAATATTATATGGTGTTTTCTAATATAATTTTTTTATTTTATTTTTTTAAAATTATATTTGTTGATTTTATTTTTTTTAATATTAAGCTGACTAAGAATTTAGTTTTATGATTTTTTTAAACACTGTGAATTGCTACAGTGTTTTTTCATATGATTTTTTTGTTTTTTTTTCTATGATTTTTTAAAAATTATCTTTGCCGATTTTATTTTTAAATATTGAAATGATTAAAATTACAATTACAATATATATGAGAAGCATTATAGTTTTCATTGCAAATTATTGTAGATTATTATAATATTTTTTTCTATATGTTTTTTTCACAAATTATCCTTTTTAATTTTATTTTTTTAATATTAAATTGATTGAGAATTATAATTACAAGTAAAGCTAAATCATATAGGAAAAACAATATAGTTTTCCTCACAAAATATTGTGAATTGCTATCATTTTTCATTACATGGTTTTTGTTCAATTTCTTTTGTGTTTTTTTGTAATAATTTTTTTCAAAATTATCTTTATCAATTTTATTTTTTTAATATTGAGCTTATTAGAATTTAACTTTATAATAAAATCTAATCTTGTGGGGGAAAGTATTGTAGCTTTCCTTACAAAACATGTGGATTGTAATAGGGTCTCTTTATATATTTTTTTCTTATAATTTTTTTAAAATTATTTTTTTTAATTCTATTTTTTTAATATTGAGCTAGTTGAAAATTAAAATTACAAGTAATTATAAATAAGGCTAAATCATGTGAGGAAGTATTATAATTTTCATCTCGAAACATTGTAAACTGTTACAATGTTTCCAACATAATTTTTTTCCCTCTTTTATGTTTTTTTGTTATTTTTTCAAAATTATCTATGTTGATTTTTTTTAATATTAAGCTGATTAAGAATTTAGTTTTGTAATTTTTTTCTTTAAAACACTATAAATTGTTGTAGTGTTTTCTTACATAATTGTTTTTATGATTTTTTAAAAACTATCTTTGTTGATTTTATTTGTTTTAATATTGAGTTGGTTAAGAATTATAATTATAATAAAATTAAATCATATGAAGAAAAAGTTGTAGTTTTCCTCATAAAACCATTTAGATTGCTACAATATTTTTTTAATATATTTTTTATGATGTTTTTTAAAATTATATTTGTTGATTTTATTAGAAAAAACACTGTAATTTTTTTCTAAAAATATTGTCAATTGTTATAGTATTTGTTTTCTAATTTTTTTTATTTGAAAAGTTGTCAGCGTGTGTTCCACAACTTTTAGCAGGTGAATGGTGTCTACGCTATTAAAAAGATGCATAAGGCATTTTTTAGTAACCAAATCTGGTCACTCACTGTCTATATAAATGCATAGACACATCTTTTTTCACATGGGCATTTCTAGATAAATCATAATTGAATTATTATTGATTATTAATTGTTTGTGTATTTTTTTATTATAAAGTACATGATTATTATTTATTTATTTATTGTTTACTTGGGTTTGATAGTTATGTTTGATGTGAGACTCAGAACATGTACCGGCAATGATGTTTGGTGCCAAACCTAGGTGCGGGTGTGGCATGGCTTTAAACCCAAAAGCTCTAGGGTTTAGCATGGCTATCAAAACCAAATATGAGTTAAACATGATTTCAAACTAAAATCTTTTAAGTTTGACATAACTTTCAAAGCCAAGCAGAGGTCTAATATGACTTCACACCAAAATTGTTTTTATATTTGATATAATTATTAAATTTAAAATTTTTATATTTAATATTTTTATGTAATTCAAAATCAAAATACTTGAATGTAAAAAACTTAAGATATTTTTTTTATTCTTATATTTTTTTAATATTTTAAAAATTATTGACCCATTGTCCCAAGTGGTGATGAATATACTAGTATAATTCTAAAGAAAACTAAAAAAACAAATAAAGAAGTTCTAACCGACACCCACGCTGCTTGAGGTGCTCCTATCACAAAATTGTTTGCTCTCCTCTCTTCTTTTATTTATGCTATATTTTAATATTGAAGCAGACAGTCTGTGCCAGAGGGTGGCTTCCAAAACATTCGATTCGATTAGGCTCTAACTGTCCTTAACTGACTGTACCAAAATGCCCTCGTTTATTTGATGGCTGTTATTGAAAGGCAAATTTTCATTTGGAAACGTGATGGAAAAAGTGTTTCATGAGATTTTTGTATTTTTTATATTTTTAAATTATTTTGATAAATTAATATTAAAAATTATTTTTAAAAAATAAAAAATATTATTTTGATATATTTTTAAATAAAAATATTTTAAAAAACAATTAATATCATAACTAATGTTTACAATTAAAATATTATTTTAATATTAAAAATAAATTTTAAAAAATAAAATATACATATTATTTTAATACATTTTTAAAAAATATTTTAAAATACAAATTTAAAACCTGTTTCCGTTTCTTCACTTCACTCCTTTACTTCTTCTTCTCCTCCTCTCTCCCAGCAGCTTCTGTATGGTATTTCTGCTCTAATTGATTAATTTGTGTCTTTGTCTCCAATCCTATCACAAGGTAACGCTTAAAAAACAAAATTAAAATCATTCTTCATTCCGCTGATTATACTTATTTTTAGCTGATTTCTTTAATTTTCATAGAGAAAGATAAAAGTGATTGGTCTGAGGCGTCGTTGTTGAAATGATCTGGGGAATTATTCGACGCAAACTCGCTTCGTTACTTATTAATTACTGCACTATTTTTTTTATATTCTTTAATTTTATTTTAAACTAATCTCCTTAGAGTAAACGGTCTCGGTCAGTCTCGCGAATTAAGCATCCGGCGATGAGGCCGAGAGGTTACGGCCAAAATGAGGTACCTCTGCCTGCCTTTCTTTGAATAATCAAAATCCTCATTTTGCAATTACAAGTGAATTTGGGACATTGTTGGTTAAGAAATGTGGAGATTTAGTAATTTATATACGTAAGTAAGTAATGAAGTAGAAGAATCTATCTGTGCAGCTTCTGAGCAATGGTAAGGGGTGTAGGCATGCCATCGGCAGCTTTAGTTATTGCACTACCTTAGGTAATATTGTTCTTATTATTATTATCAACTTGCTTCTGTTCTTTGCTTGATATTTTACAACTTTTTATAACTTAATCTAAGCCCCTTTATTTCCGTATATTTTTTTTCTTTTAGGGAGCCAATGTTGTCGTGCATATTCGAATAAGCCGAGGAGGTTAGTGAGCTGACTGATTCTTTTATATCCGTGCTATCCCTGTTGGTATATTGGTTATATTTGGCTTCAGTTCCTAATTAATACAGGGAAATTACTGCAATACTTCGACCAGAATATTTTATTCCATTGAGGAGTAGATCGTTTTCTTCAGATACTGGTAATTTATAAGTTCATTTTTGTTTATTTTTATTTAGAGTTTATGTTTCTTAATGGTGTTAATTTTTTTCCCCTGATTGTGGGTTTGTAGGAGATCTAGTTGATGCAGTTGTCCCTTTCATGGGTGAATCTATTACTGATGGCACCTTGGCGAAATTCTTGAAAAGTATGTTTTTTTTTTTTTTAACTTGCTATCCAAATGCTTGCATTTCAACAAATACTCAAAATGAATATGGCAATTGACATATTATGAGCAGATCCTGGTGACAGCGTTGAAGTTGATGAGCCCCTTGCTCAGATTGAAACTGTAATCCTTGAAAGATAGTACGTGACTATGAAAAATGGATATTGGTTGTTTCTGAAAATCAGTATGATTAACATGAATGAATTGTTTTATTACCACCAGGTCACAATTGATGTGGCTAGTCCTGAAGCCGGCACCATTCAAAACGTAATATTTATGAACTATAGCAATATCAAACTTGTGACGTCTGATAATTTTTGTCTCATCTGTTCACAGTTATCAATGGATACGTGCTGCTGTTTTGATCTACCCCTTTTATTTTATATTTAATTGCAAGTAGCTTGTAGCCAAGGAAGGTGAAACTGTGGAACCGGGTACCAAAATTGCTGTTATTTCAAAATCAGGTGAAGGTGTCCCAGAAGCTGCTCCGCCCTCACAAGAAAAGACTGCTTCCCAGAACCCACCACCAGCAGCACAAGAGAGTATAGGAAAAGGAACGGCTAAGACAGAAACTTCCTCCCTCAAAGGAAAGGAAAAAACACTATTTTCATCACAACCAGCAGCTAGAGCTCCTTCATCACCTCCTAAACGTTCAGAACCGCAACTTCCACCTAAGGAAAGAGAAAGAAGAGTGAGTTTTATGATGATCTATTCATTTTTGTGTGAAAATGCGTGATTACATTTATTTTACTTTCTGCCTTAGTGGTAATGAATTTCTCTATCAAATTTAAAACCTCTTTCCGTTTCTTCACTTCACTCCTTTAGTTCTTCTTCTCCTCCTCTCTCCCAGCAGCTTCTGTATAGTATTTCTGCTCTAATTGATTAATTTGTGTCTTTGTCTCTAATCCTATCACAAGGTAACGCTTAAAAAACAAAATTAAAAGTGCTTTTGTAAAACTTTGATTTTTTTCCCCTTCAAATTAGTCTTTTTTTCAATTTGTCTTCCTGTAAAAGCAATTGTTTTGGAAAAATTTATCATTCCATGCCTGATATTTGTACATATATATTTTTTTAATTGAAGATGGACATTTTGTACCCTTTTAACTTTCGATATCATGAATTATAGCTCAACATTCTGAAACAGGAGCTCTTGAGGAGCTGTTATCCCTTAAAAGGGTTTCATACATCTGTCTTTTAAATCATAGCTGAACGTTCTGAAGCATAAGCTGTTGCTAGAACGGTGATTTTTTTGGCATAAATTCCTCGTACTCGGCGATTCTTGTGGATGATCTCTGGATCGTGCTTTTTTCTGTTTTTTTTTTTGGCGGTTTAGTGAGATCTAGGTGAGCTAGCGGCTTGGAGAGGTCTCATCGTCTTCTGAACTCAGGCCTGGAGTTTATGAAACAAGAGACCTGGGAAGCAATCGTGCTTCATTTCGCTTGTGAACGCTGCTACAGATAAATTTGTCAAATCGTTCAAAAACTGATCTAATTGTTCAACAAGAAAGAGAGAACAAGAAGTTCATCATCACCAGATCGTGTGATCGTATAAGGGTTCTTGATGAGGACATTATACCTCTGCTGAATGCGGAGACAATAAAGACACATCAAGTTACAAATCAAGCCGGAAAGAAGGGGAGAATTCACTGCTTCTAGTTTGATAATTTTGGTTTCAACTGTGTGGTTTGATTGTCAAGATTCAAACTCAAAATGGTTTGAGTTATATTATGAGATTTATTGCCCATAGAAGGAGCATCCAAAGGTCATTTTGATGGGTTATGGTGTTGAAGAAGAAGAAATTGCACATGTTAGACCAATGCATATGTTGAATCGCTAAGTCCAGGGATTTAGTTCAAAAACCTAGCCGTATTGAAGAGAATTTGGTATGCCTTGAACCCTTAGGAGAACGTAGAATTGGGTACTTTAAAAACCATGACATGTCAAATATGAAAAGACTGGTATAGAGAAACAAAGATGAAAGACCACTGTTGACGAACTGATAACATTAACAGTCTTGTCGGGTTGAGAAATCATACAAGTAATAAACCAAGAAATTCAGATTAATTACAATGGGGTTAGAAAGGAAAGCTTCATGACCAAGCATAAGATGAAAGAACTGCTAAGGAAACTGGCGACATGGCTAGCAAGCTAATGGTAGGGAGAGTCAGGTTCTATATCTTCGAGGATCTAACATAGACGTGATTTCTCTAAAGATACCTATAATTTTTTAATAGTTGAACCACGTATGTTCCTAGAAAAGGTTGAGTAATATATAAATAAAAAGAAGATTAGCACTCTATTTTTACTTAAAAATGCATGTTATGATAGGAGGAGTTATCAAATATAACTGAGCAATATGGAAACCTAGAGAACATATATTGTATAATGAACATATAAAAAATCTACAGGAGTACCTATAAAATTCAATGAGATACTAACATATGAAGAATAAAATAAGAGGTGTGTGAGAAAGATGTTTGACATAACAAATACAATTAGAAAATTTGTTCACAATAAAGCTTATAGCAAAGACTAGATTAAAAATACATATAACTTAAAGTCTATTATTGTAAGCCCTGATTTTTATAAAAAAAATTTGTGATACATTAAAATTTATAAAGTTTTTTTATATAAATTCCATTGAAACTAAACTCTAATTGGGATGGGATCTTTAATTAAGATAAGAAAATATATTAATAAATTTTATGCAAAATTACATTCTGATTCGATAAGAGTTCTATTTTCTAATGTAAAATTGATCAGTTTATAAATTTTCATCAACAATCTAGATTTTTTTATTCAATCTTTACATAAAATCATATTAATTATCCTTCTAAACATTTAAATTTATTTTATTATTTGAAATATATTTATTTTATAATTTTTATATTTATTTATTTATTAGACTTATTACAGTTCAAAGTAACATCATTAATTTTTAATCAGTGCTTGTACCTTTAGTCCTGCCCTTTTGATAGAATGTTCTTTATTATAATTTATTTTTTCTTATTTCACTTATTTCCTAGAAATACTTTATTATTTTTTTATTATTTTATCCATCAAAACGTGTTACTAGTTTCTCTATCCTTATAGATTCTAAATTAAAAATTTTTTTATTTTTTTTCTCATTATTTTATCCATCAAAACATGTTACTAGTTTCTTTGTCTTTATAAATTCTCAATCAAAATTCTTTTTATTATTTTTTTCATTATTTTATCCATTAAAACGTGTTACTAGTTTCTCTGTTCTTATAAATTCTAAATCAAAATTCTTTTTATGGAGGTCATTCCCTCTATTATATATCATTATTTATCTATTATTTTTTATCTTGGTTTCCATTGCTCGTTGAAATAATACCACTTTCGGTCTTATATTTCAATGGAAATTTACATACCCATATATTTAAATTATAAATTTTTTGGGTTTTATATTTATGCTCTCAATGAAAACAATAGTGAAAATCTTTCCAATATATTTAAAAATGAAAAGAAAATATATTTTATAAGGACTTGGTTAAAGAGGTATGATCGCATAGTAAAAAAAGCTAAAGACATTGTTTTGAAGATGTAAATGAAGTTATTAAACATTTTAAAAAAGAGTGTGTACACTGTAATAAAAAGTATAATAAAAAGTATAGAATATCTCAATATAAATATTAAGATAAAGGTTATAAGAAATATATGCTCCAACTCTATTTTTTTTATATTTAATTAGTGATAATATTTTTTTTTATAGTGCGTTTGACAACAAAGAATGCTGGAAACACTTCTCCTAAAAAAATATATGTTTGCACTTTTAGTAAAAAGTATAGTTTTAAAATTTAATTTGACTCGACGGGTTAACATGTTACTTGGAAGAATTGAGGTCATGTTTAAAAAAATAAAATAAAAAAAAACTCGAGTGAATCAATTAAAATATCAATTACATCCTATTGACTATTTATATTTTTTAACAAAATGATATAAAAAAATCATAATAAAAAGACATAAACACCTTTAAACTGGGCCTTTAAACTTAATGATTTTAAAGGTAATTATATTATTTTAATATTCTAAAAAATTGAAAGGGTGAAAAAACCCTTTTTCAAATGTTAATTTATTTTAGCTTTTAAGAGTATTTATTTCACTATAAAAAAATTCTTGAACAAAAGTTTGAATGTGAAAAAAAGAGATGCACGAACCACTTTGTCCCGAATTCATTTAGCAGTAATATTCAATGGATCCCCTGGCATTAACCCAATAGCAAGCTTTGCTAGTTTTTTTTTTATATATATAAAATCAAATTGATCATTTCATTGTTCTAAAACACCACATTGTATCTTGATGATACCTTTTAGCTTTTATTTTAATAACAAAAAATCACGATCATAAGAAGCCCTCAATCGAAACCCTAGTAAACAGAGATTGATATTATAATAAATAGAGGTAATGGATAAGCTTGCATGTAAAGGCAAGGGTAAGAAAGTAACTGGGATTGGATTTCCGGATTCGCTTTCCAATCTCCACATATGATTGCACAGTTTGGGTTTAATTACGTGGCTTGCCAGACTTCCACTCTGACTTCATTTTTTATTTTTTATTAGACTTGTAACATACCTGACTGCCGGCGGCAAATTTTATTTTCACTGGAAAGCCGCGAAGGGTCGCCCGGTTTTTTGGTTCCTGGGTTGGGCCTCATTGGAATTTCAGTAGAGACAAGGCAATTTACAGAGAAGAAGATAAAACAGATGGGACCAAAATATTTTGGCTAGGAAAATTCAAAGAAAAGCGAAGCAGGATATGAAAAAAGAGGAGGAGCATGCAACGCCGTCATTGTCAACGAACAACGGCAAGAACATAAGGGTTTAGGTCTCAGATCTTACCCTATTAAATATAGTAGAGAGTCCGGGTTCAAAATACAAAAAATAGAACATTTGAAGCAGAAGTTGTAAATAATGGCTTTGCCTTTTCTTTTGGAACCACCTCATTTCTGCTTCTGTTAGTTTCCCACAGCCTTTCAAGATTTGAATGCAGTTCTCTCCTTAGGTGGCAAACAAAAATCGCAAATCTGCCTCCGTTAGTTTTCCCAGGGCCTCCGAAGAACCTCCCACGGTCCTGCAAAAGGCATCATAAAGAAGATTTAGCTGCACAACAGGTGGAAACCTGTCAATTAGAAAATCAAATTAAAAGACAAATCAAACTCACCCTTCAAACACCAACTCCTTCTTTTCTTGCAGCTGCAAAATCCTCTCCTCGACGGTATTCTCGATGACAAATCTCACAATCCTGTGAGTGCAAAAACAACGTAAGCCCAATTATGGGAAAATTATACAGATCAGTCGCCAGGTTCAGCTTAACCAACAACCTAAACTAGGGACAGGGTCATTCAGACATCAAGTAGAAAAGATGATCAAAGGTTTAACTGCTACGTCACAATTTCGCTCCAATGGACTACCAATTTAATTATGGAACCTTCAAATTCTGTAAGACTACAGTTTCGTCAACCCAAAGCTAGTTAGAGACTCAGTCCCACTAAAGATTTTTAGCACACAGTTGCTTCAAGCTCAAAAGGGTGAATTCTTTTTTGACTTGAACTGAACAATAGGATCACCTAGAGTATAAAGTCCCCACCGTCTACCTTTAGCAGCTCACAACTTTGGCTATGCAGTTCTTGTGGCAAAATTCACCGAGGTCAGAAGTGCTATCAAACATAGCCAAGTCAAGGACAACATTACCCTACTAGGAAAGTCAAGTCAATTCTTGACATGTCAATTTGGGTAAAGAAAAGATTTGTATACAAACATGTTCTACAAAACTGGTTGCAAAAAAAAATATGTGAAGAGCATCTATAGAAACATTAATTGAATGGACTGGCCTGAGAGAACACCATCATCAGTTAATAGAAATTTTGTACATATCCAACTCATGCACTTGTAACATTCTTGTGCCAGCTACCTTTTAAAAGAAGTGTCAGTGAGAAAGAGTCTGTTTGTCATGATTTGTGAAAAATAATTTCATGACTTAATTGAGAAGTTGTTTTCATAAATGACTAGTGGCAAAATAAGTCAAGTTAAAAGTATGTCTCGATTTTGTGAAAAAAAATTTATATGTCAAAAGTTAAAAATAACTTATTTATGACTTTTCTTTGAGTATATATTTATATATATAAAACTTAAATCAATTTGCAAAATCATACCAAACAGAACCTAAATACAATCTAATTTCACCCCACCAATAAGCCAGCTTTGAAAAATAACTGCAGCGCCTGTTTTTGCAACATATGAAAAAAATTACCCAGTCAATTACTCTAAACAATTATCAATGTTATTGAAAGATAGAAAGATGAAACCCTAATGCATTCGCCCAAAGAGTTTGGAAAAAAGATAGAAAGAAGGCCATATAAATAGGAAACCTATAGATTTCAGCCCTTGAGTCTAATTTTTTCTGTTTAGAAAAAAACCCAGAAGCCTGAACTGGTTAGATGGCAAGTTCATTGTTACAATTAATCAAACTGACTGTTAAAGCAATGATCTAGCATCTTATCATAGGATCTCAGAATAGCGGGTTAAAGTAGGACCTTATTGGTTTATACTGCCCAATACGATGGATTCTATCCTGTGCTTGCCTCTCCACTGCTGGGTTCCACCAAGGATCCATCAAGAAAACCTATACATTCCACCACGTGTAGGTATTGATCAATATATAAACAGACTAAACAAGAAGGTACATGCATAGGAAAAGGAATCAAATATATACTGCCATATTAAAAATTTGAACAAAAAAAAAAAAAAACTAAAAGACAAGGCTCGTGTGACAAGGACTTGCATTGACACGTAAGAAAATTTCATCACAAATCTTAAGCATCTACTGCAAACCAAATACATCTGACTAAATTTTAGCCGCTAAGAAAGACATGAACGAAATCAAAAGTCACACTTTTCACATGCCTTGTGATTTTATAAATTAGGTAACAACGCATCAGAGGAAACAGAATACCAAGAGAAAAGAGGAGAATCACTCACATGCGATGCAACTGTTAGATTGAGGGCAACGCCTCCAGCTTTCAAACTCATCAAGAAAATCTTGCAATCAGGATCCTCCGCAAATCTTTTAATAGCAGCATCTCTGGCAGCCAAAGACATGCTTCCCACCAACTGAACACAGCTAATGCCCGACTGCATTAAGTTTGTCTCATTAAATAGTCCTTCTCTTTTCAAGTATAAATGAAGATAGGATTAAAAATCTTAATTTACCTTATGGAGAGAGTAATGTATGAGATCCAAAAATGATGTGAACTGGCTGAAAACAATTCCTTTTGCAGAACCATCTCTTTCAGCCATAAATCTAATTTCTTCCCTCTATAACCATACAAACTACTCAGTATGACCACACATATAATGGATAATTGCAGCCAATAATCACATAAAATTTTAAAACATGCAAACAAAAACAAGCACACTTGGAGAGCTCAGTACAGCTGACATGAAATTTAACCTAAAAAATACTTTTTTTGTTTCCTGGATTAGGGAGCCTAACCAGCACATTAACTCTTATATCAAGATTTTTAACTCGATAATAGTTTTCTTCATTGGCCATTTTATTCTAGAAGTGTATCATAAATATATATAAATCCTTTCAAGCCATGGTGAATGGAGATATAATCCCCACACTAAAAAGCAGGTTCTTCTATGATTATAAAGGATAGAAATAAATGTAGCAATTCCATAAGCACGTACCAAAGCTTCTATCTTTGTGCTTGTCTGAAAATCATCCAACTGTACTCTGTTCAGAATACTACCAGATCTAAACCCCTTAATGGTTGTTTTAGCAGTCTGATCTCCAGCATCCACATTTCCAGTGAAATCAACAGTGAGTGATTTTGAACAGACAGGGCAAGAGACTTCTCCAAAGGAAGCAGAGAAATCAAGCAAACAAGTCTTACAAAAACCATGGGCACATGAGGTAACCTGAAATGATAAGGATAACGTTGCAGAAAGAAATTCAATTGAAGACCATATTGCAGATTCTATTTGTTAGATTCAGGCAAAACCAAGTGTTGCATAGATGCTATGAAGGTGTGGTCTTCTAGGAAACAAATACATTTAAAAGGAGACTTGAATATGAAATCACCTTTTCTCCTTTACTGTATTGAGAATCAAAGAACAATATTTACCATTTTAAATGATCAATCTATTAACCATTAGTGGAGATCATCGAATGTTGGAAGCACAATGGAGCTGGTCATTAATTCTTGAATGAGTAGGTAAATGAGGTGAAGTATAGAAAATTGTCGAGGAAGTAAATATGAAGATTTAACAATCAAGCAGAGCAGAAATCCAGAGTGTAGGGATCAAGAACAGCATATTCCAAATTCCATATTAAATTTTACATTCTCATGCATGTTGAGTTTTCTAATATGCTACACTACCAAGGACATGTCTATCATTTTAAGTTTATCTAGGTATCAGATCCATAAATAAATAAATAGATGAGGGAAGAATGACAATTGTTAACTCATAAATATTTAATTAATTTATCACCACCAAGAATGAATTTTATACATGTCATCAATATAGCATAAATAACAGGGAAAATAGCTATTTCAGGGGGCCCTCACTTCACCAGGGACAATGATGGCAGGATCTTGTGCAAACAATACCAGTTCATGTTTTGTAGATGTGGGAAATAGCTGTATCTGGTGCTCTGCCTGAATGTTACTAGTGTTCTAAACTTGCAGAGGATTTCATATATTTGGCTTTTTATGACAGTTCAAATTTATTATATATAGATGTTAATTTAGATCACACCAGCAAAAATTTGAGTTGAGATAAACTACTAGTGCACAAAACTGAAATGCATTTCTTTGCACTTTTAGAAAAGATAAATATCTGAAGAAAAGATGAGCACGAGAACAGAAAAGATAGCTGACCACAGGATCTTCTGCCGGTTCATGACAAATACCACAAGCATTTTTGGCAGAATCAAGATCAACCACGTTTCCACCTTTTAGTGCTGAAGTTTTAGAATATACCACAAGGTAAGGATGATCAACTGCCTGTAATTTTGCAGACAAGAAACAAGAAAATCAGCTGAAAGAGTTTTCCTTCAGGGCTAACTGATCAGAAGACACAAGTTTTTATTTGTTAAAACCTAAAACAAGAATAACAGCAAGCAGTACACGTTTTTTTGGATTTAATTCCTTGGTAAAACTGTCAGGAACTCTAAATATAACTCAATATTGAATAACCAAATGACAAAAATGATGCGTCTTGGAAAGGTACTTCCAGTACATAGTTTTAGAACTTCTAAAATCACAAGCTAATCTTCTACAAGCAATGGAAAATGTAGAAGAAATCCCATGAATATATTAATCAAATCTGAATTAAAAATTAAAAAATCCCATTCACAACACTCTTGACATGAAGGGTGAAAGTTCATCTATGTGTTCTTTGAAAACAATACAAATGATGGATGTAACTCCTTTCTTGCAAGCACCCATTAGTTTCATATTTCAGCCATGCCAAGATAAAATCAAAATTCAAAAATGAAGCAAAACTTCACAGGCTAAAATTAAGCTTTCTCTCTCTTTATATAAAACTTAGATTCAGAGAAATAACATCCACTTTTCATGTTGTAACTTAATACTTGTTCCATAACAGAAAGTAACTAGTTATGTTACTGCAGAGCGTCGTTGAAACTCAAAATGACTGCAAGCAAGCACAAGTATTTCCAATATCCATTAAAAAATATACGTGTACCATCTCATGAACAATTCAAAAAACTTTCACATAATATTTTAATTGCAGCAAACAATTCACAGGTAAATAGCACTTCATCACAGAAAGCCACGATACTGCAGTCAATGGATAAAATTTTCACAACAGTTAATGATTTTTTTACCTGCCGCAAGCGTGTCAGGAGGTCAAATATATGGGCATAATTATTCATCAGAGTTCCTTCCTCAACATATCTGTGAAGAACAGAAATGGGGAAGTTGCATTGCGTAAGCATTTGTGATAACATATACACATAACATTTACATGTAATTTTATTAGCAACAGACAATTAAAAAAACCAAATAACTCGAAGTAGTTGGGTAATGATATGAGGAACATTCTAGAAGAAATTGCATTGATCATACAAAAATGAAAGCAGCAAAGGTAGAAGTCCACATACGTATTAAATTGTGCCTGACTTTCATTATACAATGATTCATAATAATCTTCTTCTCTAACATCCAGGATATCTCGCCTCAATATAACCTTGAGAAGAGAGGAAGCTAAGATTAATATCAAAGGTTTTTTATCAGTTAATAAAGTTGCTGTCTAGCAGTGTAGAAGGAAAACTCACAATTCTAGGAGGAAGAGCAAGATCAGAAGCCCTCCCTTTTTTTGTGCGTCTTAGCACTATGTTCTTCAAGACTTTATGTTTGAGCAATATCATCGCTCTTCGTCCATAATCAGCATTTCCATGCTTTTGTATTGGGTTAGAAACATACTAAGAAAGAAAAGAAGTATATTAAGAACAAAAAATTGCTTCAGTAATAGATACCCACAAAATATTATAATTAAAAAATTGACACGTAATAGTCTGCAACACTCACTTTATTCCACCAACAAAAATGCCTCACAGAACTATGAGGGCAACTAGAACATTGTGTGGATGACCTACAAAGTCGTATTGGGTTTAGCAAAACAAAAAACAAAAAAAAACACTTAAGCGTGTCTAAATATTAATTACCCCAGAAAGGCTATAGATAGAAAAAATGTAAAAGTAAAATAATGAGAGAACCTCGAATTGGTACAAGCAACTAACTTCACAACCAGTAATTCTAAGTAGAAATTTGTTGTCAAACAGAGAACAAAGAAGAGAAAAATATACATTGAGAAAAATAAAAGCCTCTTCAGAAAGGCTTAAGAAGTTCTAGTACTAATTTTGCATTATCCATAAAAAGAATTGATTAAAAAAAACTTAGGTTGCTCGATAGAAAGGAATAGACCAATTTTTAGGACTAAATGGAATAAGATAATCATAAACCTCACACCACACTCGTAAATAAGGTCAGTTAGATAAAATAAAATAAAAAAGCTTGAATCTTAAACCATACCCATAATCAAGAGTTCTGCAATCACAATCCTTACACAAGTAATATGAGTATGGAACTATTTGCAGGAAGCGTACCTGCAATGACAGAGCTCCAAACGCATAAGATGACAAAATTCTACATGATTAGAGTTATTTGATTTGAAGTGCACCGTGAACTTACCAGAGAGTAAAGTTCACCAACGCGGTTCTGGAGGGGAGTGCCACTCAGAGCCCATTTGTATGAAGAGTCTAAGGCAAAAACAGCTTTTGCTGTATTACAACGTCTATCTTTTATAAAATGGGCCTATGTTGGGCATGAAGGAGAAAAGGTATGCTTCAGAAAGTAATACACGCACAAATGATGGAAATAAAAAACAAGAGTTGGTGAGGGCTCAGATATAGAAAGCATGTACTTTTTTCATTATTTCAAAATAAAAATAATGAGAAAATGCACATAAGAATGGAATTTATGGGAACAGCAAAGCAGAAAATAATGGGAAAGCGACATTTCATGCACTAAGGACAATTAAAAGTTTGTTGATTGTTTCACTCGAAGTAAAAGAACAAATTGTCATAGAAAGGGGACCGTGGATAATTAACTTGCTGGGAAAGAAAAGATTTTCTTAGCAAAGTTTCAAATGAAATTCAAGAATCTACTTGAAACCCATAACAAACTGAAAACTCCTAAAGAAGCTGGAGGTCGTTAGTTTGGTACCCAAATTTGTTAAGAGATTGGCTCCAAAAGGAAAGGAAACTTAAATGGTTACCATCACACAAAGGAGAGATGAACAAGGACAGAAAGCTATGGAAAATGTCATAAAACCTGGTACAATTGTCTGTCTCCCATGTTATTTTGGTCTTGAATTCATAATGCATCAAAGGGGGGCAAATTTATAAGGAAGCAGACATAATAACCCCCAGGCACATTTACGCATGCCAACTCACCTCATCCAAAATGATGCGCTCCCACTTCAACGAGTGCAAAAGTGATTTCTCTTTTTGCAATCCTAGTTCAGCTTCTGAAAGCTCCATTGGACGGCTCTTATCTTTATCAGATTCTGTTTTCTGCTTTGATGCTGATGGTGCAGTTTTCAGCTTTTTCTTAGCTTGCTTAGATTGCTTTGCTGTTCTATTAGCATCAGGCCCACAAAAATATTTTAGGTGAACTGTAAGCTTCTTTTCATAAAAGGAGTTCCCACAATACACACATTTCTTCTTGGGAGGCATCATGTATTTTCTGAATTCAGACTCAATAATAGAGTATGTTGTTATGACAAAATCGTAATCATGGAACAGTTTGGAACTCTTTTCTCTATTAGCCCCATGATAAACCAGAACCTTGGTGCTTCCTTTTGTAGTATACCGGTCAATCTCACTTACCCACTGAGTTACAGCAACCACGGGACAGACTACAAGGGTGGCTTTGATTCCAGCCAAATCACTGGATGAGCCTGAAAATGGTGATGTACCATTGAATTCAAATAAATTTTGATGGAGCTCCCGTTTGGCAAGGACAAGAGCAATTGCTTGAATCGTCTTCCCCATTCCCATCTCATCTGCAAGAATTCCCCCTCTGGTGGACGACTCTTCCTGTTCCAAAGCCCAGGCTAACCATTCCTTTTGGAACCTTAACAGAGGCATAATCAAGTCAGATGGTGCCTCAGCAGTTTTAGCTTCCAATCCACGATGATGATCAAAATCAACATCTTCACTCAAGTTCTCATTAATCCATTTGTCGTGACCTTCTTCCCAAACTTCCCACATCAACAATTCCCCTGACCTCTTTTTGCGCCTCTTGTTTGTCTTATAGTATTTCTTTTTTTGAGATGCTGTTGATTGCTCAGCTGGTTGTTGCTCATTAATGGGACCTGTTTCCATAGTACCCCTCTTAGCAGAAGGTAGTACATAATAAGGCACGGGAACACTACTAGCATTTATAAAAAAGAATAAAAAATGACTCTACCTTGCCAATCATGGACACCAATCGTAGCCTTTGCCCGTTGATTTAAGAGCAAATCCTCCATCTCTTCAGTCATTTCACCTATTCATTCGCTGGGATGTCAGTGATGCAATCCAATCTCAACTTGTAAGCTTTGATTTCACATGCTTCATTCATTTCAAAGAAACATGTAAGCTCCTTAAAAGAATTTTGCAGACTTTTTTTTATTATTTTAGAAGCATAAGTTTTTTATATATATCAAAAATCCAAACCATCTCTTTCAATTGTGGGAAACATCTTCCATTGAAACATATGAAAAAAAAATAATTCACATTTTTTTTCAAACAATTACAAAACTTTAACTAGTGAACCTCAATAAGAAAATGAAAAAAAAATCCAAAAAAAGAAGAGAAAAGAGATTGAAGAAGCAGGAGTTCTTTTTATACAGGAAAGTAAATTCATTACCAAAGCTATTATCATCAGAATCTGAAGATAGTACATAGAATTCGTCATCAGAACCATCACCGCCACCGCCACCGCCACTCCCCATGTAATTGTTTCCGTCTTCTTCGTTACAAGAACCGCTTTCCCCATGCTCACCATCGCCTGCACAAAACCAAAGTCATTAATTTTACAATCCTGGTAAAAATAACTCACCAACATTTAATTTATTCCTTAGCAACAATCTAGAAATATTTTTTTCCAAAAAAGAAAACAAAAGAAAAACCAAAAATCAAGGACTTGCTAAACACCAGCAACTTTCAAATTAATGAAAATCAAAATCAAATCGAAACCTAATTATCAAAATCTAGAAGAAATTTCCTTAAGCATCACTCTCACGGTTAAAATGAAAAAAAAAAACACAAAACTTTACCAAACCTAAAATTTATCAGTCGCTTCATTTCATCTTAGTCTATATCAAACAGCACCTCTAATCCTCATCATATACAGAAATTAAGAGCAGATAAAAAAAAAAGATTAAGAAAACAACCGTTGATTGAGAGTCCGGAGAGCCTTCTACGAGAACGAAGCTCCATTGATGTTGGAATAGAGATGATGAAATGAAATGAAGAAGAAAGTGTCTTTTCTTTTTACCCAAAAAGAAAGAAGGCGTTAAATGGAGTGTGGAGTGGGATACGTGACCATTGGGCGGCGGGAAATGCTATATATAGAAAGGCCTAATCGGCGGGAAACAGAGTTAGTTACTGTAGTCTCCCTACCTTCCTCACTCTTTCCTTCATCGTCTGTGTGAGCAAGACAATGTCCTATAAAATTTCTTCATTGATGATGCGGTGATATGAAAAATAAATTAATTACTATCTATAAATAATATATGAGTTTATTTGTCAAAGTGTTAAAGAAGAAAAGGAAAAAAAATACATTCTAACTAATTTCTATTATTTTTATCTTATTTGTAAATATTCATTGATTGACTCTATGATTTAGCGATTAAGTAATAACCTAAAGAATACAGTGCATTCCTCTTTTTTTCTTTTTTCTTTTTTCTTTTTTTCTTTTTCTTATTTTTTCATTCTTTTTTTTACTTTTACTTTTTCTTTCCAACTTTCTCATTTTTTTTCTTTTTTATTTTCTTTTTTTCCAAAATTACTTCCTTTTTTTTTACCTATTCTTCCCTTTTTATTTATTTATTTAAATTATCTTTATTAATTTTATATTTTTAATACTAAACTAATTAAAATTTTCACCTTATATTTTTGTTTGAATGCTATTCTATTTTCATATATAATTTTTTATTATTTTTTCAAATTATATATATGTTGATTTTATTTTTTAAAATATTAAGCTGAATGAAAATTTAGTTTTATATTTTAAAAAAATATTATTGATTGCTATAATGTTTCTTGGTTTTTTTTATTTTTATTTTAATTTTTTGTTTTTTTAAAAAAAATTATTTTTTATTTTATTTTTAATATTAAACTGGTTAAAAATTATAATTACATTATATGAGAGAAATATTGTAACTTTTCTCGCAGATTACTGTGAATTACTATAGTTTTTTTTTGTTTTTTTATGTTTTATTTTTTTAATCTTTTTCAAAATTATTTTTATCAATTTTTTTAATATTGAGCTGATTAGAATTTAATTTTGTAATGAAGTTTAATTATACAGGAAAAGTATTGTAGTTTTTTTTCATGTAATTTTTTTAAAATTATAATTGTTAATTTTATTTTTTTAACATTAAGCTGGTTGAGAACTAAAATTATAAGTCATCACAAATATAACTAAATCAGGTAGGAAAATTATACGGCTTTTATCATAAAACATTATGAATTGTTACATTGTTCTGAACATAGTTTTTTTGTGTTTTTTAAAAATAATCTCTGTTGATTTTATTTTTATAATATTGAGTTTATTGAGAATTTAACTTTATAATTTATAAAAAAACAATATGAATTATTACAGTGTTTTTTTATATGATTTTTTAAAATTATCTTTGTAGATTTTTTTTAAATATTGAGTTGGTTAAAAATTGTAATTACAATAAAACTAGATCATATGTGGAAAGTATTGTAGTTTTTCTTACAAAACATTGTAAATTACTACAGTATTTCTCTGAATAGTTTTTTTATGATTTTTTCTAAAATTATCTTTGTTGATTTTATTGGAGAAAACAATGTAATTTTTCTCACAAAACATTGTTAATTATCACAATGCTTTTTCTTATGGGTTTTTATCCTTTAATAATTATCTTTGTTGTTTTTTTAATATTAAATTAGTAAAAAAATTAGCTTTATAATTTTTTTATTTTTTATTAATAAAAAAAATTATGTGGCGAGAGCATTATATATTTCCTCATAGAATAATATAAAGTACTATAAATTATTTTGTTTAATCTCTAAATTTTTATCACCAATATTTAGTTTTTTATTATAAAATATTGGTTTCATGTTACCTTTAGTTTTTATTATTTATTTAATATAAATTTATAGTTATAATAATACCAAATTATTTATTTTATAAATCCGCAAACATACCGATGACTAGAGTAAAATATTCCAACATTGCAACAAAGGATGCCACAAATCCATACATGTTATTTTGGTCCTTGTTGCTTTAGACTTTGTTTCTGCAAACAATCCATTTATATTTAATGATGTAGTAATAGATGCTTTTTAAAATATCCTTTACAAATTAATATATGAAAGTTAGGCATTCAAATCCTTGTACCTTGAAAATCTATCTTCTTCGACAAAGTTAACAAAATTCCAGATGGCGTGCACTAGAAGTCCAACGTGCAGGCACTATGTTTAATTAATTAGTGGGAGTTTCTCTCGTCTGCCGACAAAAGTCTAGCTTAGCGTCCGTCTCCAAAAGAAGCTATGTGTAAAGTAAAATAAAATAAAATAAAAATAAATTAAGGCTATCAACGTAATTATGCGCAGTTTATTTTGAAATTATCTGGTATTGTAATAATAATAATTTTTTAAAATACTTTTATTTAAAAATTCATTACAAAACATTTTTAATATCAATATATTAAATTGATAAAAAAAAATATAGAAAAACATCTTTTAATTATTTTAAAATTAAGGTGCCACCTTGAAAATAAACTCTATCCATGTGTGTGTGGGATTGAGATGAGATGAGGTGAATTTGGGTTTTCATGGAAGTATAACTCATTTAAGCATAATTCACACTTAACTAAAAATTATAAATAAATATTTTTTTTCATGAAAATTAAAAAAAAAAAACTTAAAATCACCTCATCACACACTCCTGGATACACACAATGTAATTCATAAACTAGCCCTAACCTTCCAAAGTGTGCAAAAGTTTGCTCAACATATGTAAATTGGGATTATGGTTTAATTTATATTAATTATGGTATCAGTGCTATGTCATGGGCATATCAAGTTGACTAAAGCATTAAAAAAACACAAGGAAGTTATTTAATTTTTTGTTGTGATAGAAAATCCCAAATGCATATTAACAGCTTGGTTAGTATTTAACAAAATAGATCAATTATTACATGTGTTAATAATAATAACAATAATAAAGAATTGCCAATAGGCTAACATGTCATGCTATTTAATATTTTTGTTTGATCATGTGTTATTATCTTTATGAAAAAAAAATAACTTTTGAACCAAAAAAACCTTGCTAGCACAATTCGTGTGCTTTTTTCACCCTTTTTTTCTTTCCAACTTTCTCATTTTTTTTCTTTTTTTCTTTTCTTTTCTTTTTCAAAATTACTTCCTTTTTTTTCCTATTCTCCCCCTTTTATTTTTTTATTTTTTATTTTAAAATTATCTTTATTAATTTTATATTTTTAATATTAAACTAGTTAAAAATTTCACTTTATGATTTTTGTTTAAATAATGTGGATTGGTACTATGTTTTTATATATGGTTTTTTATTTTATTTTTTATTTTTTCAAATTATATATGTTGATTTTATTTTTTTGAATATTAAATTGAATGAGAATTTAGTTTTGTAATTTTTTTTAAATATTATTGATTGCTACAATATTTTTTCACATAGTTTTTATTTATGTTTTTTATTTTCTTCAAAATTATCTTTTTTATTTTATTTTTAATATTAAACTAGTTAGAAATTACAGTTACATTATGTGAGAAAAACATTGTAACTTTCCTTGCAGGTTACTGTGAATTGCTATAGTTTTTTTCTATTTTTTTGTGTTTTATTTTTTTATTTTTTCAAAATTATCTTTATTGATTTTTTTTAATATTAAGTTGGTTATAATTTAACTTTATAATGAAGTTTAATTATATAGGAAAAGCATTGTAGTTTTTTTCTTATGATTTTTTTAAATTATAATTGTTAATTTTATTTTTTAATATTAAGTTGGTTGAAAACTACAATTACAAGTCATCACAAATATGACTAAATTATGTAGGGAAACATTATAACTTTTATCATAAAACACTATGAATTGTTACATGGTTTTGAATATGTTTTTTTCGTGTTTTTTTCTAAAATTATTTTTGTTAATTTTATTTTTTTAATATTAAGTTTATTGAAAATTTAACTTTGTAATTTATTAAAAAAAACATTGTGAATTGTTACAGTGTTTTTCCATATGAATTTTTTAAATTATCTTTGTAGATTTTTTAAAATATTGAGTTGGTTAAGAATTATAATTACAATAAAACTAAATCATACGTGGAAAGCGCCATAACTTTTCTTACAAAACACTGTGAATTGCTACAGTATTTCTCTAAATAATTTTTTTAAAAAAATTATTTTTGTTGATTTTATTGGAGAAAACACTATAATTTTTCTCACAAAACATTGTTAATTACCACAACACCTTTTCTTATGGGTTTTTTTTCATGATTATCTTTGTTGGGTTTTTTTAATATTAAGTTAATAGAAAATTTAACTTTGTAATTTTTTTATTTTTTATTAACAGAAAAGTTAAATAATATGACGAGAACATTATATATTTCCTCACAAAACACTGTAGAGTGCTATAAATAATTTTATCCAGTTTCTAAAATTTTATCATCAACACAATTTTCTTTATTATGAAATATTAATTTCATCAACTTTAATTTTTATTATTTATTTAATATAACTTTATTATTATAATATTATTAAATATATTTATTTTATAAGTCCACATAAATACCAATCTTTCAAGACTAGGGTAAAACATTTCAACATTGCAACAAGGGATGCCACAAATCCATACATGTTATTTTGGCCCTTGTTGCTTTAGACTTTGTTTCTATAAACAATCCATTTACATTTAATGATGTAGTAATAGATGCTTTTTAAAATATCTTTTACAAATTAATATATGAAAGTTAGGCATTCAAATCCTTGTACCTTGAAAATCTATATTCTTCGACAAAGTTAACAAAATTCTAGACGGCGTGCACAAGAAGTCCACCATGCAGGCACTTTGTTTAATTAATTAGTGGGAGTTTCTCGTCTGTCGACGAAGTCATTGGAGGGAGTTTCTCGTCTGCTGACAAAAGTCTAGCTTAGCTTCTCCAAGAGATGCTATGTGTAAAGTAAAATAAAATAAAATAAAAATAAATTAAGGCTAGCAACGTAATTACGCACAGTTTATTTTGAAATTATTTAGTATTGTAATAATTATTATTTTTAAAGTATTTTTATTTAAAAATTTATTAAAAAACATTTTTAATATCAACATATCAAATTAATAAAAAAATATAATTTTTTTTAATTATTTTAAAATTAAGGTGCCACCTTGAAAATAAACTCTACCCATGTGTGTGTGTGGGATTGAGATGAGATGAGGTGAATTTGGGTTTTTATGAAGTATAACTCATTTAAGCATAATTCATATTTAACTAAAAACTATGAATACATGTTATTTTTGTTTTTTTTTCATGGAAATCAATAAAAAAAAACTTAAAATCACCTCATCACACTCCTAAATACACACTATGTAATTCATAATCTAGCCCTGACCTTCCAAATTGTGCAAAAGTTTGCTCAACATGTGTAAATTGAGATTATGGTTTAATTTATATTAATTATGGTATTACTGCTATGTCATGGGCATATCAAATTAATTAAAACATTAAAAAAACATGAAGAAATTATTTAATTTTTTGTTGTGATAGAAAATCTCAAATGCATATTAACAGCTTGGTCAGTATTTAACAAAATAGATCAATTATTATATGTGTTAATAATAAATAAAAAAAGAATTGTCAATAATAAATAGGTTACATGCCATGCTATTTAACATTTTTATTTAATTATGTGCTATCATCTCTTAAAAAAAAATTTAAAACTAAAAAAATAATATTCAAGTGCTTTTTATTTATCCAACTTCACACCATGTTATAGTCCCTTACACTTACACGGTTAAGATTCCAACCTTGATTATGTTAAAGTTGGTTTAGCTTTGCTCAGATAAAAAATAATTTAATTTCGAATACTTTTCAATCCTAAAAAAATCCAAAATAGATAATCATTTTAATTATTATTTAACTTGATTAAACTCAATTGTAAAATAATTAAACATTAAGAGGATAAAAAATAAATAAATACATAGGAAATGAAATAAAAAAACGATATTATATGTCTTATTCAATCAATGTCAGCCTACATTAAATTCCAAGATTTCTAGTCTAGGTCATAACATGATCAAAATTAGCCTAGAACGACAATCCATTTCATTCATTTGTGTCTTATTATCTATCTAATTAAGCCTTATTAAGCTCCTGTGAGATGAAGTACATACCCCCATCATATTCAATCCATGTGTTTCATCAGCGAGTTGACTGTTGGGTGCCGATTTTTGGTTTTAGCATTTGTCGAGACAATAAAAATAAAAATATATTTAGTTAAAAAAATATAGATATAAAAATAAATTTATCTTTAGAATAATTTTATAGTGAAATTATATATTTTCAAAATAAGAGGTGTAAAGAGAACATTATTTTTAAAGATAATATTTTTTATTTTTAAAATATCCTAAAATAAACTTATTTTTTCATTAAAGATCAGTTATTATTCAAATACTTTTCAAGGAATATCAGAGATTTTCTCTATTTCTTCACAGTTTTAGGCCGCAATACCATTTTTTAAAAATGTCATTTTCTATTTTGAAGTATTTAATAAAGGGCATGTTGAACATATAAAATTTAACAAGTGATTTTGTTTTCTGGTCCCAATTGAAAAATGATTATGATAAATTATTTTTAAAAAAATAACATAGACATATTCCATTTTATTAATATATGATATTTATTTATCTTTAACAAATGTTTTTTTTTCAATGTCTATTAAAAAAAGAAAACGTGAAACTAGTGATGAAAAATTATTTTTTAATGCCAAGAAAATCGCAACCATAGATTTATTTTATTTTGTTATTAATGTATTTGAAAATATGGTGGAATATGGTACAAGCTATATTTTTTAACATTTTAAAATATTTTAATTTAAAATAATTTTTTTATATTTTAAATTATTTTAATGTATTAATGTCAAAAATATTTTTTTAAATAAAAATTATTTTAATATATTTTTAAATAAAAAACTATTTCAAAACAAACTCGAAACTGCGGCTAGCAAGAGAAATCTCGAAACCGGCATACGAGGAAGTTTCTCACAACGACGGAACTTGCTAATAGTTGTGCTAGTTCCAAGTATTGGTTAGCAGGGGAATTAGTGTTCGGAGAGCATTTACGTCTTCGCCCGAGATATATATATATCCTGAAGATCGAGGAGAAAAACAGAGTATAACTGTTTTTAAAAATATTTTTTTAAAAAAATTAATATTTTTTAATTTTTAATTTTAGATTAATATTTTTTAATATTTTCAAATTATTTTAAAAAATAAAAAAATATTATTTTTATATATTTTTAAATAAAAATAATTTTAAAAAATCTGTTACTATATTTCCAAACATATAAAGTATTTTATATATATATTTAAATTTTTTATGTTTATTTTTAGTGATGAGCATGTCACTAAAAATAAAAAAAATATAATAGTTAAAATATAAATTTATTATTTTTATTTTTATATTTTTTAATATAATGAGTTATATTTATAACAAAAACATAAACAAAAGTGAAAACAAACTATTAATTGTTATGGGGCAGGACAGAATTGAATCCCCTTAGATAATAGAAGGTAAAGCCTCTTCCATGGGAGAATCAACGGTGTACATGAATATATTTTTTCAAATTTAGATTTTGGGCATGGAGTGAAGGTGAATTATTAACAAAATACTAAATGATTGGGCTAAATTAACGTAGTTACATAAAAAATAAAAAATAAAAACAGTTATTTATTAGAATAATATTTGTGTTTTTTGCTTATTTTTTTCAACTTTAGTCTTCAATAATCTATTTTTTTATCATTTAATATTAAATTATTTTAAAAAATATATTTTTTTTGTTATATATTTTTTCATGGATTTAATATTTTTTTAAATAATTAACAGGTTAACTTGTGCTAACTCGAGATATTCTTTTGTTACTTTTTCTATTTTATTTTTTAATATTAGATTAATTAAAAATTAAGTTTCATAATTTTTTATATTTATTTTCTATGAAACTATCCTAATCTTATAACATGAATCGCAAGTTTGGTAAATTGACTCTATTTATTTTTTGATATTTTTTAAAATCAAGCTTTATGATTTTTTTATCTGTATTTTTATAAGACCATTCATATTTTATGACTTGAGTTACACGTTTAACAAGTTAATCTAAGTTGATTCGATTTATTTTTTTATTTTTTTTAGTTGATTTTTTTCAATCCAACTCTCCAATAACTTTTATATATAATTGGTAACTATATATTGAGTTTACAAATTGAGATTATTATAGCTCATCTTCAAGATTCTTTTCTGGTGGCTGCTTCTCTAGAGATGAATGTTAAGTTTGGACATAAAAACGAGGATCTTCTTCCCGATCCAACTCTATATCAGCAATTAGTTGGTAGCTTAAATTATCTTATTATTACTCGGTCTAATATATTTTTTGCAATTCAGCAAGTTAATTAATTTATGTTATTTTTCTGTTATTTATATTTGATAGTTGTTCATCGCATCATTCAATATCTACTTGGCTTTTCTAGCTATGGTCTTTTCTACCCAATTGATTTTTCTATTTTTCTTATTGCTTTTAGTGATGTTAATTGGACAGGATGTCTTAATACCCTTCACTCTGTCACAAGTTGGTATATGCTTACTGATAATTACTTGATATCTTGGAAAAGTAAGAAACAATATAATATTTTCAAATCTTAAACCACGTCTAAATATAAAGCCATGTCGGCTGTTTGCTCTAGGTTATTTGGCTTCATGGTCCTCTCGTAAAAATTAAATTTTCCCATACTATTCTTATTTTTTTCATGGTAACAATATAAATGCTACTCAAATTACTATCAATCTTGTTTTTTATAAGCATACTAGATACATTGAAGTGAATCGTCATTTTATTTAAGAAGTTGTGAATACTAATATTATTTTTCTTTTACGTATCTCCACTGACCTTCAAAAAACAAATATATTTACCAAATTAATGATCCGCCAATGCTATCAATTTTTAGTTGTTAAATTGATGTTTCTTACATCAATTCAGTCTTTTTAATTAGAATTATTAGTTTTTTTTATATATATATATATTTGCTATTTATATATAATATAAATAAACATATGTAAATATTTATGTAATCATAATGTAAATAACTTTTTATAATTAGGCCGAGATTATAATTTGTGGCAGTAGATTTGTGGAATGTAAATCAAAATTATATTTAATAAAACAGACTTTCATGATGAAGGGAAGTCATTCAACCAAATCGACACTCTATACCTATCTCTACTTGAATTAGCATGGAGTATTTATCATCTGCATCAGTTAATTCTCAATCTGACTGTGTAAAAATTCCACCGACTACAATAAATCATGCAACACCGAACTGGGTTAAGCAATTCTTTGTCTGATACTACATCAGTACTGTCTAAAATGCAAAGGTCTATGAAATGTAATTCAATGATCAATAAGATTAATTTTCACAGTGTTTAAGCCTAGTTAGTGCACTGATTTATCGCCCTACAGAATTTCTGAAATGGTTTGCTGAGCAGACCATCCGTTATCGCACTGACACATTTGGGACCTGCAAATTATAACATAGCATGCATGATCTGCATTCATTGGAATAACTAACGGTGGTGTGCCGATTCCTTTTTCTCGTTAATCTAAACATTTTCTGCAGAATATAGTTTTGGTAATCTCTTTGCCGATCTCTTCAGGGCTGCTTTTCACAAAATCACATGTACGAGATATACTAGTTGTCTCTCTTGAGGGCAATTTATGAAAATATATTTACCGTCTCATCTTCCTTTCGCTCATGTAGGGTCACCTTCATTAAATTCAAATTAATGGAGATTGGGATCTCCTTTTTTCTCACTCAATGAAATCTTTTTATATTCTTCAAAGTTTAAAAACTATCCTTTAATCTTCCCCGACATAGACAAAAAACAGGGACAAGGATTAATCTCTGAAGAAGCAAATTAGTACAGTCAATTAGTTTTGTTAAATCAACACTCAATGCATTAAGGTTGTAGCCAAACAGAGGACCTGGCATATGCTTGCGGTTGCTGAAGCATGTGAAGTGGATAGCAGGTCAATGGTCTTTGGGAAGGAAGTTAATGTCTGAACCATAAATGCCTGCATTACAGCAGATATCTTACCTATCACCAGACAGGGCGATTGAAAGTTCAAAACCAGAGTTATGATCAGCAGTTCAACCTTCAGAAATTTCCATAACCAGGACAACCACTCAGGTTTCCCACATACAGTGAGGAAAGCTGATGAAGGGAAAGGAAATATCATACACCCGTCCTTATATATGTATAGAATGAACTCCAGGTTCTAATAGTGATTGAATCCAATGAAATTAAGTTAGGGATAAGTGACAATAAGAACAACAACATTGGGTAAAATTGGCTCGAGTCAAGCCTTTTGCATAACTAGTGGAAATCTGATATCCTAGATTAATTCTGATCTTGCCAGCCCATTGTGACAGGTCTCTGCCAATCATGGTGATCTATAAATGCCGAGTTCGAAGTCCTGCTGCCCGACCACAAAGAAGAGCATTTGTGGGGATTGGATATTCATCTCTCCACGAATTTGCAGGGGAATAGACTCGAAGATAGAATTGCTGTCCCAAGTACTGCCGTGCCCAGTTTTCAGACCTTACATTCCACATTCCAACATTGTCCAGAGGCATGTAAACTGCAGTCCATGACTCGGGATAGACCTGTATTTGATCAAAACATTGTAAATGATAAATGCTTCTTCCTTTCAGGTTGAGAACTTCATAAATAAGGAGAGCCCATCTAAGTGCTTGCAGACTAGATCATGGTGAAGGGATTGAGGAATTGTGAATTTTCACAACCAACATGTAATCTGAAACTCAGAAAATTGCTAAGAAAGGAATGAATAAATTCGAAAAGAAGCTTCATGTTATTATCAAAAGGAAAAGGAGATGGTTTAGAAATAGTAGAAGTGCTGGTTTCCATTTTGAAATCATGTGGCCTTGTGCAAAATGCTGAGTAATTTGAATTCAGGGCTATTAAATATGTTGAAGGAAAAACTTTGCTTATTGGAACTTGATAACAGGAGAATTTAGTTTGTCCAATTACAGAACACGGCAAAATCTATATGACACTGGTAGGCTACTCATGAAATTGACATGCCCAAAACTAAAATAAGAAATTTCCAGCTTTCTGAAAAGTTGTAATGTTACTAAAGATGCAATCAAACCTCTTGTAATGCTACCGATCCAAATTAAAAGGAGACCAGATGAAAACAATCTTATGATCCACAATTTTTCTGCTATTAATAAGAATTCTGTATGGTGTACCTGAACTGTGCAACGAGATATTGTGTCTCTCAAATTATAACTTAATCTGCTTGCAGGTGACCACTGTCCTCCATCCATGCTGCTCATCAGAAAGCATTCAGATTATCTAATCCAGTGGAAAAAATGCATGGTGAAATTAGGTTATGATGAACTTACCCCACAACAAAGAAGTTGTGCCCATCAATGTGCCAAGACTGCACATTATCTTCTGGATTCTCAAAAACAATCTCAGCATAACCTCTGAAATCGGCAGCCATGACAGAAGTCTGGAGGTAAGCACCACCACCAGTGGGGCTGTCCGGGATGCTTCCAAGGGAGAAAACTCCAGGGATATTGTAGTGGTCCGCAAGTTTAAGTGGAGTATCAGCAGAGATGAAGGACACACTATTGACAGCAAACCTTTGCTTGCCATTAATAATGGGAGCAGAGTTCTGAAGTCTAACTGTACGAGTTGTGTTGATCAATCCATAATGATAAGAGCCTTGAGGGTTAGGTCTTGGGCCACTTGCAGATAGATTCCTCCTGATTAATATGAGGGACACAAATCAATAACAGAACTCCTGTAGTATGCAAAAGACTCTCCTCGGCACACTAAGAGGGAGGCACTGTTCTTACCTTTATGCATCATATAACAACTATGGATATCATGTATGTCGCGACAAACACAATAAGTGAATTTTACTGCTATATGAAAAATAAATAGGACGAATGCATCATATAACAACTATGGATATCATGTATGTCGCAACAAACACAATAAGTGAATTTTACTGCCATATGAAAAATAAATAGGACGAATGCAGAGTTCCAGAATCACTACATCTCGGGTAATTACAACACAACTAGGCAAATAAATGTCAAGCTATAACCTGTAGGAGCAAAGATCAGCATGAATGCTATAATTATTGCACCTATGAGGAGCTCAACAACAGGAATTTGGAAGCACCTTAAGGATCGAGCTTGTTCAATAGACCAATCAATCTGAATAGTTGGCCCACCAAGCGGAGCATCTGAAACACTTCCTGCTGAATTACTGTAATGAAGAATGGAGGTTGTAGTGAGCACTTGAGAGGTAAAGCGTGTTGAAACAACAATGAAGTAATCGAGTGCTGCTTGATCAGCTGTAACCAAAACAGAGTAAGATTGCCCCAGGTGGATGTCTAGGGAATCATAAGTGTTTTGCAGTGAGTGAGTTCCTTCAACCTCCACCAATAACATTTTATGCCCCTGGATTCTAAAATTGATGGAAGTGGTGAGCCCCACATTTGATATCCGGAACCTGTAAGTCTTGCCTGGCCAGCATACAACGCAAAATAATCTTAATTTGAACACTGTCGCTGTATGTTTGAATTCAAGATGGAGTAACTGCTGTTCATAATTGATTACCTTGATCAACAGTGAATGTGTAACCATTTGATCCACGACCATTGATAAGAAGCCCATCGGGAAAGGGAAGATCACTCCCACCATCTACAATTGCTTTTAAATCCTGCAAGATACATAAGCCCATTGAAGAGTATATCTGGCACTGAACATAGCTGTCTTTCACTTTTCCTGAAATTCTGTGTATTTAGTAGTTAGAATTTGCTTCAAAACGATACTAACATTATGATTCTTCTTTAACCAATCACCAGCCAGGAATGTGAAATCTCCTCTAGGAGGAGGGAATGGTACAGGAATGACTGAACGGCTTGCGATTTTGAAGCCACCAAAGCCTCCTGCAGCCTTGTGCATGCCAAGTGAAGGAAAATAGAAGTAGCTACCAATCTGGTCTTTCACCTGGAGCACATAAGTGAAGTTCTGCCCAGGTGGGATGGGGCAGTTGGTACCATAGACTCCATCTTGCCATGAATTCCTTCTCTGCTGCACACCATTCCTAAACAGGAAGTACAAGACTTGCGATTATTTACGAAATATCATCCGAAGCATTTCCAATCTTCCACACACAAAAGAAAAGGCATGATCAGAGTAAAATCCTAGTTATTTGCAGTTTGCATTACAAAGGTTAACTCATAGGATCTCCCTCCTCACACTTGCCTAATGGAAAGTAAGTACAATATTCAGAATTCAGACCATATCACTGCAAGGACATGAACTAATTTTCCTAAAATCCATTCTGAAAGATCCAGATAAGACACAAAATCCAGAGTGTGTATTGATCGAGATCCGGGCAAGGTTACATGGTGAGATCTAAATTTCATAACCACCAACTCAACAATCCAATCAAAAAGAAATTTTTTCTTGGATATCGATGATCAACGTTCTTTGTGATCCACATTATGTATGTCCTATACGACTAGTAGTGGAAGCTTTTCCTGCTAGCAGTGATAACTGGCACGGTGCTTGCCAAAGCAACCTTACTCCAGTCTTCCAGTTTGATCACAGGAAACCAAAGCAGCCATAAGTCCTTGACTATCATTAGATTGTCCCAAACAAACGCCAAACGTGCCTACAAGTTCCAGTCACTTTGTGTCTGTATATAACCTGTAGCCTTACAGTTTCAGGCGTGGCATTAATGGTTGCAAACTGAACAAGAAAACGTGACATTCCAATAGTAGGAATTTATCAAAAAATGAAGTCATTTCCCCCACTGTTCTTTTAAACTTCGTTAACAGGATATTGAAAAATCTGGATAAAAATACACACATATTTATAGATACTCAAGAAGTTGGTAAACATGATAAAGAGAAACTAACCAAGAGATGAGGAAAGGTTCATCCAAGCTATTGAAAACGCTGATAATCAAGTTATCATTAGTCACTGACTCAATCTGCGGGCCTGGAAATAGCCCGTTTATCAAAATCCCCTGCCATTAATTACATCAAGACCCCATATAATCAACATCTTCGAAAATTAGAAATAAATTGAGCGAAAAAAGAGTTGACCACCTCACCTGTTGCTTGACTCCAAGTGGATAGATATCACCATAAGTAACATTCCATGTATGGAACCTATAAGGGTCTTCACCAGCAGTGCATGTCACTAACAACAACACCGCTAGCATGAAAGAGCACCGCGTGTTCTTCCTATAGTGCTCACCCATTACCATCTCTCAGTCTCAGACGCACTACTCTCCAGAAGAATCCAAGAAGTGCGGCACTTAATTTGTTATATTGAGAAGCAACAATGGAAGAAGGAGAAGAAGAAATCTGGCAACAGAGAACAACTCCCTTGTCGACTTTAAGCTTGTAAAGTCTTATCGAGAACCAGTCAAACTTTTTCTTTTTAGCTTTGGGAGCTTTAATTTATCTTCATTGTTGGACAATGTCGGTGATTCAGATTCTTGATTTAGTTAATATCTCTTAGCAGGTAAGGTGATGGCTATGGCCCTCCCGGTCTTAAGCTGAAATCAACGTGCAGTAATGAGCTGTCTTCACTGCTGGTTGCAGTATCCAAGGGACGCGCAATACTGTCCACCGCCATTGTCCACACTGCGTTTCTTGAGTCGAGGCATCAGCAAAACGGCGTATATTAATGCTTCAAATTACAGATCTGGCCTCCTTTGCTATAATTGAAATTACCTAGGAGACCCGGATAGAATATAACAAATGAGACAGCAATGGATAGGTACTAAGATACGTTGACTCCAGTTACGTCGTGTGTTCAATATTTTTTTCACATAAAAAATAATATATAGATATCATGTACACGTTTTAAAAAATAAAAAAAATATAGATTTAATTAGATTATATAAATTGATTTTATTTAAATTACATAATTAAAAAATCCAATGATATCAAATGTACTAAATTAAAAAAATAATTATAATAACCTAAAAAATATAACTCAATTCCTAACTAACTAAACATGAAAAAAATTAAATAAAAAACTAAATTAAATAAATTTATGGTAATATGAGTTAGCATGATAAATTTATAAATTAAATAATAAAAATAAGATAAACAAAAAAAAAGCAAATGAGAAATGAATCAAAAAGTCTAATTTTCAACAAAGTAAATATAAAATGATAAAATAAAAAAATAATAAATCAAAAAATAAATCAAAATCAAGTAAGATGGAGAAACTCTCCTACCCAAATCATTCTAATTGGATAACATGAGAAAAAGACAAAGTAGGGAAAACAATGAAGATGAATTTAAAAAATAATTAAATTTTAAAGGATAAAACCAAAAAATATATTTAAAAATTATAGAACAATCTTAAAAAAAGGTTTAAATCAGCTTAGATTAACTTCTTAAACTGATGACCTAAATTATAAAATCAAGATAACATAATAAAAAATAAAGTTAAAAAAATCACAAAATCTATTTAAAAAAAAACAATTTTGAATGACAATATTAAAAAAAAAAATCAACTTGTGTTAACTTTTTGAACTCGTGATTCAAGTCATTAGATCGAAAGCTCCCTACCTGAAAAAATTATGAAACTCAATTCTTAACAAGATAAATATTAAAGAATAAATTTTTTAAAAATTATATAAAAAATAAAAAAATAGTAATTAAAAGAATACATATCAAAATTAAAATTAAAATTAAAATAAATAAGATGACAACTAATATATTTTTAATTAAATGGTGAAATTGAAAAGAAAAATCAATAAAAACACCCAAAAAAATAAAGATCAAATTTAAAAAAAAATAACATGTCACGAATTTGAATTCAAGTATAAAATTAAAAACATATTGAAATTTCATAAAAAGTAAAACAAGAGGATGTAAAAAGATGATTTTAGTATTTGGTGATTTTTTAAGGAAATTTCCAGGTCATTTCAACTAATGACACATTCAAGTTTTAATTAAACTAATAATTAGAAATAATCTCATTTATTGCATTGATATTATTAAACATATAATCTATGGTGATTGTTAGTTTTATGTTGTCATGGGTGCTTGATTGTAATTGTTCATCCTTTTTTATTAGTTATAGACACGAAATGAGTTTTTCTTGACAGAATATTTATTTTTTACAAATTAGGTGGATCAAGCATGATAATTAAGTGTTCTTTTTGTGAAAATATAATTATGACTGCAAAAGTGTTTTGGAGATAATTTTGAAAGTTTGTTTTTATAAATATATTTATGGATTGAATATAAATATATATTTGATTGACTATGTTTTGAACTTATGATTTAAAGGTTATATATTGACATTTATAAACATGTTTTTTTAGAATTTAAAATCTAATTATAGAGCAAAATATAACTCATTATTATTATAATTAAAATAATTATACGCTTTGAACCTAATTTTTTAGAGTTATATTGGCTTTTATAAACATATTTATTTAGAATTTGTTGCTTGGTTACAAGGTAAAATATAAGCCTTTGTTATTGTGATTAGAGTAACTATAAGTATTTTATTTTGAATATAAGTATGCAATTTATGGTAGTGTTTAAAATGATTTATTTAAATTATTTAAGTTTATAAATGATTTATAAATATGTTTTTGGTTTTTTAAATCTTTAAAAATAAAATATTATTATAATAAATGAACTGATTGCATGTATGAACAAGTTTTGATATGCTTGATTCAACTATGAAGATAAATTATTATTTATTGAGGGTGAGGCACTCAATTTTTATTTAATTAATTATTTTTTCAAATGATTTAGAACTTTAAATTATAGTTATAATTCAAGTATTTTTTTTTTAATGAGTATTATTTTTGAGTTAAGATGCCTTGCATGGCATCGGAGATTTTTTTTAAGTTCGGGGTGTGATACTATAATAATAAGAATTTAAGTGTGTGTTTAGTATTGTGATATGTGAAATGTTTTAAAAGTGTTTTTTAATAAAAAATATATTAAAATATTTTTTTATAATTTTTTTATATACATTAGTAAATAAAAACCATTAAAAAACACCTAAAAATACATAAGTTTAATGTTTTTAATTAAAAAACACTTTAAAAAAAATGAAAGTTTCCACAATATTAAATATGTTATTAAAACAGTAAAAATTAGGTAACAAATATTCAAAGAATGTTAGTTGAGATTTTTAAGCACTCGTTAGGTGCTGAGATTTAACCAATTTTTTTATTAAAATTTTAAATGTTTAGATTATCTACTGATATTAAAAATAAATTTAAAAAGTTAAAATTATATTAATTTAATATATTTTTAAATAAAAAACAATTTTTATAGGAATGTCAGATATCACGTGGCGCCGTATCAGAAAGGGCTACGTAGATTTCAGCATTTGTGGGCTTTCCTTCTTGGAAGAATAATTGAGACTTGAGATTGGAAAAAGATAACGACGTGGACTTTACTTGGCTTCATGCTAGAGCGAGCACTCCATTGTGAATACCCACATCTCTTTCATGGTATGTTAGGTAGGCGTCTACATCAACCGCTATTTAAAAAAGAAGTTTCTCATGCCTCGAATCCACAGGTAAATGATTGAGGTAACAATATATATATATATATTGTTTTTTGAATTCTTAATATAATATATTAATATAAAAAATAATTTTTAAAAAATAAAAAATAATTTAATGTATTTTTAAACAAAAATTATTATAAAAAACATTGCTATTATAATATCAAACATTATTTTAAATTATACATTTTTATTTTTAATCTTTAATTAATTTTTTTATAGATTATTTAGATTTGTTAATATTAAAAATAAAAAATTATTTTTATATATTTTTTAAAAATATTTTAAAAATAATTTAGTAGTTTTTCAAAAAATTAACCAAAATAAGTAATATGATCGTACGACGAGTGGCGCTCACCCGAACGTAGCTATTTTTTGGAAGCGATGCTCCGCACAACTGTCAGTCTCCTTCACTGGTCGCCACCTGGCCACGAGGCCCTTGCAATAAACGACGGGCCTTATTTCAGCCATCACCGTATCGATTTGATTTCTATCGCCTGTCAAAACATTCAAAAATTAAAAATAAATGAAAAGATTTTTATTTTTTTATCATTCAAATCTCATTTATCAAATAACTATTACAGTCTTCCATATAAGAAATTAAAAAAAACCCTATTATTGTTGAATACAAAAACATAAATAAACAAATAAAAATTATAAACTGAAATAAAAAATCATAAATAACTAAAAAATATTTATTTTCTCAAAAAATTCTTGTATCAAATTTTTGAGTAGAAAAAACTTCAAATTGAGTTTAAATTATTTATGGGGATAAAATTTTTTCGGTTAAAAATCATAAAATAATATTTTTCAAGCAAAATATTTTTATTCAGCAAATTAATAATTCTTTCAAGTGGGGATTCAGCATCATATATCTTGGTGCAAGTCACTTTATTATTAATTGCATTACTAAGATTTTAAATAACAATAAACAATAATTAATATTATATATTATAAAACTGACACATGTAAAAATAAATGTTAATAAGGTTTTTTATAAGTTAAAATTTTTAAAAATTAAAAATACAATACTGTAGTGAAATATCTAAAATATTTGATTTTTATTAATCTAAGTTTTACTTGGAAAAAAGGTTATTAAAACCTTTTATATATATAAAAAAAAACTAGAAAGTCTTGTTAATATTAAAAATAAAAAATAAGAAATAGAGAAAGATAAAATTAATCAATTGAAAAGGAAGAAATAAAAATAATTAAAAAATATCAATTTTTCAAAAAACTACCACATCAATTTTCAATTTTTAGGTTTCAAAACTTTTGATTTATCAATTTTTTCCAAGAATTCGAGGGGACAAAAAGAGTAAAAGAGTTCCTTTTAACTGCCATTAGACTGTGAATTATATTTTGGAGTAAAATTGATAAAATCTAAAGATTTGGGATTTAATTGATAATGGGATAGTAAGTTAAGGGTTAATTTGAGGTTTGTCCGGAGATGAGGTTGCCTGCCTTTATAAAATGTTAATGGAAGGCTGGTTGTAGCATATAAAGTGTTAAAAGGATTTTTGGAATTATAGTTTTGGTTATTTTTAAAATATTTTTTTATTTAAATATATATAAAAATAATATTTTTTAAGTTTTTAAAATTATTTTTAATATTAATAAATTAAAATAAAAAAATTATTTTAAAATAAAAAATAAAAAAATATTAAATATTTTTTTTAAGTTAAAATAAAAAGACTAGCTAAATAATCAATTCTGTTTATTTTTTTATATTCAACTTAATATTCCTGCCGTTTTCTGTCTTCTTCTATTTGATTTCAGACCATAGAGGAGGAACTGGAAAGATCAAGGCAGAGAGAGAGAGAGAGAGAGAGCTCCAGTTCTTGTGCTGCTGGGTAGGTCGAGAGAAAACGAGAGAGAGATGGGAGCAATCAAGGGAGCCATAGTAGATGGAATCTTGACATGCATGTGGGTATTCAGCGTTCCTTTGCTGGGTGTTTTCTCCTCCATCATAGCAACATATGTGGGTGTTGAAGCTATCTCCATAGCAGGTCTTTTCATAACCATTAATGTAGCCGCTCTTTTTATGCTAACTTTCAGCTTGATAGGAGCTGCCTGTGGTGGTGCCAGTTTCAACCCTGCTACAACCATAACTCTCTACACAGCAGGCCTAAAGCCTGATGCATCTCTCATGTCCATGGCTTTGCGTTTTCCGGTTCAGGCAGCTGGTGGGGTTGCTGGTGCCATGGCAATTACGGAAGTGATGCCAAAACAGTACAGGTATGTGCTCAGAGGTGGTCCGTCGTTGAAGGTGGGCTTGCATGAAGGGGCAATCGCTGAGGGGGTGTTGACTTTTTTGATCTGTCTTGCTTTACATTTTGTTTTGCTCAAGGGTCCTAAAAACTTTGTGTTGAAGGTTTGGTTGCTAGCTGTGGCCACTGTGGGACTGGTTATGGCTGGAGGTAGGTATACCGGCCCTTCAATGAATCCTGCCAATGCTTATGGATGGGCTTATTTGAGCAATAGGCACACCACATGGGATTTCTTTTATGTCTATTGGATTTGCCCCTTTATAGGAGCAACTTTAGCTGCTTTGATTTCTAAATTCCTTTTCAAGGCACCACCAATCAAGGACAAGGAAGCCTGAAGAGGGGGGGATAGATCATGGATGTGGTACCGATCTATTTTAGTATTTGATTTTTATCATTAATGTCGCGTGTTTTCAGTGTTAGTGCCTCGATTATGAATATCTGTGATTATCTTTGCACCTTCAAGAATTGATCTGTTTAATTGAGGTGATTTGTTCTTCATTTTAACTATTTGTGGCTTCAGTTGGGTTTGTGCAGACCCAGGATTTCAATGGAGAGTGAGGGTTTTATTGGGGCTTAAAACCACGAAACGGTCGATGTTTGTAATCTGTATTGCTCACTGAATCTAAAGTCACTGTTGTTGGGGTTTCAGCCTCCATGTAAAAGAGGTAGGAATGCCAATTGCTTAATCAGAAGTCTGAAATACCCATATTCAATGCCCATCTCATTGTTTTTGATTTAGACAATAACAACTAGCTGGATACATGAGAAGAGTGGAGGAGAGAAAAAGTAGAGGAAAAAGCTTAGTTCTTTGAGATGCCAAAGCTCGAATGTCTTCGAAGCCTGCATTGTCTCTGTCAAACAGTCAGTTTTGTTTTTGGCACAGCCATGAATTATGCTTGAAGCTTGAAGATGTGAGTTTTGAACATTCATGGATTGTCCGGTCCACCCAAACCCGAACCCTAGTCATATTATGTTTTGAGATAGAATTGGAAATACAAGCTTTATTTCAGTCTTATGCTTCTTTTCCTTGCATGGAAGAAAATTATTAGAAGCAAGCAACCTGTCAAAGCCCTCGTGGACGGACCATATAAAGAATCGACAAGACAGCAGGGATTAAGTCCTGATGCAAGTTTCAGATAAGTAACGGGAGTAAATGATAACACCAATGGAATTTATATGAAATTGGGATCTCTTATCTTGTGATTATGAACGCAAAGCAAAATAAATACACAAACAGTGAACTCATAGATAGATTTTGGTATTAGTAATGGTATTATTAAAGAAGAAAATGTTTTTAGGCACCACGCTCCATTTTGGGTTTGGCTCAGCTACTTCATTTAACAGCGAAGTTGATTTCTTCCAACAAAAAGAAAAAAAGAAAAAAATAGAGGAAACAATGTAATGGATTGATAATACGGACAGCAATCCATGGCTGTGCGTGAGGAAATCTGAAGTCTCAAAGGGGAACTCTTCAATCTCACCACAAATGCTAGAACACTGAATCTTTGTGAAGGACATCACCATGAAAGCAGTGGTAGGATGGATGTGCAGATTACTGACACTTTCCTGCTCCCTGTGTTTGTTTTATGCTCTAGACTCCAGTTTCTCGCAAATGGGTAAGCATGGATCTGAGCATGCTCATCACCATTGAAGCGAATTGACAAAAGCTAACTGTGAATCAATGTCCCTTTTCTCCGAGGAATATTTGATAGGCCTGGAGGCAGGGAAAATTACTGTAGTGGTAAAGCTCCCGGGCCGAGGTTTCTGCTTTGTATTTGCCTTAAGCTCACCATCTACCCTGAACTTCCCAATCTTGACCTTAGCATTCACCAGCTTAGCTGCCAACTCCACACATGAATCTTCCATGGCCTGTGAATTCACAAAATGAAAAAGCAAAAAGAAAGATATGAAACTTGGTAGGACTAATAATTAACAATTGCAATCAGCTGAAATGAAATTTTACCTGGCAAAAGTGACGACAAGGTGCATAAAGCACATCGACCCAAGGCTCAGATCTGTTCTCTAACGTGCCTAAAATTTCCATCCCAGCCCTGCTCAAAGAGGTCAAGTTATGGGAGTCGAAAACACCAGCAATTGGGTCATTTACATCTGTAAAGGAAACGACTCCATTTATGTGCTCACTGATTTGCGCATCTTCAGATTCCATATTTCCTTTATGTATCCCACACTCCTTCACCTTGCCCTCCTCCCACCACCACCTTCCTTCTCTCTCATGCTGCCAGGAGAGGGCCGGTCTGGTGAAAGTCTCACAACCAGTTGAGACATATCCTAAAGCAAGCAAACTATTAAAAGATACGTTCATGGTTCGGAGGAAGTTCCATATAGCCTGGCCGCCCAAATTTGCCACTGGGTTCCACTCCACAAGGCTGATGGTTCCACACCCAATTCCTTCAACTGAAGGGTGGTCAATTTGCAGAACAGGAACACTAGCTCTAATGCCAGGAGACTGATCTTTTCTTTGGCCTGTGATCCAAGCACAAAGATCCTTAAGGGCCCTTCTAAGAGGTCTCACCTGTAGTACTTGACAACATTCTTGGTGCATGTATTCAATGTCCATGCCGTAGTACCTCTCCACATCATCCAAGAGTTTGTCGGTCTGTGAGTTCAACCTCCCCGTGTCCAGGCCAAACACCCCCGATTGGAGTATCAAAGACACATCCTCAGCTCCACTGCATGATTTTAAATGCTGTGTTCAATTCATAATACTGACACAGGCATGGTGACAAAATCTCCACGACAGTTCCACCAAAGAACTAGACTGCACTCTGTCTCTCTTGACACAACAAAAAGGCTCATTAATTCAGATGGAAGGGCTGGATGTTCAGCATAAGAAAATGAGCTCGTTTAAATCTAATTTATACCTAGACAGCGACACCTTGTACAATTTATACACAGCTTGTCCCTCAATGCTATTCTTTTTTTCAGAATCTTGCGAAGGATTTCTCTACTCTTCGCGTTTTTCCATTCACATCGTTTTCTGTTAGAAGCGTGACTCTATAGTAGCTCACGTTTGCATTAAGATATATATTCTAATGATCTTGTTAAGATCGCCTTGTCGATCATTATTGGTTGCTTAATTAATCCGGCTGTCATGATAAATATATTTTTTAATTGGGAATCTCCCGTAGCTGTGAATCGTGATAGCTGAAAGAAAAGGTTAACTATAAAATAGAAAAGAATTTCAAAGAAGACAACACAAAAGCATCGGCCACAACTGGGAGAGCGCTTAACTGTTTTGATGATCATCGTGAATAAAAGAATAGCATACCAACAAAGAACTTTCCCTTTTGAAAAAAGGTCAGGCTGCGCTTGCTCTTCTCCCTTTATTTTAACAAAAATATTTACTGAACCTAACATCTTCTTCTTTCATTCTCAACATTTAGAACTACAAACTCCTGCTGCAACGACCCCACATGCCATTGTTAGGGTCATTGCAGAATCTTTCACCAATGAAGTATATATGTTCCTTGTGCATGCATGTTTCTATTAGAATTGGAATTCAGGCGACATCTTCTATATCTCCTGGATATTTGACAATTTATCTAAATGTCTACATTAAAAATATCCAACTAATCGAGAGACATGGGCATGGCATCAAAGTACCTGAAAGAAATGGCGCTGCCATCTATAAAATCTTGAAGGGCCTTGTTGATAATTGCTAGAGGAGAAGCTTTCTCAAGTTCTTTTGCCAGCTTGCCATGATCTTCTGTTACACCTTCAAGTTCAGCCTTCTCAGTTATCTCTGCAACAATTAGTTGAGCCTCAGGAGTTGCATGAAAACAGACACTTTGATGATGAGGTACATGGGAAGAGGCAAACTGAAATTACAAAACTAAATATTAGTTCTACCTTTTGGTCTGAACATACCGAAAAAGAAGAAAAACACAAGGCAGTGACCTTTGATCTCATGGAAAGATACTGCACAGAAAAAGCTGGTAGTGAACCTCGACTGCCACAAGCGTCTGCAGCTTGGAGGGTCATGATCATGAGAAAACATTGGAACTCTTCGTCCCTCTAAAAACAAGAAAACACAACGCAAAACTCATTCCCTTTCTCTAAAACCTCCGTGTCTTTGTTTTGCTGATAGCTGTAGAATATATATTCCAGGAGGAGAGCTTGAAAAGGCAGTGGGGTTTCAGGTTCATTGAACCTGGTCCTCCAGAGTCCACAGTTTACATAAAATCTCACTTGGCAGGAAAAACGAATCGGCGACCATACATATAGTGGGACGTAGCACATGGACTCCTTGATGCCACCACCCTACTCCCGTGTTTGGCTTTTTGGCCCATGGATGATTAAATTCTCTCTCTCTTTTTTTTTATAATGTATTTTGTTTAAAAATATATTAAAAAATTCAAATTTTTTTAAGTATAATTAAATAAAATAATGTGTTTTGAGGTCAGCGCTCTCTTTCATTTTTGGTGCCGTATTGATTTAGGTGTGGTATTTATTTGGGTATTAGTAACATCCTATTTAAATATATGATTCGGTCTAAACAGTCAGAACATAAAAAATCTTGGACAACGTCCGTTCCAATGGAAGTTAATGACTTCATATTTTAAACCAAGATGTCAACACTATATAACTTACCCCTTTTTTTGTCCGAGCATGCATGCCCATGTGTGTGTGTGTATATAAACTAATAAAATGCATTGTAATATTAATTAAAAAAATATAAATTAATTTTTAAAAATCTAACTCAACTAATTAGATTTTAAATTTATTTTTTAAAAATTATCAATTCTAGTTTTAAAAATTTTATATTTATAAAAAACTTATATAATTATTAATTTTAAAATTATAAAATTAATTAAAGTATATACTGATTTAATATCCATCTCAATTAAAAATAAAAATATGAATGGAAAATAAAAATCCAAGAAAAAAACTAAGAGTGAAGAAGAGAAAAAATGATCTTCACTGGGCCTGAAGTAGATGTTGTGAGTGGGTCTTTGGAGGCTTGGGATCTTCCACCAATGAACCACAAATGTCCATCTGAAAACGCAAGCAAGAACACATTTGTGTGGAAGCAAAACTAGAGGACTTTTATCACGCTACTTCCCCTCCACAGACCCAAAAACTATGAATTATCCACAACCATTGCCTCCCTTCTTTGCCATTTTTCCTCCTCTCATTAGCCTAAACCCTCCCTTCAAGGAACCATGCTCATAAACTTCTCTCACTCTCCTCTACCCCCATCATCTTCTCTTCCAAGATTTTCCAACTCGAAGTCACCCGTTTTAGAATCATCCTCTTTAAAATCCAAAACCAACTTTCTTAAACCTCTTCCCTCTTCACCTTGCTATTCATCAAACCTTAGTTTTCACCCCAAGACTCACCTTTTCAGTAGATGCCCACATGGGAAAAGGTTGGACTTAAGGTCATGCGCTGTTTCTGGATTTGACATGGGGAACTTTGAGTCTGTTTTAGAGGCAGCTGGAGTGTTGACAGCCATTATTGTTGTTCATGAAAGTGGTCACTTTCTTGCTGCTTATCTACAGGGTATCCATGTAAGTAAATTTGCTGTTGGGTTTGGTCCGGTTTTAGCTAAATTTAGTGCAAAAAACGTTGAATACTCTTTAAGAGCATTTCCTCTGGGTGGGTTTGTGGGGTTTCCTGATAATGATCCAGAGAGTGATATACCTGCAGATGATGAGAATTTGCTTAAGAACAGACCGATATTGGATAGAACGATAGTGATATCAGCTGGTGTTATTGCTAATATTATCTTTGCTTATGTCATAATCTTTGTTCAAGTATTATCAGTTGGTTTGCCTGTGCAAGAGGCCTTCCCTGGGGTGCTTGTTCCAGAAGTTCGAGCCTTTTCCGCTGCGTCCCGAGATGGGTTGCTTCCCGGGGATGTAATTCTTGCTGTTAATGGAACTAACTTGCCTACAATTGGGCCAAATGCGGTTTCCGAGGTTGTTGGGGTCATCAAGAGTAGTCCTAAAAAGAATGTGTTGCTTAAGGTTGAGAGGGGAAAACAAGATTTTGATATTGGCGTCACCCCGGATGAGAGTTTTGATGGAACAGGTAAAATTGGAGTTCAATTATCACCCAATGTAAAGATTACCAAGGTTGTAGCCAAGAACATCTTGGAGGCATTTAATTTTGCTGGAAAAGAATTTTTGGGTCTTTCATCCAATGTGGTGGATAGCTTGAAACAAACTTTTTTAAACTTCTCTCAATCAGCTAGTAAGGTTTCTGGTCCGGTTGCTATTATTGCTGTTGGTGCAGAAGTGGCAAGGTCGAATATTGATGGACTTTACCAATTTGCAGCTGTGCTCAATATTAATCTTGCAGTGATAAATCTCCTTCCATTACCTGCTTTGGATGGGGGTTCCTTGGCCTTGATTCTCATAGAAGCAGCTAGGGGTGGGAGAAAGCTCCCTTTAGAAATAGAGCAGCGGATAATGGCATCCGGGATCATGCTTGTTATTCTCCTTGGACTATTTCTTATTGTTCGGGACACCCTAAACCTTGATTTCATCAAAGATATGTTGTGATAATCTGTCAAGGCCTTCAAACAAAAAATGAGTTCAAGTGGTATGGAGCTGGTTTCTTATCTGTTTGCTTGATGATGATGTCTCAAGGGGGAGAATACTCAAGACTCTTTGTTCCTTTGTCGAAATTGGTTTTGGAAAAGGTATTCGTGATTGTTTCCATTTGGTATCATCTTATTTTGGATCTTTCTTGTAATTCTGTGACTCATAGTTTCTTAAATGATTATGGCAGCACTAAGAAGGGTTCTACAGTTCCATACCCAAAATTCTGTAAAGATACCTAAAGAAAATACATTCTTTCAGAGTTGCTCCTTGTTAATTTAGCTCATTTGGAATGAAACGGAAACTGCCCATTGAGTAATATCTTTTGTTGGCTGTACCAGGAAGAAGTCAAATATATAGATAGAAAACTTCTTGTTGGCATAATTTATTTTGGTTCTGCAAGGATAAACAATGCGTATTCTGAAAACTCTACCACCAAAAAACGAGTTTTGATTCGGTTCTAACATCTCTGATAGATCCATCTGGGTGTTAAGTAGGAGTGTCCGCCTGTAAACATCAGCAGAATGAAGGAAGAGCATGTTGAATGAAACCTGAATCATAGTCTGTGTTTAGCTCATGCATCAGTGCGTGTATTCTACAAGTTGACAGATGTGAGATCTTATGCATGTTTAATTCTCGTTTAATTTTAACTAGCAGGAACTTGTCAACACCTTGTTTTTTGTGCTTCTATTACACTGCTGAAAACCATTCATCAGAGCACCTGCATCCACCACGGTTCGCTGCACCAGGGACTGATAACAAGGGGCATGATATATCAACATGCAGATAAAGGCCCTTGATTTGAGATGTGCTAAAATGCAGATACATGCATGGGGAATCATCTTTTTTTAGAATACCTTGCTTGATGGATGATCAATTCTATTATCCATGTACTGGGTCCTTGGGGTTACTGAGCTTGTAAAGGTATCATTTTGTTAAAAAAACTAAATCTGCATGTCTCTGCTTCTGATAACCATGGCTGTTGGTGGAAGGATGGATGAAGGATTAAGATTAAGAAAAACTAAAAGGTAATGAACGGTTGCAGCCGTACCTATGCACTGTCTAGTTGCCGGCACCCTTTTGAGCCCTTTTTACTCAAAACGATTTTACAAATATAAAATATCAGTGATTTTTTGTAAATTTGAATTTGGTCCTTGGTGTTTGAGGTTTGTATGGAATGGTCTGTACACTTTATTTGTGTTAAAATGAGGTCCTTGGATGTAAGAAGATTGACGTTTGTATGGAATGGTCTCTAAACTTTTGTGTCGAGAAGAGGGAATTGTGTGTGTGTGTGTGTGTCTCTCTCTCTCTCTCTCTCTCTCTCTCTCTATATATATATATATATATATATATTTCAAAGTTACTAAAACATGTTTTGAAGTTCAAAAATAATATTTAGATATTGTTGGGATGGTTCTAGTGTGTTGTTGAAATTAGGAGAGATTAATGATTGTAACATTTGTAACGGAACAAAGGAAAGGTTGCGATTTCCGGTTTTAAAATAGTTTCATGGATAATATTTTTTTTATTTTTAAAATATCTTTGTATAAAAATTTAAATTTTAAAATTAAAAATAAATAAAAATATTATTATAATTTTAAAATTTAATTTATGACAAGACTCGGATAATAAATTGAGTAGGTTATCTAGATTTTTATTAATGATCAAAATAACATTGTTATAATTCAAAAAAATTCAATGGGTTTTTTATTCAAGTTTTAATCTGGGCTTATCTCGAGTCAATTAAGTTGTGGGTCGATTAGAATTTTTAATTGGGTAATGTTGGGTCAATCATTTCTTTATTTTTTTTAAATTTAAATATCAAATCAACTAGATTTCAACTTGACTTATTGCGCCAATCTGAGTTTTATAACTAATGTTATTATATTATTATTAGTTTCAACTTTTAATGCAAACTAAAATAAAAAAAATAATATCTAATATTTTTTAAAGCTAAAATAAACTTTTTATATTTTATTTTATCTTATTATCATCTACCAAAGATAATATATAAAACATCACTATGTTTTGTATATTATTATTAAATATAATTATATTTATCTTTTATTTCATCTTATCTCTTATTTTCTTATTATTTTTATCTCTTATATTTCGGTATAGTAAATAAATACTACTTAAATTTGTGGAGTACTAATACTATGTTGGGTCGTGAATCAAATTAATTAACTCTTATTGGTAGACCTTTTATTCTGCTATTTGAATTAAAATAATCATAAAACACATAAATTTATCATAAGATTTTAAATTGCTGAGTTAATAAAAAAATTGACATTTATATTTAAAATTTAAAATGTCACAGTAATCTCGTATAATTTTTGCATCTATATTTATTAACTTATTTATATATTTCACATAAAAATAGTATATAGCAATATAAAACATTCATTACTAATATTCTCAATCATGTTTGTAATTTTTATGAAAAAATAAATGCACGTTTGCTCTAGATAAAAATTACACTATTATATTTATGGATATAAGGCTGTAAATATCTGTGAAATATTGTAACAAATATCAAAATAAATATATGCTATCGACAACTTTAGCTTAAAAAATTTCTTTTAATTTCCATGTCAATTCAGACTAAATCTCTTTCTAAATTATTTAAACAATGTATTCCCTCCTTATACATTTAATTTTTTTTAATAATTTTATCAACTATTGACGCGAGCCATGAACCGAAAAGGTTAAGAAATTGCAAACTTCCTTGACGATCAAATCAACCTTTATATGCATTTATTTAAAGTAATTTAATAATTTTATTAGACATTAACTTAGAATTTGACAAAAAAAATTTAACCGTGAAACAATTTATTAAGGAAATTAATTAGCACCTTGAGTTCATACAAATCAAAAGGGACATCCAAAGAGCAATACATCCAAAAAGGTACAGTAAAAATCTCTGAAAATTAAACTATAAAAAATATAATTCAACTAGTTAATTTTAAATTTGATATTTAAAAATTAATAATTTAAATTTTAAAAATTTCAGGTTCATGAAAAATTTATATAATTTTTAATTTTAGGGTTAATAAAATCAATTAAGATACGTGTAAGTTAACACAGATATCTATATTATCTTTTTTATTTAATTGTTTTCTTTTCTTATTTTTTTTATCATAATTTTTTTTTTCAAATTGCATTCTTCTTTTTTCCAAATTAACGACCAACTCCTTTGAAATTATTAAGCAAATTTGGAATTCAAAGAATAGAGGCCAAAATGATAAATCAGGCGCAAAAATTGGAAAAAAAAACTTATTTTACAATAAATTTGTATTTGGAATTATTAATTTTTACTTATATTAATTTTTTTATATGGATAAAAATTGAGTCAATCTATGTTCTTTTTATTTGGAAAAATAATCTTCTATTCTTATTTTATTTTAATTTGAATAAATTTCTGTTTTTTTGTTTTTTAATCTTATTTAACTTGACTAAATATGTCCCACATGATAATGTGAAGTGGGTATTTTAAAGAATTTTAAAATTAAAAAACACTCCATTGATAAAAAAAAAAAATTAGAGTACAGACACTTAATATAAAAAATAAAATTTCTTATATAATGTAAATTAACTATTATATATATATATATATATATATAACACGAAAGCTAACAAAAACACTTGATTAGATAAGATTTAAGAATTTATATGCTGAAATAAAGAGAAATTTCATATAAATATATAATAGTATTTAGTGAATACTATGAGTTAATATTTAAAAAATTATATTTTATTATTAAAACATTTTTTACCAAACAAATACAATCTAGGGGTTGTTCGGGAGTTCGTTTTAACCAGTATTTTTAAAAAAATTTAAATTTATTTTATTTTTTTACTAAAATTTAATATGATTTGTACGTTTTGTATTGTTTTGATGGGTTAATATTAAAAATAATTTTTTAAAAATAAAATAAAATATCAATATATATTTTAATATAAAAAAATTATTTAAAAAATAACATTACTAAAATTACCTAATATACTTTTAAAAAATAAAAAGAAAATAGAGATCGGGAAATGATGGGGAAAGGGTCATAAATGAGTTTTTAAAAAGAATAAAATAAAGGTATGACTTCCTAATCCTGCGGTTTGTTTCTGTGTTTTTTTTATATATTTTTAAATTATTTTCAATATGAAAAATATTTTTTTAAAAATAAAAAATACATTGCCGCATTATAAAGCAAGCTCTCGGTGCAAGACATGGAATGCGTGTAATACAGCTAAGAAGCCAACGAGTAAAAACGTGCGATCCCCCAAAACATCATAAACGCTCGCCCTTTCTCTCAACCTTCCCAAGAACCAATTTGATATTTTCCAGACCCATAAAAAAACCCTCGCATTACATTCAGCTGATTTCACTCCGCACAACTCTTTCCCCAATGTACTCCCTCTGAGGTTCTTCTGTGTGTTTCAAGGGTTAGAGTTTCATTTTATGGTTTATGCCCTTCATTTCTCAATCTTTTCTGTTCTTCATGTGATCGACTTTTCATTTTTCATATATATATATATATATATATGAACTTTTGTAATCATAGAGTGTCTGTCAGTCATACTGTTTGGATGAACTCTTGTTAATTGTACAAATGGTTTAAATTACTCCTTTCCTTTTTTATGCTGTCGAATTAATAGGTTGTTCGTCTAGATTCATGATGCCTATAAGATTCTTGAATGTATTTGTAACTGCATCTCTCTTAAAAATTGATTTCTTATCATTCAATTGTGATTAAAATTGTTACAAATACTAATCAATATTGTTATTCTCTATTGACACGCACGTAATTTCATGTTGTCACGATCTACGCAAAATAGAGAACTAAATCGCTGTTCTTTCTTCTTCTCCTCCTCCTTTTTTTGATCATTTTGATGAATTACTGAATTCCATGGTTGGTTCAAAATTATATATTTAAGGTTTCTGGATCGGATCTGTTAATGTTAAAAAGAGAGAGGGAGAGAGATGGGATATTGGTTCGTAAAGGGAATTGGGCTTGGCCGAAACATAAATTTAGGCTGGAGATGACTACTGTATTGACTGGTAGATTTGGAGTTTCGTTGTGATCATAATGTTATGGGTCGGGAAGCATGTGATCCATGTCAGTTCTAAATGAAATGATTCCGAGAGCATGGTGTATAGTGTCATGCAATTTACGTTACTACAGTTCCAGTTCATTCTTTTCTTTTTCTTGGAATTAACTCCAGTTCTTTCTTATGATGTAACTGCAGAAAATACAAGCATGGGAAGCAAGGCGCCAAGCTGGGCTGATCAGTGGGGTTCAGGAAGTTTCAGCAAGGAAGATGATGAGAAATTCATGGCGAAAATAGGGCATAACAATGGTAACGCCAGCAAGAAGATGGCGGAGGTCAAGGCAGCAGCTTCAACAGGACTCGACAAGGCCAAGACAGCTGCTCAGAAGGTAAAGAGGGGAACTTCGGTGGGTATCAAATGGGTCAAGAACCAGTACCAGAAAAAGACTCCAAAATAATTTGTAGAGCTCTGAAAAATGGCATATTGGAATAGGCTGGATGGCAACGGAGGGGATAAAAAAACCCTAGACAGGATGATCTACAAATCCATGGAGATACATTTATTTACTATATTCCTTTCTTTTTTCTGTTACCATGAAAAATGAAAAATGTATTTTTTTTCAATCATTATGCGAAAGATCCCTTTCGAACTCTTCAAAATTCAATTAAGCCGATCTCGAATTATTTGGTCAAATGCCATCCTTGTAATTTGATTTCTTGGACTAGCCAACCAAACTACCAGGTCTTAGGGCCAGTTGGTGACAGTTTTCAGCAGAAACAGCACAAAGCAACGTCGTTTGCGTTGATTTGAGAGAGTGAAAACTGCACAAGAAAATCATCTGAACCAACAATTCCCGGGGCCTCGTTTAGTAATTTATTCATTCTTTTTCTAAGAGGCCTTTGTTCATGCATCAATGTAAAATAAACAGTCAGGCCAATAATCCAAAATCAACCAGCACACGGGGAACTGGAAGCCATCCACTCAGCGCAGAATTGACATAAACAACCACGAACGCAAATTGGAGAAAAGTGATTTACTTAATATAGACAGCAAATTATCCAAAGATAAAAGGGGCAGTCTGAGACCAGTGTTACTTGGAGACAGCAGCGAACAACCGAGGCAGTAAAGAATTTACAAGTAATCTAGATTCTTCTTTCCTTTTCTTTTTCTTTTTTTTTGCATGGCTCGAACACACAGATGTGCCACTGTAGCATTTTCAATAGACCCCAAATGTGTTCTCACCACTGTAGCTCATGTAAAGGAACCCATCTTCATCTTTGTTTTCCTCGTATATTGCTGACATCATAGCAGCTGCAGCAATGCAACCAATTTTCACGTCACAAGGTCTGTAACACAGGCAATGTTTATAAATTTTTGAATCAAAATACACTAAATTTTATCTCACCAGTTGGTGGTAGAATGTTCTTCACGAAGATGAAAATAGCCTTCTCTGGACTGAGCTTGATCCTTTTTCGGACCACGTACACAAATTGGCCAACAGTGAGATCAGCAGGAACCAAATATCTACTCATCCCAAAGTTACAAATTAATTTCCATTAAGACAAAAACAAGTTGCGAAAAAATGTGACATATACTAATTAGCACACATCAATAAATCTACTAAGCACCTTCCAACCATGTAGCAATACCTAGAGTTTAAAGAGATTTATGTTTTTCATTACCATTTAGCTAGGATGTTAATACATGAGCGCATAAGCTTTGATCTCACCTAAGCATGATTTAGAACACACAACAACAAAATAAGAGCCAAAGGGTATAAAGCCCCAAATCCATAATGTTCACCGCATGTTTAACAAAGTCAATTTCAGGGTCAATAAATGTAAGGGTGAAGGAGTAACATGTAGAAACTACACCATTCTATTCCTTCAGAACAGCAAATCAGACTCTGCATATGACCAATATACCTGATATCTAAGCATACAGTCACAATTACTCACTTAACAGTACAAAAAAGAGAAAACTAACAGCTATAATTCATGGTAATAAAAAGTTTGGAGAGCTAACTTTTTCTTGTCAATGTCAGGGACATCACTCTTCTCAGCCCTTTCCACAATCACCTACAAAAATTAATCACTTATATTAACTTCAGCCTAAAGGACATGCCGTCCGAACACACATGAACACAATATTGGGTTTAAAAACAAACATACAGGAATTCTATCAGGATATTTTTCTCTGATGCGAGCAGCTTCAGCCTGCCTCCTTTCTGTCATCCATCCATCCAACACAACACAATCTTTAAATAATTCCACAAGGAAATCAAAATCTAAACCCTAGATGAATCGACTATTCAGGATTGAAACAGATCACAACAAAAAAACCAAAAGTTAGGGTTTATCAGAGAAATATTTGAATACAAACCGAGAGGATGTTCCATCTTGAACGAGCTTTTAGCCATGGCGATGATCTGCAATTTCTTTTCTTTTGAAGCGGAAAAAACTTATTCCGATCAATTTAAAAAATAAATTGTTTAAAGAAGAATAGCAGAGTAAGATTATATCGTAACGTACCGAGATTGGGAGGAAGAATTCAGAATTCGGATCCGCAAGGAAGGAAGGACGGGAGAGAAAGAAGGGGAAATAATAACAGGCTGCAAGCAAGGGAGACTTCTTCACTCTTGTTATTTTGGTCGCCTATCCTCTACGGCCCTTAGTGTGGACCCCACGTGAATTAAAGATAGACGGTGTCGTTTATAATTATCTATTTATTAACGACCTGGATCTGAAATAAATTGGTAGTTGCTAGTATTACTATTTACAATAACTTGTGGTCTATGAAAGCTGCGCTCCTAAGATATTTTGAAAAGACATTTTTTTTTTGTTTTTACCGTATATTTTATTTAAAAATATATTAAAATAATATTTTTTTATTTTTATATTAGTATTTTAAAATAAAAAAATTAAATTTTAATCAACTAACAGTTAACTTTGAAGAAATAAATTGGTTATTAGAATGGATCAAACACGAAGCAAGAACACACCATTAACTTTTAAGAATTGTTACAAGGATTGCCGTAGAATTGCATTTAAAATAACATTCCCTGAAAATTAAAAAAATATTTAAAATTATTTTTGATATATTAATATTAAAAAAATTATATAAAAAATATATATTTTAATTAACTAAAAAAAAAAACATTTTAAGAAGGAACCTTTGTAACATTCCCTCCCAAACACCTCGTATGTCTTCCAGTTTCATAAGCCAATCTAGTTTTTTCGTTAGGAGTTGCATCAACCACAAAATCAGAGAATAAGAATCATTATTGCTGCATGGCTTAGAAGCTCCTAATCAAATCCACCAGCTTTTGGCATTGCTAATCGACACAGCAGAGTTTCTACAATGGATTCTGGGTAACAGAATATAGAACATTTCAAAATCGAATGAGAGCTGGAAAAGCCACTGCCATGACTTGTATTTATTGTTAGCTTGATTGCCCGTCGAATTGTAAACTTGCAAATCGGCTTTCCTGTGTATCAAAGAATTGTTTAGTGTTCTTGCCTCTTCTGGCCGCTTTTGCGGTCTCTCTCCTTGACTAAAATGGAGAAGTCCACGATGTAGGGCATCTGCTCCCTCGCACACGTGTGAGCAAGGACTTGAATGTACATGCATTTTCTCTCCCTCTCTATTAGGCGTAGTATGACATGGTTTCTATACCCACAAAAAAATACAGAAAAGACTCGAAACACCTGATTCTTCAGTGCATCATCTTCCTGAGGTTGGAAGAGCACTATCACCTAGAATGTTGCTCTCCACAAAGCTTTCTCACCTTCCCCACACCGCCGATGGACCTCCTTAATCCTATCTGCGGATTGGCAAATCCCACTGCAGCTCCAATCAAACGACGCAACACAGATGTTGCCAGCCTGTGCCTTCCACTCGCAATCTGAGGAAACAATAAGTGAGAAATAATCAGAATTTGAAACATGCCATCTCTGTACTCGCACAATTCCATTCTGCTTTGGTCCTGGCAGAGACTAAGGTTTAGAGCACATGTGATCGAGGATGGGTCAGTAAGTAACCCATGCGGAAATCTTATCTGTTATAAATTTGCAAATAGCAACTAACAGGAGGAAACAGAAATAAATGTGTTCGAGAATAGCCATATGAGGCTACTGCACTTCCATTTGAATAGTGATCATGGCAGTATGATAATTGTCACTATCATAATCAGAATTCCAAATTGTAAATATGAAGCATCAACAGGCTGCATAGGAATTTCCATCATGAAATTATTGATTTTTCTGGGAAAATCCTATTACTTCTATGTCAACTTTCAAAAACGCCATGATGTACATGACAATTAATCACATCAATCCAATATTTAGTCAATTCATTCTGGTGCGTAGTGTATTCCTTCAGGGTGTAAATATTGACATGACAGAGGCTCAACCCCCGCTAATTTTTGACATGGGAAAACTCAGTATCTTCAGCAAGACAGAAATTGGTGGGTTCTATAAATTGTATTAAAGTCTAATTCAGTCCAAGAAAATCTATTCTTCTTTTTTAACTAAAGTTTTCCAATATTTCTAGTAAAATATAGCTTTACCAGGTGGAGTGCCGCAACACAGCCTCCGATCATCAATGTGATCAACATCAAGTCCAATAAACCACGACCCCAGCGAAACATCCTCGTTGGCATACTTGTGCAGAACATGTCTGAGATAATTATTTGCACAAGAATCATCATTAATGTAAGTAAACTATGGGGAAAAGCTTGAAATTTAGATCCAGGCACAAAACTCCATCATCTCATGTTACAAATAAAGAGGAACTTACTGGTTTATTGATATATAAGTAGCCAAATCTTTTGAAATGGCATACAGCTGCCCAGTAGCATGCCGGAAGTACTTATTCCCTGCCTCGCCGAATTTCCAGTACTCAGGTTCATGGTACCGCACACCCCTGTTCAACAAAGTGACAAGTTAAGAATGTAGAAGATGATTCCTTCCCTAAAACTTTTCTGACAGAATGAATCCAAGACAATTTCACTTACTTTTGATTAAGGACAGGACCAGATTTCATGCATCCAATATATACTCGTGGTTTCTTTCGGTGTCTGACTAGAGTTTCTCCAAGTGTTGCTGCACCAAGTAGCAAGAAAATGGACTTAACACAAATTATTAGAAAGTAGAAGCTATGAACAGCAATTTTCTCACATGGATAAAACTGACGAGATAATTCATGTTAATTGTCGCATTGATCCTGGAGGATAGGAAAGAACCTAAATTCTTCAGATGGTGAAATATATAAATTCTCATACAATTATAATAATCCGAAATCTTTTCCAGTTGACTTTTATTTGGAAATAGGGAAAACATCTTCAGATAATTATATACCACTAAGAATGGAGTCACTGCACATTATATGTTGACCTACCTATATTTACATGGACATCATCATCAACTTTGACATAGAAATCTGCATCCCACAAAGCAACAGCAGTTGCAAAATATATCTTTGTCTTGGCCGACAATTCAAGATACCCTTCAACATGGTCCTGCTCATATCGTAGCAAAGCAAACATGTGAGTTCATAGATTTTTCTTTTCCTAAGCAGGCATGTACTTTTTCTCAGAAGTGAGCAAGTGTTCCATTAAATAGGACAGCGCAATAGAATTGGAGAGAAAAGCCTTACCAGTCTCAAGAAATCTCCATGCTTTCTGTCCTCTGCTTCAATGGCTCGGTCCAAAATGCCTCCTGATGTGGCACTAGACAATATAAAATAATTCAAGTTAAATTAAATTCATGATCTAGCATTTTCAAAGCTATTAGCTGTCATGAATGCATTCAGAGAGCACAGGTTTAATTCAGAAGTTTTGATTGTTTTCATCACCATATATGTATATTTGAGAACTGAAACCATATGCCCAGCCTATGTAACTAACTCTGAATAATTTCACTAACTTGTGAACATTGACTCGGAGAGATTGACATGGTAGAGTGACTCCCAGAAAATAAATTATGCTATATGATACCATACTGAGCATTTTGACTTGTGTTAAAACAATGGGAGTACAAGTTACTACTGAAATTTCATTTCTATGGGAATCCAAGTGCACCCAAAACCCTTTGCAATTATTGCAATGTTGTAGCTTACTCTTCAAGATTCTTTCAGTGCCTGTAACTGACATCAGGATAATATGTATTCTCAAGAGAGATGGCATTAATTTGGTCACAGAAAGCAAATGGAAGACTTATGCAGCCTTAAAAGACTGACAAAATTTTGAATTAATGCATATCAAATAATCATCCCAACCTAAAAGTTTAAGCTATTAGGTGAGGTCTCAAGAATAATATTATATTCCTCTCTAATAGGTGCATGGGTAGCCCTAATCATCGAACACATGTGGGGTGAGCAAATATTCAAAATTTTAAGGCCAAAAACATACACTCAACAACCTGGACCAACATACACATACTCCACTGCAAATTACACGCACCCCTATCCAGATCATTAAAGAGAAAATAAGCCTGGCTCACCTATGACCAATGACAAAGCGAACAATGATACCCTTCTCGTCTTCCAGTTTCTTCCTTTTTTCACCTATTTTGTATTAAGGGAAAAAAAAAACTCAGTCAGCAATGAAATCTCACACAAAAATTAAAACAGCATAAGAATAAGTAGGGACAAAATTCAACGAACCTTGTGGCAACCATGTAGCGCGAACTGAATCTCTTCTTTTGCGGCTGCTAAAAGCTGTATTAATTCCAACAACCATCAAATATCTTCTTTTCCCAGATGACCCAGTCCTCTTCAAGTCCTCTGACAAAGGAGAGCCACTGAGTATGGACTCCTGTGCTGCCCTTGCAGCAGCTAATTCCATCTCTAAATTTGAAATAGTTTTGTCTAATGTCCTATATTCAATTTACAATAGTAAGCTTGCTGTTCAGGATGTCTTCATACAAATCAACTATGATATGTAAGCAGAATGTAGAACAATTACAGGGCATAAGCTATACTTACTGAATGGCATTATGAGTTTTATAAACTTCCCCAATAATATCCTTAGAGTCACGCTTCACTTCTTTCTGATGCAACTAAAGGGACTCAAATCAGATTTCAAACAACAATAATTCAGATGAGTAACATAAAAGAATGACGAAAACAACTTGAAATGCCTGAGTCTAGCCACCAATTAAAAACATGAAAGGACAAAGAATTTATCATGTCATAAATAAAGATACCCACAATTTCATCACCACAACCCTCTGAAACTAACTTTAGACTTTCAGCTTCCATTGTAGTTGTACGAGTGATGCCTTTAGGCTCGGGAACTGCCCACATCCTGCCACCATTTTTCCTCGTTAACATTCCATCACAGATCAAGTGCCAACAAGAAGTTACCTTGTTGAAGATTTTTGCAATTTCTTTAACCGATAAATAAAGATAATGATGCAAACAAAAATAGAATTTACTTGCAGAACCACAAATCTGCACACAACTATCGAACATATAACAGAAACTTCGATGATTTGATTGCTATGAAATTACTTCTGTAGACATATCTAGACTGAAGAAAATAATCTATGTTTAGATTTGAGAAAGAAAGAGAATTTAAAGTGAGAGTTTTCCTGGGAGGTCACTGAAATGATCACTACAATGTCATGACGAGTTTCTAGTCAACTATCTCCAACAAAAAAGAGCAGTCACTACTACCAGGTACTAAAGAAGGATTTATGGCAATGACAGCAGATGTCGGTAGCCTTCCTTCCCCTGGTGCACAACCGTGTGGGAACAGGTTGCATAAATAAGTGGCGGTCGTTTTTAATGGTAGCACATGGATTTCCAACAAATAAACCACATTTAGAACCACGACCTTAAATAAAATCACATGAACAGTAGTAACAAAGAAAAAATTATTTATTCATTGGATGATGGAGGTAATGGCAGAAGAGTATGAAAATTCTTGAAAAGGAATGAATTCACAAAGGCTTGAGAAAACAAAATTATGATAGTAATAGCATTGAAGAAAAAGAGAAAGTCAATGCATCATTAGAAAGTCAATGCATCAAAATCCTAATTTTGATAATTAGATCTACCTCGCTTGAGCTAGAAAATAAAGCCAGAAATTGTATGGAACATACAAACTTGAAAACTGGTGAAATATTAAGATTCAGATAATTTAAAGAATAATCAAGCATTCTTAAAAAATGAAAATCAAAACATATTTGTCCATTAAACCAGCCAAAACATGCCTACGATCTATACAAAAAAAACAATCAACAAAAAAGAGATCTTACAAAAAAACAGCTTCCACCCATTTCATAAAAATGAGAAACTTTATCAAATAACCTCTCCAGAGATTGCCACAGTAGGCAATTCACATGAAAAACAAATGATTTTTTCAAGAAAAATAAGCATACCTATTGTTGAAGAACACTCCAGCACAAAAGCAAGCTAAGCAAAAGAACAGGGCCCATTTTTTTGATATAACACTTTTAGAAGACTGCTGGTCTCCTCTGCTCTTGAAAGACATTTCTTTTCCTTGTTATTTCTATCTAGGATTTCCAATTCTTCCCTTGTGTTTCACAAACTGAAAGCTATCTCAACAAAAGCACACCCATATGCAAGAAAAACAGACAACAGCAACCAAATCAAAGAGACAGCTGAAACTGAAAGCTCCCTCAAGAAGTAGTTAGAATTTCTTCTAGGAGTACCAGAGCTGAGAAAGAAAGCTCTGTCCGAGATTTGAAGCAAAGAAATGTGAGAGAGAAGCAGTAGAACAAAGTGGGTGGTCTGGTTTTTTAAGTTGTCCTTGTTTTTGTTCTTTACTTTATCCTCCAAGCTAAAGCTTTGCAGTTTGTAGTTGTTGTCGTTCTTTCTCTCTCTAGAAAGTATGGAAGTACTCTTCTCTGGTAGACCTCCTAACTACCTCTCTTCTTATACCAAATTACCACGCCACCATCGTCTACTCTACTGCTAGTTTTTCATTTTATTTAATTTTGCAATTCAGTATTCATTTATTTACCTGAAACGGGATTATAATTGTTTGGCAATGTAATAATAGTTGATTTTTAAAATATTTTTTAAAAAATATATTGAATTTTTAATATCAATACTAAAATGAAAAAAAAATCAAGAATATTTTTAAAACATAAAATTAAACAAAATCTAATAATAGTCTACATCAGAATCTTAATGGCCTGTCAATTTCTTAAAAATAAGAATTTTTTTTTCTATTAAAATAAAGTTTATTTCTTTCTTTAAAAATGTTTGAGAGAATAAACTTTTGTGAAAAGGGAACTTCAACTTCTAAGCTGCCATTTATGGGTTCAGTTTTACTAAGAGTACATTTATGTATGGATCTCAAATAAATAAATAAATAAATATTTACAACATCAAATATTTCATTTTGCCCATAACTTGAACTTGAGATTCCCCTTTCCTATTCATTTTTACTGGGAAGGATAAAAATTCAAAAATAAATAAATAAATAAATAAATAAATATCATGAAACTACTAAAGTTTTTATACTGGAATATAAGACACCATAATGAAGTGTAAAAATGGACATAATTATACAAGTGCCCAAAATCCTCGTTGACCCGTATAAAATGTATACACATGTGTATATTAATATAAATAATACGTCCATTTATTATTTATATACTTCTTACAAAGCTGACCAAGGGAAGATAACACAGGGATCCAAGGGGGCATGAAATGTAATATCGCCAANTACGGGAAAATGGCATTCCCATATCTCACCAGAAGAGGAGGAGAATCAAAGAACTAGCCGTCCATTTTATTTTTAGAAGGCTATTATAGATGAGAGAGATTATCTAGAAAAGGGTAAATTATGATGCTAAAAAAGTGTTTGTTTTTGTGGTGGTGTGAGAAAAATAATTTTTTTTCTTCATATTAAATTTTTTTAAATGCTTTGATCAGGAATAAAATTTAAAAATAAAAATATATCTTATTTAAATATATTTTTCAAATAAAATACTATTTAAAATTTAGTTACCCGTGGAACTCTAGATTGAAGAGCAGCACATGTGCTCAAATTGACGAACCCCCCGAACCTTTTATTATCTTTCACCATCACATGCTCGAGAGATAAGGTTGCTTTCCTCTAGAAATGGTAATTAGAACTTGAAGACTTTATATATATATATATATATTAAATTTGATTTCGATAAGATATTGTATGAATATATACATACATCTACTTTTCATATCAAATTATTATTGTAGACATTTTAAATATACATAATGCATTTGGACAGTTTCCTTTTTGTGATCAATTCTATATTAACACGAGTTGTGAGAGTGCTTGGAAGCATGAACTAATTGTATTTTTTAATTTTATTTGTTTATAAATTAAAACACACAATCTTCTCATCTCCTCGTTTCTTATCTCTCCCATTTCATTAATTGCGCGTGGCCCGTCACAGTTCCAGCCACCTAACCTGCCGGCTCCAACACATCATCTTTATTTCTCGGTTTTATATTTTATCAAGCTTCACTTAATTAAGTAAATAAACTTATTTATTTATTTTTAAGTTAATTTATTAAAATTTGTTTGTAGTATTAGCAATTTACTTGCACTATTTTGTTTGTTTTATAATAATATTTTTTGTATTTATATATTATTTAAATTTTAAAATTTATTTAGAATTTTGATGAAACTGATTTAATTTACTAAGTATAATATTATAACTTAAACATGTTAGAATTAAAAAATATTTGATATTAATTATTTTATGTTAATTTTATGATTAAGTTAAAAATTTTAAAAAAATTAATTGTGTGAAATTGATAATAATTAAATGAATTAATTTAGGTTGAATAAGTTTGAAATGAACAAATTAGAAATAATTAGTTGAGTCTCATGAATGTTAGTCAATTATGAATTTTGTTGGAAATTAAATTAATATGTTGTTGATATGAATTAGGATATTGATTAATGTTATTATTTATTGATGATAGTATAATATGAAAAAATAGGAAAAATTTATTTACAAAAAAAAATTATGAAAATTTGGGGAAAGTTAATTTTGTGAATAACTTATAGTAATTAAAGGTGTTAATTCATGTTATTATTTGAAGGTGCTCTTAAACTCAAAGGTATAAAAGTGTTTCATTCAACTAAGAAGGCTTTGTTTTGACATTATATTTTTTGTTGAGTAGGATATAATGTTTTATTGGAGATTGTTGCAAAAACAATCGTAGGATTATATTAGATGTCCAACAATGGCGAAATTAGATGCTCAAATAATGTTTTTGTTGTAGTTATGAGTTTATTGTAATTAATTATTAGATTAAAAATATAACAAAAAAAAACCCCAATGTAGAAGCAAGTTTTCTATTATAGTATTCCATGGATAACTTAAAATACTAATGAATATTTTTTATAAATGATAATAGAACATCTCATTAGTATTATCTGATTTTTTGATAGTGTTTCAAGGTTTGTTGAACTTAAATTAGTAACTCTACTATGTATATGTACACAGTACTTGGATAGTTTTGTGTTTTAAATTTTCAGTCATTTTTTTTTGAAAGGAAGTATCTATTTTTCTTTTTCATATTAAATGATTAATTATGGTAGATAAAATAAAGTAAACCATGCAATGCTGAAAACTATTTTTTTAAAAAAAATTAAATTTTAAAAAAATTAAATTTTTTAAAAATAAATTATTTTTTTATATTTGATAACGTCATAAAAAAAAGTTGGGAAACACTTTTCAGTATTTAGTTATATTATAAAAAATGAGCTAAAAAATATTTTTTTAATTTTTAAAAATTTATTAAAAAATTTAATTAGAAAGTGTTTTTTATTAACTAATATTTTTTAAGCTAAATAAACATTAAAAAAAATTGGAAACTTATTTCTAAAAAGATATTTTTTATGAAACAAATGAGTTCCATGTCTCCATATGTTTTCAAATCACTCATCATGTGTTGCTAAAATATTTTCCAAGCTCTTATCGATGGTATTAATAGGGTGGATCTACTTAATTTCAGGGGTCCATAACTAGTGATGATCTTCAGGAATCCAAGGGGGCAACATTCCTTAATTAGTGATGATATTTAAGAATCTAAAGAGACAAGAATAGTTAAGTTCGTTAGACAGGTCACCTCCATTTTTGAGAGGTACCTTTCTTCTTGAACACTACAATGATTAAGTTAGTTATTAAATTTGCTGTCAATAAGTTCGGAGGTGAAACATCTAGGGTTTCGACAGAAGAGAGTTCTTGCCGAGAAAGTAGTTCTTTCATCTGGTCTCGCGGAGGTATTTATATCCTCAAACCCAAATATCAGGTGTACCTGGACCTGCAGTATGGGGTGTCGGAGTAAATCTCCTGTTAACCATCGGAAATGAAGAGATTCAGAGTACTTTTTCACGCTTGCAAGATTATATTTTGTATCAATGCTCGTGGAAAAAAATTATTTTATAAAAAATATTTAAAATTAATTTTAAAAAATATATATTAGGTTAAAATTATAATTAAAATTAAGATTAAATAAAATATAATTTAATATGTTTAATTAAAAATATTTTTAAAATTGAGATTATAAAATAATTTTTAAAAATATATATTAATATTGAGTTTTATGTTAAATATTATAAATTTAACTATTACTCTTGCATAATAAAATAAATAATACTTTATATAAAATACTTTTAATTATTTCATTAAATTATTAATAATTCTATCACATATGAAATACATTTGTATGAATTATAATTTTTATAAATTTCTTAAGAGCATAACAACATTATGTAAAATATTATCAGGAATAAAATTGAGATTGTGATAAATTTTCTAAATGTTACTTCATCAAACGATCTTCATCTAGTTTATATAGTATTATTGAATAATATTTAACACTAGTTTTTTAAATAAAATACAATTAAAAATAAAAAAATAATTTTTTTTGTGTGTCAAACTTGATTCAATGTATTTTTTACTTTGAACCAAACTTGGTCAGGCCAGAATAATGAAAAATGTCTCGACTGTCCACGTGAATAGTGGTAACATGCTCCATTATTCACGGATTTTCTTTACGAGAAGTAGCAAAGAGCTATTTCATGTAAACTACCAGTAAAAAATTGCTTTTGTTGCAATACCAAACAACAATATTTATGATTACGAGTGAACTTGCTTACAACTATGATACCAAACGACACTTTATCCACGATAGTTATTGTTGGTGCCAGCCTCAAACTTGTCACGGATATCACTCTAGAGTTAATTTCTTTTTATTAATTATGATTATTTGGGTTAACTCGCGTGCATCTCCCCTAATTCTTTAAAACTCTAAAGTTTATTATTAAATAATACCTTTATAATTTTAAAATTTATAATTTTTTAAAAATAATTTTAAAATATAATAATTAATTAAATTTATAATGTTTAAATTAATAATCTTTTTAAAAAATAAAATATAATAATTAATTAAATTACACCACTCATATGTGACCCTAGAGTTACTTGCAGAAGCATTAGGGCGCTAATATTTAATGGTGGGTACGATTTGTCTCCAGATATGTGAGATATTGATAAATTAATGGACATGCAGGCCTCTTGAAGATGAGGGATAATCGCTTGGTCCCTTTTCATATTTAGGGTAGACGATGAAGGTGTCATCGATCTGTGTGCCATTGTGGTCATTTTAACCAAGTGGAGGACATCCCTTCGAATTTCTTTGGAACGAATGCCGTCAGGTTTCATCACTTTAGTTGGAAATGGCTATAATTATTGTATTAATGTTAAAACTTTTATTAATGCAAGAGAATCTTAAACATAAAATTTCAGAAACAGTTCCATTTACGAACGATTGTGGAGCAAATTTGCAATAAAATTCATTTATAGCGTGACAAATCTCACACACGTTAATCAATCAATTTGCAATCCTGATGATCTACAGAGAAATTAAGTTTATTTTCGTTTTTTCTTTTTGTCAGAAGAGAGAGATCTAAATCAACCTGAATGAGGCTAATTTAAGATGTCAAAGCACACTCATAATCTCGATCATCAACGAGTCAATAATAATTGGCATATTTTAAAACATCAAGAGCTACCAAACTTAAATAGGGGAAAGAAGAAGTTAAAAAATGCCCTAAAATTTATGACCCTCGTTTGATGTTATTTACTACTAATTCCAATCCCATTGAAACACTAACCATGGCAGCATATCAATAGCTAGTTTAACATTATGATGATGATGGTTATTATTTAAAATAATATATTTATTTATATTTTAAAATTTATTTTTAATATTATAACATCAAAATAAAATTTATTTTTAAAATATAAAAATATGATAACTCCAAAACATACGAAGGGACATTATGCTTAATTAGTAAAACATTCCATCTGCCTATTGATAGCCGTTTTTTAAGGTAAAAAAAAAAAAAAAACACGTCCAAATTATTTGCAAGAATCTTAGCATAAGAGTGTGCAATTAAAAGTGCAAAGAGCATGACAAGTATGGTCAAGGACACGTGATTGGATCTAGCGGCTTGACAGGTGGCAAGTTCCCATTGAGAAGGCAACCTCACCCTGTCCATTAATCATGTGACATATAGCACCGGGGCTCACGTGGAACCTGTAAGAATCTGCACGCGACAGGGCTCCCTACACAAGCTAAGCCTGACACGTGTCATGTTCGGTTAACATGCACTAAATTTGATGCCATCCTAAGCATTAAGGTGCGGTATGTTTATATATCATCGTGAGGGAGTTCCGGCAGTGGTCGGTTTGGACTCGTCGATGGGTCATCGAAGAAAAATGCATAAAAATTGAAGATTAGAACTCGTATTTTACAGGCGAAACTCGAAAAGTACTCCGTTCTCGGTGAGATCGTTGGAATAATCTCTTTTATAATGGGATGCTATGTCATATGTAGTCAGAACCTCGTAATTCATTGCAATTTTATTAAATTAAAAGAAATTTACTTCAGATACCCGATGAAAAGGATAGAACATCAGTTTTTAGCATATTTGAGATTGCTCCGACCTTCATAAGAATATATTTGAGGTTGTTCGAGCCCTTGATAGAAAGTTCTCATAAGTTTTTCTATAGTTTTTTACATAATCTAGCTAGGATTCTAGGTAAATGGAAGAAAATTTCAAATAAATTTAAATTTAAATTTAAAAATTTCTAATATGATAATTTTTAATTTAAATATGATCAAAATTAAGTTCATGACAATAACAATTCCATTTCTTAAGAAACCTTGCCCTCAGGGTTAGGGTAAGTTGTTTTAAATGATATGTTTTGAAGTAGTTTTACTAATTCTTTCAATAAACTTTATTGAGTTTGATGGTGTAGTTGATGCTTCAGCTGCTATTTATTTTTGCATTTGCTTCAATCAGTTGTGATATTTTTTTTTAATCATGGATCTACTGTTTTAGTATTAATTGTAACAAATTAAAACTAATAATTCAAATTAATAATAATAGTTTTTTTTTATTGAATTACAAGAAAATCGCTACAAAGATTTTATTGAAAAAAAGAATAGTTTCTGAACATATTCAAGGCCATCCAATCCTCCAAGTAATTTTTTTCATGATTTTTTTATATATATAATCTAGAATTCCATCTTAAACAGAAAAGAAATTCAAACAAATTCAAATTTAAAAGATTCTAACATGGCAGCTTTAATTAAATTTATAACTCCTGGCCATTGATGTACTTCTATTTAAAATATGATTTAATCTCGTATTCTGTAGATTGATGGATCACAAATACCAAAAGTACTCTTTTCTTATTTTGATTGTTGGAATATTCTGGGATGTTGTGTCATATGCGGTAAGATCTACGCTCTGTTTCACATTAATCCATGCTCTCGTCTAAAGCTTAATTTGTCCATTCGCAGTCACCCAGATATTGCATGCAGCAGCAGCAGCGCTGCATTGCATTTGATAAATATTTACAAGTAAGGTTAACAAACAAATATTTAAAAACAATTTAATTGAGACGAATAGCCAAAAAGAATATGTCCCAATAATTTCTTTTCTTTTCTTTTATTTTAGATAAATGTTTTACGGAAAATCAAGATTTACTCAGTAGTAATGATATTGATGGATGAATTGTTGCAATATTGTAAAATAATCGATGTCCCAGTTCTGACGAACATGGCTCGATTTCCATGTTTGGACTAGTTCATACTGGCACACGATGTTTGCCATGGAGACACAGATCACAAGCTAGCATTGGGTGGTAACATGAAGCTGAGATCATACGATCGAGCTGGGCTACCATTGACGACGTCTTTCCTTTTCTTTCTGTTTTCATTTTTTTTAATCCTTTTGTGTGTGGGTTAGGCATAAAATATCCAATTGAAAACGCCTCTTCAACAAAAGGCAAGCCAGCATGTGGCCAGAAGAAAAAGAAAATGAAGATCATTGATTAAATAACACATGATGTGGGGTTAGCCATAGTTCTTTAAGGTCAATATTTCTTGGCACTAACCCAATTGTATGCATACCCAGTTGCAAGCAGCCCTATATTTCTATATATGTCGCTGTCAATTAATGGGTTTAGCTGGCTTTACCAATCAAACCATTAATCATCTCAATCCCATTGCTCCCCCGGGTTGCACATGTCAATAATTGCGGCAAACTATTTATTTCTCCTTTTCTTTTTTAAATAATAAAGCAACTTCTCATTCTAGTTGAATGCATGTTGAGTTCTTAATACTTTTACCTAGACTTTCAATTCATATATATATATATATATATATATAGAGAGAGAGAGAGAGAGAGAGAGAGAGACTATGATAGATACAGGGATGTAAAGTTCTTTGGTAAAAATTATGGTAATATACTGATATAATTTTTTTATAAATGTTTATATTTGTATTTGTTAATAATTTGGTATAATGTTACTATTTTTTATTTTAAGATATTCTTGCAGACAGATAAGAGACTTTTGTGTACAAATCATGCTAGTAATTATGTATTTATAGTGATTTAGTCTAAAAATCTTACCTAAATGATAGGTTCTATACTTAATGCATATTCAAAAATAAAACGGATTCAATTAAAGATATAAAAATAGATCGGAAAATTGTATAAATATAAATCTTTAGCTATTAATTTTTTTTAAGAAAAAAGAGAGAGAGAATAGATCTACAAACAAGATGAACACCACACCAAACATGAAATATAAAGATTTTTTACGCATAGAGGGATCTCGCTGAAATATTACAACTCTCACATGCATGGAGGTAAAGAGATTTCGGAATATTATGACTTATATATATATATATATATTAAAGCCAAATTGTTCCCAACACAATTAATTTGCTTGTATTCTTTGAGATTTCTAATAAATTTTATTTTCTTGCTCGTATGCCTAGCACAGTTGATGCATAGATCTCAGACACTGTTCAAGAGACGGCACGCATTTTTCAGAGGTTTCAGCTTGAGAAAGCAGATTGGCCTAGGTGCCTTGCTTGCGAAAGGAGTTCCGTCCCTGTCGCTTTACAACACCACATGCTACCCTGCTTAAGCAATCCAAAGCTGCCATTGCACGAGACTATCTGATAGTTGGTGCAGGTGCTTTGTCAAGAAGAGAATACTCAGACGTTGGTGATCAGCTCCTGAGACTTGTACGGGAAGCAAGAGTCCCTCTAAAATTACAGCCACCAGACAGACAGCAGAATGTGCAGAGCTTGCCAATTTCCAACTTCTGGGCATCAAATAAAGCCATTGCTTACTCCCAAAATGCTCAAGCGTTGGACTATTGATGATAAAAGCATGATTGCATATTAATGCTTTGCTTTAATTCCTGTTTACTTTCTACTGCACATTACTTTAATCAGTTCGTACTTTTTGTTCTTCTTTCTTTTTTGCATGTTGCCGAGAAACTCAGATTGGACGAGGCTACTCCTTATCTAGATGGACATATAATTAGAAGCAATGATTTCATAGAGAGACAAACACTAATCAGATAAAAGTGTCCTTTGTTTCCTTTTCCCAACCATTAATCCCTTCATATAAAGTAATTCAGCCTCTTGGTTACCTACTTGCGTTTCGATTTTGAGCTTGTGTCGGCTAATTCTTATGCCATGTGTACTTGTTTTATTAGATGTCAGGTTTCTGTGTTAGGAACCACAAGTCCACAGCCTTTGACAAATCACACACACCGCAAAGAAAATAAGTTCTTCCTAATGTTTTTTATAGATTCAATCAGATTTGGTGGTTGTATTAGGAATTCATTTTAGTAATTAACAATTAATTAAGAGCTAGAACCTTTGACAAATTAAACACATACGCACAAAGGATTTTATTATTTTTAATATTATTATAAATTTAATGTGGCTGTGTTATGAGTTTATATAATCGCTTATGAACTTCAAGCAATTAAAAATATCCAATAATATCCCAAAATTTAATATGTTAAGAAATAAATTTATTTAATATTTGGATAATGATTAATCAAATATTCATCTTAATATTCCCTCCTCAATAATCCAAGAAGTAGATAATTAATGTTAGAGTTACCGATACCTAAAAAAATATCTTATTAAAAAATATCTATTTTAATAAGATGAAAAAAATAAAAATTCTTTATAAAACTCATATATAGGATAATGATTATACATTATCAGTTCATGTTAATCGATTTAAAATTAAACTTGGATCAATTAAATCTAATGCTTAACTAAACATAAAAAAGATGAGTCTAGTAATTTATTAGATTTATATTACATTAAGTGATAAGTCTGTTAACTTATTAAATTTATATTAACTTTAGCTTAATATATAATTAAGTCTAAATATATTGTATCTAATAAATTATAAGATTATATTAACTTGGATTTAATATATAGTTAAATTCAAATATATTAAGTTTGATAGTATGCTATATATATACGGACGATACCTTGACATCAATGCATAATTGACGTTATGTATATTAAGTCTTATAATTTGATAGACCCACGTTAATATAACCTTAATACATGGCTGACGTTAAATATATTAAGTTTTACAATCTTTCAAGACATCAAAAGTTTCGCCCATCAAAATCATTCAATATATTTAATTTTTCTTTTATAATAAATCTTCATGAAGGTGGAATTTGAACCCGAGATTTCACCACCTTTTCTGTTAGAATATCATCGAACTACAAGTACATTGATGATGCCAAATATCTCAGTGGATCTAAATGATAGTAATTCTATTTTCTTTTTTCTTTTTCCAAATATCCATTATCTAGCTGTAGCGTCAATGTTAATATGTCTGATGGTCTATCTTACTGGGCTTTCATAAATGCCAACATTGGTGCCCATCTCAAGCGGCCCGTAGCAGTAGGCATCCCACACTCTGGCCATGACTAAATGCAACACGTGGTCTCTGCCATTCCGTGAACCAAGACACCAGCTCTGAGGTGTGGTGTGGTGTGGTGCGATGTGGACGCTCATTATTGTGACACGACGACCCCCAAGCACTCTGCTTTTCGTGCTCCCCGGATTAATGGAGATTGAAAATGAGACCATTTCTTCGATGAGCAAAAATCAACAATAATGGCATAACCAAGTTATTTTTAGACTGTTGAATAAAACAAATAAGGACAAGGCAAATCATGCTCTTACTAAAGAAATTAGATGGAATCCTTCTCTTAAATTTCCTGCTCGGACAGATTGATTACCTTCTTGTCATCATTACTTCAGCTCGAAAATCAACTCTAGAAGGCGGCAATGGTTCAAACAAAACCTCCATGATATTACTCAGAATCCCTTTGTCAAATGGATTTTGTGACCCCATATAGCGTTGACGGAAATTCTCATAGCCTGTCTGCCTCAAAATACACAGAAAAATAACCATTAAAGCTAATACATACAAGCAATGCAGGTAAATTGATGGATGCAGATTTTGAATATATACGACATCATCTCCTATTGTATCTGGTTTGAACACTGTACCCGAGATCTTCATTCGAAAAACTTTGAGGGAAAAAAAATGGATATGTTGGGCCAACCTGATTTCTTGCAAGCAGAAATACATGAAATATAGTAAGGCCGCTTAAGAACAAGACAGTGGCAGAACTAAATGATATTAGTGCCAGAGTTTCAGGACAGTTCTTCAGCATTCCAAGCAATCCAGTGCCAGTTCTGAGCATTCTTTGGTGGATTCTCCAGCACGAGAAAGCAAATACGTACACAAAGAAAATCAAGGCTGATATGATAAATGTTATGTAAAATCGATAGTTTCTCTGCACAAACAAAGATCACCTTTCAGAATTCATGCAAGCAGCACTGCAGGTATTAAAGGTTTGGTAGTGTTAATACCAGTGCAATGCATTGGCCGATCCACGGGCAGTGGTGATCAAATTTCTCGACACAATTATCACAGATGGCGCAATGGCAACTCCGGGGAGGCCTAAAAAACTTACAAATGCGACAATATTTTAGTTTGAGTTCTACCCCATTAACAGCTACCCTCTTTCTCCTGGTTCCATCGCTCGTGCCAGCAGTTTCCTCGATAGATGATCCATCATTTCTAGGAATAATTCCTGGATCAGTTGTACTTACCAGAAACAGGTTGACCAGAACCTGTATTCCCAATAAAATAAAATAAATTTGATCCTTGCCGAGTAAATATTAATTACTGCTAATTTTATAGAATGAGAGGGACTGACAGTTACTGTTAAAATCAAGGAAAAGGCTGTGATAAGACCAGAATCGTGCGGCAAATCATCCTCACTATACATGGCAAAAACCCAACTTGAGAGTATTATTGAAACAGTTGTCAACAGCAATCCCCTAGGATCTGGGCCACATATGAGTCGTCCATGGAAAAAAAACACCTGCATGCACATGAAAAATTAACCAGCAATCAATTTTGGCAGTACAGAGTACTGCAGACAGATTATACAAGGTGATTGCTAATTGTTATAGATAGTTGAATTCGAAAGTGAGAACAAGTACTATTGGAACGTACATTATTCCCTGGCCAAACCTGGTAAGCCCTTGTTATGTCTGGATCGCCTGCACAGCCATATTGTCGTAGCCACAGATCCTCAACAAACCTCTGGACTGCCACAAGATTCTGTCTTATCGTGTCCATAAACCTAGCCAACTTCATAGCCATTTTGTTGTGAAAACCTTGAGTTCTCTTCTCTGTGTCATTGTCCCTGTTTGATGCATGTCCAAACTGTTGTGCTGGTGGTGGACTTGAAAGAGCAATGGGTTCCATCCCAAGATCATCTTCATCATCAATCCCTTCCACTTGCGAAATATTCTCAAGTCCCTTCATTTTTTAAATCTCTTCCCTCCCCTTTTGTTTTCCTGGAATGGAATCAAATATGATCCAAATAACTGAATTTCGAAAACTGAAAAGCGGTTACAGGCTTATAAAGGAGTTAACTTTGATTGTCCTTTTAGTTTAGAACTAATTAATTAGTCCCTATAATCTCAAAAATAACTAAATAAATTTTTTAGTAGCATTGAGCATCGTCATTTTGTTAGGTTTTTTTTTTCAATAAATTCTTTTCCATCCGAAACTCCATGATAAAGTGAAAGTGCAGAAAATACAAATCACAGCAGTGACGATCGCTTCTCTAGCAAAGCAGTCTCTTCTCTTATTCTTCTAATAACCTCTCTTCATCATGCTGTCTACAGTCCGGCGAGAAACCACAGCTGCTTCTTTTAAACGCGTCTTGGTTGATGATTCAAGCGCTAGAAGTTCCATTCATCCAATTTGCTGCTTCCATGTATTAAAGCTTTAATAGAGAATCCTGGATTAATCGAGTTCGAAGGCAACCGAGATTATTTGGTGGATACAATTGCATTACATGATGCAATGGGTGTTCTTGCTCCTGCAGTTTTTGTTCATCCTACTATTAATTTGCAAGGTGTAACTCACTGTAACTATCTAATGATCAAGTGGTTTGTGACATTGCGTGCTCATGAAAAAGCAGTCTGTGGGTGACCGAGGTATTACACAACGCCGATAATGATGTTATCTGGCAGCAAGGAGAATTGAGTAACCTTTTCTCCATTTGGGTACTTGTGCATAGCATGGAGAACACATGATCACCAGTTCCAAATCTAATTTGCCAGAGTGTTTACTATAGCTTGTGAGGGTTTCATTGTGGATTCTTCTGGGAAACCTCTTGTTTTATTTTCTACTTTGGTTTTTTAATTTAGGTTGGAATAATGTTCTGATGCTCGAATGATGTTGTCAAAAATAATATTTGATTTTATTGATATTAAGATGAATTAAAGCTTTAATGATCAAATTTAAAGCTTAACTGCTTTATATGATCAAGGAAAGTTTTCTTTCACTTGATTTTTGTTTTTTTTTATTTAATTTGATTTTATTACATTAATTTTATTTGGGATTTAGCTTGGCAAATTATTTTAATTTACTAGATATTAGGTCTTTGCAATATCAATGAAAAACTTTGGTGTTTGGTTGATATTTAATTTTATAAAAAAAATTACACTGAATTAAAACAATCAAGATCAAAATTAAAAATGAAGATTAGGACAAACAATTAGGGCAATAACCGAAAGTGTGTCCCTTGAGAGCCAGCACGTAGGGGTGCTTCCACCATCTTCAGGTAGTGCGAGAGGCATTACCAAACAACCATTGACAACTTTCATGTCAGATTTGGACATGTGTAAGAATGAACACAACAATTGGACTCCAGCGGACCCCTTTTTTTCTCTCTTTCATCTTTTTTTCTCTCCTCCCTTCAATAATTGTGTTTGCCTGCAAAATTTTGAGATATTGAATTTAGTTATTATTATTTTTTAAAAATTTATTTTTTTTTATTTTTATTTTTTAATATTTGATTTGTTTTAGTTTTTATATCTTATTTGATTCTTATTCTTTTAACTATTATATATTTTTATTATTTTTTTAATGAAATCCCTGGAAGTTTGGTTTTAATTTATTTATATATTAAGTTTGGTTTTAATTTTTTATTAATTTCATCTTAGTATTATGTTAATTGGGGATTTAAATTTATAATATTTTTGAGTTTACTTTCTTTGGAGTTAATCTCTATATCATAATCTAAGTCATAAATTTTAAAGATTTTCTCAATTAATTTTAATTTTTTATGTTATTTTTTAAGTTAAAATAAATAGAATTAAAACAATTGGATTACTGGGATTTTTTAGCAAAACAATTATTTTTATTTTAAGGCATCTTGCCCGTTTACCCTAGTTATCATATTTGAATTTTAAAATTTAATTAATTTTTATATTTTTATTTTTATGAGTAAGTGCCTGATAAGTTACCTTAAATTTTTTTAAATCATTTATTTGAGATTAAATATTTTTTATATTTAATTTGTTAATATTTGATTTTTTCAAGAATTATTTTTCATGATTTTTAATATTTTTTTAGGTTATTTTATTCATGTAATCCGGCTCACAAAATCCAGTGGTTTGCGTATATTTAACTTTTAAGAAGTTCTTTTATTTTTTAATAATATTTTTTGTTTGCATCCTTTTATGCTTGAATTTTTGAGAATTGAGCATATTATTTTCATCAATTTGCTTCTTATGAAATAATTCTAACTTTAAAACACATGTTGCAAGTTTATCTTGTCAATTTGAGTAATTCAAGTTATTTTTTATATTATTTTTATATTTTTTAATTTATAATTTAATATTAGTTGATAAGTAATTTTTTCTTTTTTGGTAGATGTTTTTAGTTTTTTACATGTCACCATGCTCCGGGTACATTTATCAACATCACTTGTTTTAATTATTGAATTAAATAAAATCATCTTATTAAATTTAGTAATATCTATTACCGAGTTATGATTTTCTTTATTTTTGAAAACATATTAGCAACATCTTCACATTGTTTTTTATTTTTATGTTAAAAAAACTAATCCAAACACCGAACAAAGTGCAGGCCATTGAAATGCAGCGTAAAGATTGGAGGCAGCGCCTTCTATCAGCAGAAATGCTAGGAGTAAATGGTCAAACAGATGCATGATTTCTACTGTATATTGCAGGACGTTTAATAGCCGAGCTCAAACTACAAGGCAGTGGTTTGTCTTTAATTATGATGCCACATCACCAAACATTGACAGCATGAGTGATATGGTGGTTTAAAATATTTTAAAATAAGATTTTTTATTTTAAAAAATGTATTTTTAATATTAACATATAAAAGCATTTAAAAATAAATAAATTTTAAATTTTAAAACAACATTAATTTCTATCAATGTAGATTTTAATATAAAATGGAAGGATTGAACTGTACAAGTAATTAGTCCTCCAAAACAACAAATGCGAGCCATCAAGTTCTTATGTTAGAAGTGGCAAAATAGGATGGGGCGATTGCTTTAATAGACATTCCTCTTCTTTCCAAGTTAGAAAATAAGGACCTTTTTAAGATCAATTAACTAAGGAAAATGCATGTTATATTCTCTGCTAGACCACTACTAGATCCTGGATGTTCACGGGTGAAGAAATCCCACTAATGCGGTCGAGAAATCGAAATTAAGATAGTCGAAGAAATGAAAAATCCAGCAATCTGTAAAATTATTATTAGTCTTAGAATTTTCTGTTTTAGTTAGTTTCCTAGGTTTAGAGAGAACTATACTTCATTCTGACAAATGAAAGTTATTCTTTCTTCAAAAAAGAAAAAGAAAAAAAGAGTCACAAGAATATTTCAGATTAAAGCTTCCCAATAACTACAGCAAGTCTTTAAGAAGTGGATTTTGGTACAACTTTGCTATTTAAGCAGTGCTGGAGAAAAGAAGCCTGATCAGTGGAAGCGTGCATCCAGGAATCTCTTGCAGAAGAAAGCAAAAAAAAATGTAAAAGGGTAATGAACAGAGAATGAATTCACCAGTTTTAAATGAAGGCCACTCGTCAATCCTGTCCCGTTACCATTGTCGCTGTCTTTGGCTAAAGAAACGCGAGAATTTGTCCTGTGACCTTTCCATTTTCTTTGTACGAATTTCAATTTCTTTCTAAGCCAAGTTCTACATCAAAACTTGAACATCAGCAGAACTCTGCCTTCCCCAGTAACTCTCGACAATGTAAAGAATGCCTCCTTTAAAAGATGAAGTGGTGATCTGCCATTAGAAACAAAAAGGGTGAGTACATGTCTTGACAGAAACTTTGACTGTCAGGTAGTTGCGCTAAATGGAAGGCAAGAGCTTACCTGTTCCAGTAAAGCATTCTACAGTGCCAATAATTGAGACCTTTGATCGATGCCGTTGAATATGAAAGTCCCCACCATGGGAACAAATTGTTTCGTTATGAGCTGTAAAGAACAGGAAATTTGTGATCTCATGTAGGTGATTGCATTAAGATTAACTTCAAATGGCCTAGTTTTAAAAAATAAGGCAGCCTACTTTTTTATCAAGAAAAACTTAAATGCCATGCAGTGTACTAGGGATATATATATATATAGAGAGAGAGAGAGAGAGAGACCTTGATCACTTCTTGCGATGCAATTCCCCCAATAAAGGCAGCAATCGCATGAAGTTCAGAAGCACCAAACTGGCACATTTCATTGATAAGGTCCTCGGTTACAGTTGCACCATTGCAACCGAGGTCACTAAGTAGACTAACAACAGGGTCGAGATATATCCTCATCCATTTCCCTACAAGACATCAATGATAGAGTAGAATTCAGTTTGGTAGTAGAATGCAATAGCTTATTGGAAAAAGAGTAGCTGGTAGGTTTCTCAGGTATTTACCCTTCAAATTGCCCAGGAAAACTGTTATAATTAGCAGCAAAGCGGTCAACAGCTCGAAGCAGGATATAAAACCCCATGGCAACACTGCAACGCAAATTAAAAAGAAAATCAGTGGTTATGAGCAAAACAAATTCCTCTCAATTCGGCTAATATACAGTTCATTTGTCTTATAATGTAAATCCCAGACAGAAAAAGTTTTTTTTTTTTTTTATATATATATATATATATTAAAGAGAGAGCAGTTGCGATGCATATTGAAATTCTCCAAGATAGTTGTTAAATCAGGTTTCCCAAAATACGGGATTCCCACCATTATTGAATTTGGGATGAATAATGCATGTAGATTTTGCTCAGTTCCTGTGTTTTGCAAAGATACATGAATTTTGATGCATGAATGCATTTCCCTATAAAAATTCACACTGTATTGGACAGTATATCTTACAAAGGGCAAACAGCACAATATTTGCCTTGAACTATGCAAAAGATAGTTTTGATAAAGTTATTAGGGCATTGTTTATATATTTGAAATCTCATGTGTGTGCTCCACTACATGTTATTTAGGTGTACATGGTATAAACTGATAAGAGAATATCATACCTCAAAAACCTTCTTGTAGAAAGGGGACAATATTGTTGCAGGACAATGATATCTGAGCGGGAAACCATACAGAGATCCTCACCTGTATTCCTCATCAGTTAAATACTTCTGTAACTCTGTTACTGCAGGCTTGTTGAACTCATCTTCAATAGGTCGATACCGGCAAATCTATAAAGAAGAGTTTGAAAACGCTCACTAACATTCCTTTTCTAAGAACAATATAATCCATCTCAAAGAGGAAAAATTGCAATCCTCCATTATGCACATTATGATGATGTAGTTGCATGTCTAGTTGAGAACATTTTTGGAACACGGAGAGATATATGTTTTTCCAGAGCTCTCATCCAAAAGTTATATAACTCAACAATAATGCCTCGGAGAGAGTCCATGTGCTATCAATTCCACAAGTCCCAGAAACTACTTGAATGTAAATGGTAGTTAATGGTAAACAAGATTAATTCTGATGAGAAACACAAATATTAAGCTTTTAGCTAGCTCAATAAGCATGAATCATAACAAGGATAAAGGCACTTTGACAAAGAAATATCTGAAAAATAAAGTGTTGTATCAAGAGGAAACACACGTAATCAATGACAGACAAAAACATAAAATATGAACTTACCTTTAGTTTTCTTGCATTTTTGCAAAAGCTTTTAATCATTTCCTTTGAGACGCTATCTGGATCTCTACCCATTCTCTTCAGAATACTCTTAACTCTTTGCTGAATAGCAAGAAAGTCAGCCTCAGCTTTTGCTTGGTAGATCTTCTGCAAATTTACATAAAGCCAGCAAAGGAGTTGATATTCATCTTATAACTTCCTTTGTTGTTTTAATTTAAACTACTATGAAAGAAAGATTGACCCCAAAAAGGTTTAGTCACTAACTCAGTTGAAGAAGTCATATCTGGCATTGAACCCTCAAGAGGTGCCTCCTCACCACCTTCATTCATAATGAACTCCTAAGAATGTCAAGGATAAATTCAAGAAATCAAAATCTCAAGAACGGAGCGCGATCATAACAAATAGAAATAAATGTTTTCATCAAACTAGATCCTAAATGTTAAGTATAGTTGTAAGAACGAGATTGTGTCTTGCAGGCTCTAATGGACACTGAAACAAACAAGAGAGGAGAGACAGGGAGATGAATGTAAGATGCACATTGCAGCTTGAAAGAAATTGTCTACCCCTTCAGAACTTGTGCACAGAGCCTAAAAAGAAAGATTCTATTGCAAGCCCATCAAAAGCATCTACCATGAAACCCAAACCTCTAACAGTCCTATTACTTTCTTTCCGAACAGCAGAAATTCATGAGCACACATCCATGCATAGTGCCCAATCAAATGATTGAAAAACACCTCTAAATAGGGTGCATAACTTAAAGACGTCCAGAGATTACTCCAGAATTTTGTCCAAACTAATAGATTAGAAAAAATGATCAGTGATCCAAGTGTTTCCAACAGCAACATTATCCACCATGACACTCAGCTGGCCAATTTCATTTTGCCTAGAGCCCCACAGCAAGCTTGTCAATCCAGTCATGAAATAATCCTAAAAGCATGATTTCTACAGACTTTAATACAAGTGAATTTCACTCCAAGCACAGTCATTGGAAAACAGCAGCGAGCCACAGGATCAAAGATCCAAGTCAGATTGTAATGCCTAACCTTCAAGGCAGCAACCATCACCCAAAAGTCAGATGAATTAGACTCAACTTCACTGCAGCTATCATGGATTATCCGCAACAGATCAGAATCTATGATATCAAAAACAAAAAGGCAACATTAGAGAGATGAAAGCCACCATTCACATGGAACTAGACAATATCGTTCCTTTTTTTTTCCCTTTCATTTTTTTACAGTTACATTCTTAATGTCTACCACTAACATCATATTGATTTCAATATTAAAAAAATCCCTATGCAATTGGATCTTAAAAGCTAATGATATATTTACTGTGTTAGATGAATATAAAATTAGCCAGGGTAAAAAAATGAGTAAGAAGACAGAATCAATTATGTGGATAAGGGGCAAGGCATGCACAGATTGTTTCTTGTGAACTCATGTATATAAAGCAAACCAATCCATTCCTACAGGGCAGGACAGAAGAGTTTAACAGCAATATCTAACCCATTTCTATTACTCCATGCAAAACAAGTGTTCATGCAACCTCTGTTTTTTCCTTTATAGCTAAACATAAAAATCTTCTATTGGACATTTATAATTTACCTAATATGAAGAATGCATGTGTGAGCATAACAAAAACAGTACTGCTATCAATCTCAACCAACAAGTTCTTCTGAAATATCATCCTCCAAAAATTTTAAACCTGTTCTTCTGAATACTTTATACTCACTAATTCCTTGAGGCGCAAATACTTTAAAGGAGGCCTCAATCGCTTCTTTATAGTTGTCTTCATCCATTGCAACCACTCCTGCTTTTAGATTCTCCTAAGAGATTCGAAATCCCAAAGCAAATGGCATTAACATAAAGAAATAGGACAAGAACCTAACAGGTAAATTGTGAACTAATTACAAACCTTGAATTCTTTCTTCTCATCCCTGGTTGATGGGAGGGAACCACCGTGAGCTTTGGTCCACTCCTCAGCAATCTTGACTAGAATGACAACATAAGGTGTGTGCTTATGGGCAACAGGATCTGCAAACCTACGGTGTGCAAATACCATATAAGAAACTTCGAAGTAGAATACAGCATGTATGCTTTAAGCTCCAATCCAACCAAGAAGATAAAGAAAATGTATCTACAAAAGGAAGCATGTCCTCTGAGTGCAACATAAAATGAGGCTGAGAAGAGTGATGCTTCCTCCTGCCCACTTCACTTTTCCATGTTTCCTTTGAGATGTTCCTTTTCTATCTTATCCCTCAATTATTTGATTAATTATAACTCCATTTCAAAATATTTGGCATTCAACATTTTCCAAGGCAGAGATATTTTTTAGAAAATGCACAGCAGAGAAAGTAATAGGATGTTTCAATAAATAGTTAGAAATCCAATGGTAGACAAATAAAATGGGACAGAGAGAGTAACAAATTTCTTCGATTTACTAATGCCAGTAAGCAACAGTCTACTGATATTAGATATGCATGTGCACTGCAAAATATCAACTAAAAATAGATGCAAAGACAAAAGCCATGTACCTTTTGAGCTCAGGCCATGGGTTATTAACCCGAAGGTCATCCAAGAAATGATCTGGCTTTGACTCAATCACTGCATGTTCCTGTCTCCAACAAGAAACTAATATATTGACATATAAAAGAATAATTAACATATTAAAAAAAACTAATATATAAAAGTAAATGTAATGTAAAAAATGGGATTATTGATTCCTAAAAAGGAAAACTTACACTGAATTAAAGTTGGGTACGTACTCTTTAAAGAATTTAATTTGGTAAAAAAATTGTGTCAATTGTATATTGAATCCGGTGATAATAAAGTATATGTAAGAAAAAAATGATAATTTTGATAGCTTTGCTAAAAACATAATATAAAAAATCTAAATATAATCCAAACAAACCCATAAAATATATCCAATTAATTAAAAGAAAAAAATTTACTATATCAAGAAATTAAAAAATGGTAAAACTAATAGAACTGGAAAAAAATAGCAAAATTATATATAAAAAAAAACTTCATCAAATTCTTAACAAACATAAAAAAAAAATTTAAATTTGAGTCACTAATTTTGATGAACAATGAATTAATTATAGCTTTGCTTTGACTTTTCTGTATTGCTTTGCATTATTATACTTTTTAGTTAGGACACCATTTTTAAAGAAGAAGAAGAGAGAATCAATAAAGAAAAATAATTAAATTGAAAAAGTTATTTATCTCTTTTTTTTCCATTTCCAGAGAGAGTTTTAAAGTCAAAGATAACTAATAAAATGATAATATATTATTATAAAGCCTATCTATTTAAAATAAAAAATATTACTTGTTATATTTAAATACTAAATAATATATATATATATATTCCTTTTAAACCTTTTAAAGTGACCTAAGGCTCATCTTCCATCAAAACATTTTCTTAAATCACAATCTTTTCATAATTTGTGCACCACACAATTTATATAATATATTAGCATTACATGACCAATAATAAAGGAAAATAAAAAAAAAAGTAATTTAAGAATCAATTTATTTAAAGGATTACATTAATTAATTAATTATAACATTTCAAAAGTTTACATGCTAAAACTCTTTATTTCCTAGATTATCTATATAAGAAAATGAAGATATGATGATTCAAAGGCTACTAAAAAGTTCATATGAAGTACCTATAAAATACAATTAAATTATAATATATAAGTATGCATCTACTGTTACAATACCTTTAAGACATTTCAATCTCCTTTACTTCTATTTTTTATATCTACAATTAAATTTGTTTCTCATCATCATTCCCACATACAATCCTTATTTCTACTTCTTACTCTTAGTTTCTTTCAAGCATGAAAAAACAATTATTATTTCAAAAATTATTGTATTTGATATATATAACTATATCCTTACTCTAACAAAGTGTATTACTGATCTTCACAACATTTTTAATAACCTTGCTATAGGCAATTAATCCTTAAAATCTTAATGTCTTGCATTGAAGATGAATAAATTATTGTAATGTATTATCCCATCCTAAAAGCAATTCAAATCTTAAAATACATTATTTCATCTTGAAGGAAAATCAATTCTTGAATTTCATTATCCTATCTCAAGGGCAATATATATCTTAAAGATTAAAATCATTCCAATATAAATATTAATTCAATAAACATTACTTGATAAAAACTTCATCATAAAACATGTAAAAACATCAAAAAATAATATATGATAAATTATTCAAGAGAGGTTTAAGGTTTGAAATGAATCTTTTAAGGTAGACAATGATAATCAAAAGGGGATGTAATAATGGCAAAGTGATGTTGAAAATAAGAAAAATAGCAAAAATGTGTTACTAAAACATGCCTAAAAGAGTTGTTAACTTTGACGAGTTATTCCACGCACCATTAGTGTTTGTTTGTCTTATGGATGAGCTTTCAAGTTATGCTAGCGTGTCTTCTTTCATCCAATATAGACAGTGTAGGCCACCTCCCACTGATGATAAAGATTTAACACTAGAAAGTCACAGTGGTCTTTTCTCTCTTTACTTGTTTGTTTCGTAACTTTTATATATGTACACACCAAGGTTATCGGGTTATGAGGCTTATATTTTTGTGTATTTATTTTTAATAGAAGAATAATAGTGGTGGTCTTTTATGGTTTGAGGTCGAATCAGAAATAATTCAAAAAAAAAAAATCCCTGGGGTTATTTATACTCTTTCTTCAATTGACAATGATATAGAGACTAGTTGTTTTAATTAAATAAGGGATTTTGTGGAGGAGTTCAAGATGAACATAATGGTCTATGGTCTTTCTTTTTTCTTAAATATTTTTTGGATTTTTATTTAAATACACTATAAATAAAATACTTAACATAATCTTTAAATTATTATTGAATTTTTTTCATATGTATTAAATAATATTATGTTTTATGGGAATGTTAAACATTTTTATTATTATTTTAAACCAACAAGCAAAAAAATAAATTAAAGATGCGCTCATAAAAATAAAATCTTTGTTTCTGTTATTTCTTAATAGATTCATAACATGATATTATCATATTAATTCATTTTTGTGTCTTTAATCAGACATTGAGATACTATTTTAATATTTCTTTAATCAAATTTTACTTTTGATATCATTATAAGTTTTTATTTATATTGCTTTCAATATAAAAAAATGTATTTTTGCTAAAACAATAAAGAAATGTATTAATGAGAAAATGAAATAAAGTTGAAGATATATATTTTTCATAATTATTTCATATTTTAAATGATTAAAATTTTTAACAAGCTTTTATTTTAATTGTCATCTCCCTTTTGTTTGAAACTGTATCCGTAATTAAAAATGGTTTCATTGTTCTTAAAACGATTGAGCGATGTTATATATTATTTTATAGATAAATATACAATAGTTAGATAGGTAATTTGTTTAAAATGATTTTTTTATTAATATTGAATGAGAATAATATGTCATCTTTTAATATAAATTTATTTTATAATCTTCTTAAATTTATTGTTCTTGTATTTTTTTTACATTGTTGTATAAAATGATCAATCATTTTTTTTAATTTTTAATTAAAACTTGCTTTCACGATCCTATTAAGTTTTTGCTTAAAAAATAATATTCCTTATAAAAAAATCATGTTTTTTTCAAAATAAAAAAGAAATATATGGATGAGAAAATTTAATTTTTTAATAATTTTTTTTCTTTTAAGTTCATGTGTTGTAGCTTCTCCTAATTTATTTCTAATTGCTTGTTTTTTTTAATTAACTACATTGCCAATAAAAAAATATTTTATTATCAAAACAAAGAAATCCAAATCTAAAATGACAATCATGATAAAAAAAATTTCTCATTCATAATTTTATTCGTTATTTTTTATGAATTTTTATTTTTATTATTTTATAATTACATAGAAAATAGATCTTAAAAGTAAAGTTATCACACCAGATCGAGTTTATGATCCAGATCATAGGTTAGATAAGTAAATTGAAATCAATTCAAAATACTTTTGTTTTAATATTAAAAAAATAATGTTAAAACACTATCATGATTTAAAAAAATTAATTAAATTGATTAAATTGTGTATAAATTCATTGAGTTTATCAAATTAACTTTTATTTAATTTAAAACACGAAAAGATTTGTTGATTAGTTCAACATGTTACCTGTCGCGGGGTGCGAGCCGACACAATGTCATCTTGCAACTGCAGAGGCTTTTCATCATGCCTCCTGTGAGGTGTTATGTGTTAAATTTATTTTTTTTTGAATTTAATCATAAAATTATTATTAATGTTTAGGAGTTGTCACCTAGTATTATAATCTGCTAGAGTTTAAGAGATTGATTGTGCAAGGGGATGACGCATTACTCCCAATGCACCCTATCTAAGATAAATTGTATTATTATTTGATTATTTTTTTCTGAGTTGGGTATCTGTTAGTCTTTTTTATAGCTCAAGGAAGATTTATCTACGTGAGAAAGTCCTTATCTTATTGGGTTAACTCTTAACCATTCTAAAATCTGAATTTTAGCATCACATTTATTTACATCTTGTATCTTTAATACTTGATGTATACTTTATCATGTAATTTTACACCCCACAAATATTAAAATCTAAATCTAGATTTAAAAAAATTAAAAAAATATTTTTAACATGTTGGTCTAATTCTAATGGATAATCATAAACTGATTATGATATCCATTTTTTTGGATTTTTTTAAAAAACATGAAAAAGATACAATTTTTGTTTTTCTATGAAAAATATGCTTAGAAACATTTCAGGATTTGACCTATGCAACAAAATATTTTTTTAAAAAAATAGAAATTGATTTAAAAAATTTTTTAGAGTTTTTAAAAATGTTTTGAATTTTTTAATAATTTCAGAGGAAACTGGGTATTTTAATACCAGATTTATATTTTACAATGCAAATACATAACCAGTATTATGCAAAATTGGTAAAAAAATATGTGAGAAAATCATAACTTTTTTGAAATGATTTCTTTTTGAAAAATTTTATATATTTTTTTTAAAAAAAAAGCATAGTCCGCTATATGAACAATGGAACGTGAATTCTTCGTCTTTCCCATGAAGTTCCACTGTCTTGAATAGTGGAACTTTAGACGAAGAACTAGGGGAAGGGTAACATACCACCTAGCATGGTGGTGATGGCTAGCTAGCAGGGGAGGACGACCTAAAGTCGGCGGTGGAAGCAGCAGCGGAGTTGGCTGGAGCATCTACAGCTGGAAGAGGAAGAAAGAAGAAAAAACACATGAGAGGGGTTGTAAAGAAAAGAGAGAAACCGACAGTGGCTCTTGGTTATCGGTTGGTGGTTACGTTGGCTTCCAATGGTGGAGCTGATGGTGGAAAGACCAGTGGTGATGGTGGCTAAAGGCCACGATGGATAAAGAAAGAAAGAAGAAACTTTGCAGAAACCAGTAGAAAAACTGATTTTTTAACTGATTTTGGACCTGATTTTCTCCTGCTTTAAGCCATGAAATCCACCTCTATTCATAGAAAGAAAAAGAGGGCAATCTTGTTTACAATGGAGAGAAATTTTAGCCCTTGATTCAGTTGGGAAGGATCTCAACCATTGGCTCAAAATAGATATCATGAGTTGTAAAATCTGCAAACAAAAGCTAACTGAGTAGACCTATTTAGGTTATCACCTGAGATGATACATTGTCATTTAGCCTGAACTGATCACATAGGGATGTAGATGAAGTGTAGATGATTATTTTCGTATAATATTTATTAAATTTGGTAGACATTAAGTATATTAAATGCTGCTGCTGCAAGGTAGGTAACTGGATCAGCTTTTTTAGAGAAACAAAAATAATGAACAATGCCAATTTCTTTTTTGTCAAAGTTCATTTTAGTCCTTTCTCTTTTAATTGAACCTAATTTTTTTATTTAATGCAATTAAGCCTTTAATTTTAATCAATTAACTTGATAAAAATTAAATTTGATCTCTTAAAATTTCAATCTTCTCAATTAAGCCAAAATTAGGTCCCCAACTTAATTTTTCACCAATTAAACCCAAAATAAAATTAATTTGACTCATTTAAAGTATCATTAAGTTTTTGCACTTAATTAAATCCTTTAATTGGATCCAAATTAATTCTTAAACATAATTAAATTTTAATTTAACCCGTGATTAAATCAATTTGGCTTAGTAAAAATTTAATTATGTCATTAGACTTAATTTTTATATAAATTTGTTCAATAATTATTCAATTTGACCTTGAATTTGCTTTTTTCTCTATTTTAGGGCATAATAGTAACAATTAGGCCTTGAATTTTTTTAAAAAGAATTGCAGCTTGATTTTTTTATATTTTTATAGCCCTTTTTTATATGTTTTCTCAACATTTTCAGCCTTTATTTTATTTTATTTTATTTTTTATTTAATAAAAATATGATTTTTTGGGAATAACTTAGAATTGAGTTATGATATTACAAGTTAACAAACGAGGTTAAATTAAATTTAATGATAATAACAAATAAACAAAAAAACTGATTACGGCATCGCATAAGAAATCATGGTATACAAGTTTGTTTAGAAATATAGTTGTAATTGCTTTTTATAGTGTTTTTCGTGCTGAAATACATCAAAATAATATATATTTTTTATTTTAAAAAAGTTATTTTTGAAATCAGCATATTAAAATAATTCAAAATATATAAAAAAATAATTTTTAATAAAAAAATTAAATTTTTTTAAAACACAATTTACATCACATTCCCAATATTTTTTTTTTATAAACCTGTGAATGAAGAGAGGCAATTGAAATTCATTATACAACAATGAAAAAAAAGAGAGAATATTTTATGGCAATGCTTTTGGAAGGTGTCCTCGAAAATTTCAACTAGCCGACGGCCTCTCTTACAAACTTTTTTATACGAAACCGAATCTTACATGACGGTCGAATTTGTTCCTTTTAATAAGAAAAATTTGGATTTGGATTTTTGAGTTAATGTTTAGATAGATATATTATTTTGAATGTATTAAATGGATTAAATTAAATCTTTTTATTAATTTTATTTGACATATTGGCTTAAAATATTAGTGGGATGGTTAAAAAATAAATTAAAAAATTGACCTATCCTGTGGTGGTCCATGATGCCTCATATGATCGACGAAGTATAATTGCCCCTTTCTTTGTACAATTTTTTAAGGTTCATCGTCGGGCCAAATATCTTGCCGGCCCTTGCACACCGTGGAAGATCACTTGCCAATGCATGCTATCCATGGCTTTAGCCTTTCGATGTGCCGAGACAATATTTTCTTATTAAAATAAAATTCATGGGACAATGGAACTTTTTATTGTGGCCCTTTGTTTTGGTGGTTAAAATTATGTTTAATAATTTTTTTTATTTTTTATTTAAAATTAATTTTTAGTTATTTTTAAATTATTTTAATATATTAATATCAAAAATAATTTTAAAATAATAATAATATTTTTATTTTTATATATTTTAAAATAAAAAAATACTTGAATTATATGAAAAAAATAAAAAAAAATAATGGTATAAAATAAGAAAATTTGGGTGAGTATAAAACGATCACAATAATATAGAAAAAAGAATTTTTATTCAAAAGCAAAAACATAATGGTGTTTATTTTTTTTTATCTAATTAGACATTAAAGGATAAAATAATGTAAAAAGAAAGATAAATAAATTAACTTGAGCCAACCAAAGCATGATAATAGACATATACTCTGGACATTAAAGAGAAAGTTAGTTTGAATTAACTTAACAAACTCGTATTTTAGGTTATGACATCAGAATAATTTGCTAGAAAAAAAAATTGAATGAAACTATAAAGTCATTTAAAAAAATATATAATGTTGGATGACAATATCAAAAAAGAAAGTAAGACAAAAAAGATTTCAAACTTGTTAATTTCTCAAACTCATGACCCATATTATTAGATAGGAGGAACAACACATAAAAAAATCATGACCAAATCCTAGGAAACAAAACATTAAAGTATGAAATAAAATAAAAATATAGAAAAAATTCAAAATAAAAAATAGCAATTAAAAAAATAAGGGTTAAATTAGAATAATGAGAATTAAAATAAAAATAAAAATCAGTTAAAGGCAACATCAAATTTTTATTTCGAGAGATAAATTAAAAAGAATAAAAACACTAACAAAAGGAAAAAACACCCAAAAGAATAAAGATCAAATTTAAAAGGAAACAACATACTATAAACTTGGATTAAATAGTGAAATTAAATACAATAAAACTTCTATAAAAAGAACGAGGAAAAAAATCATAAATTAAAAGAATAAGGATCAAATTAAAAACATTAATAAATGATAAAAATTTGAACAAGTAGAATTTTCCAACATGTTGTTTTACAAAAACAAATCACTAAATGTAAATTTAAAAACATGTACATGCATCTAATTAAATAAATCAAGAATCATTGTGTAAATAAATGAAAATAATAATTAATGATAAATAAAAACATTAAAAAAATCAAGAGATAAATAGAGATCAGGATATTTAATATCGCAATATAGGTCATTTATTCGATTATGTTTAATAAATTTATTTATTTAATTTATAATAGAAATCCACACACATATAAAATTTATTGAATAAGATAGAAAGAAAAAAAATATTATGCAACATTTTCAATTGTTAAAAATATTATAAAAATATTTTTATTCAGTTATATGTGTGTCTATATATATATATATATCATGCTAACCTTTTTAAAAGTTAAACACATCTAATATAAATAAAATGAACTTGTTATTTTAAAAAAAATATAAAATGCAAAACAAAAAACACAAAAAACACAAAAGGAGATGTATTCATTAAATTCTAAGCTTTAAAATTATTTAAAAAAAATTAATTAAAAAAATAAAAATAAAATTAATGTTGTTATATCTTGTAAGTCAAGCCAAGTGTCTTATAAATCAGGCCAAGTGCCTCACTTGTGAAAAAAAGAGTTACTTAATTTTTGTAAGTTAATGAGATGGATAAAATATGATATGCTTTAATTTCTTGGAAAACAAAATTGATGACGTTAGGCTTGTAGATTTTGATCATTGTGATGATTATAAAGGGTTTTTAATTTTTTATCCAAAAATTCATTTTTTATTGATTTTAAACTACTTTAATAACCTTGTTAAATTGATTTATGACCTTTAAAAATAGAAAAAAACCATCTCTAAATTCAAAATTAACCTGAAACAAAAAATTCTCTTAAGCTCATAGATTGTTCAGACACTTTCAAGGTGGAAAAACACCTTATTTGATTTTTTCATCATATAGAACTAATTGACAAAAAAATAAATTATTTTTGTAGTAAGAATTGTCGCCAACAATAATTTTGTGTTTTCATGTCAAAATCCAATGAGCCTCTTTCTCTTCTTCTATTAAACAAGGATTGAAAAATAAGAAAAATAAGGTTTGGTATCAAGATTGGATTTTTAAAAATTAAAAGGATCAATTACATAGCTAAAAAAGATAAAGGACTAAAATGAATTTTTCAAATAAATTTCAAAGTTGCCACTTATTTAACCCTTATTTTGCTTCCACTTTGGTCCTTTTTTTAAAAATTCAATACTCCCTCGTGAAAAAAAATTCCAATTGAGTGTTAATTTAGACTCAAAATAGGTTTAATTATATAAAATAAAAGTTTTTTTTTTATTTTTTTTAAAATAAATTGTTATTCTGCACAATGTATTATTAACACTGTACAACACCACTTACATTTTAATAAATTTATTATATAAAGTCATTTATATTTTAAATAAAAACAAGTAAATTGTTATTTGAATATCAATTTCTCTCACATGTTTGTTTTTTATTATTGATTTTTGAAATAAGGTTAGATGGAGTTATGAAAAAACTTTATATAAAAATTAGATTTTTTTGACATTTATTTTCAATTGATGTTTTTTTTGAAAGCTTTATCATGGAATAAGTGATTTTTCATGATTAAGTGTTTTGGGCTGCGTTTTAAAAATATTTTTAAAAAAAATTAAAATTTTTTATTTTAGATTAATATGTTTTTATATTATTTTAATATACCAATATCAAACATAATTTTTTTAAAAATAAAAAATATTTTAATATGTTTTAAAATAAAAAATAATTTAAAAAACAATCAGCACTACATTTTTAAAAACCCATCACAATGGTTAAAACCACAATTGAAAAGTAATTTCGAACAAAATTAATTTTTTCACTTTTAAATTAATATATTTTGATATTTTTAGGTTATTTAATATATTAATATTAAAAATAATTTTTAAAAATAAAAATATTATTTTTAATATACTTTAAAAAAAAATATTTTTTAAAAATACTACCATCATTTCTTAACGCTCTCTAGAAGCAAGAGCCAGTTGAGAGGGAACGCGAGAGAGAAGAAGAGTTGGGATGAGTAGAGAATTTGTCAATAAAATCATAAACAATTCATGGGCGTCAATAATGCACAAGTGACATTCCAACTCATAGAGTACATTTCAGGAGCCAGAATTTTCTCCAGGATGCAAAGCACTTTTCAGTGCGACTGACCAAGAAAAAGAAAGCACAGTTCCCGCTTGGGCTGCCAGACCATACAAGGAGACTGCATGGCTGGTCATCATCATTCCTTATTGGTTGAAAAGTAGGGGGCAATGTCGTACTTTTCCTCCTCCATTTTACTCCAGAAAATTCCATGCAAGGAAACCTAGAAATTTCTTGCGGACCAAAAAAACATTTTTGTGTAGGCAGAGACTTTGATATTATTTTTTTAAAATATATTAAAATAATTATATATACATAACATATCAAAAGGAATTTTTTTTTAACTTTTTTTCTTAAAACTCTCTAGCATAATTTAATTAAACTGTGATGTGAAATAAATTTAAATTAGATTTTATTCGGTAGTCTACTAACTTTGATTTTTAAATTAGTTTTTTATTTAAAAATATATTGAAATAATATTTATTTATTTTTTAAAATTTATTTTGATATATAATTTAAAAATATTAAAAAATTAATTTAAAATAAATAAAAATAAACGCTTTAAAAAAGAAAAATCAAAGATTCTCGTTCAAATAAACTGCGAGAATTGAGTTATAATAATCAACTCTCCATGCATGTCTTCTTTCTTCCCGGGCCGAGTTCTGAACCAGTTTAACGTTATAGAAGAGAGGGGCACGCAGTCGTAGGTCTCCCTGTTGCTCGCCACACGCCTCTCCCAAATCATCATCATCGTCAATCAAAATATTTGTTGCTAGCTTCCTTTCTCTCTGCAATCTAATCCTTATCTGTTGTCCCTTTTTATGTGAAATCATCATGTATATAACAAGCTCAAGCTCGGCCTCAGCCTCTGCAATTCTTAGAGCTTCTAGGGCTAGGTTTTCTCCTTCAGTCTGTAGGAGTTCCCTTCTCTCTCCTCCTAAATTTACTCCTCCTTCTTTGACCAATAATAATCAGCTCCGATCTCTTAGCTTCTCTTCCGCTGTTCGATCCCTCCGCTGCTCCTACCCTCGTTGGAGCCACGGTGTAGATTGGCGCTCTCCTGCTACTCTTCGCCACCAGATCAGAGCCGTCGCTCCTTTTGTCGAACGCTTCCAGCGAAAGATCGCTACTATGGGTACTCTTGATTCTCATTTCCTCAAATAATAATTTTGGATTGTTTCTCGGTTTCTATAATTTTTTTAAGCTATTGGATTGCTTTACTATTTAGAGGTCATTTGCCTTTTTAAGTGTTTGGGAAATGATTATTATTTTATTCTTAGGTAGAAACTTGATGTCATTTTCATTTCTGACTTCTGTTGTAATCGGATGGTTGCTTTCTCAGTACTGAAGGGAGTGGGTCCTTTTCTTTAGAACCTGCTTTAATTATTAATTATTAATGATCAAATAGTAACACTAATTGATTTCTCCAGCTCCTGAACATCCTTTCAAGGGAATTTTCACCAGCCTCCCCAAGCCAGGAGGCGGCGAGTATGGAAAATTCTATAGTTTGCCTGCTCTTAATGATCCGAGGATCGGTAATCTCTACAACATTTTTGTGCTTCTTTTCATTTGGCTTGTCAAAATTACGTTAACTTAGTAAGATAACCATGACCATGCGTGCAATGTGATGTGTGTTTCTGGTGTCGATGGCAGATAAGCTGCCCTATTCTATTAGAATCCTTTTGGAATCTGCTATTCGCAATTGTGACAACTTCCAAGTCACAAAGGATGATGTTGAAAAAATCATTGATTGGGAAAACACATCTCCGAAACAAGTTGAAATTCCGTTCAAGCCTGCTCGTGTTCTTTTGCAGGTATGTCATAATCTTCGGAACGTAGACACTGTTTTTACTGTGATTATACTTTGTGTTTTAATCTGTAACTTTTGTTTCAGGATTTTACTGGAGTACCAGCTGTTGTTGATCTTGCTTCTATGCGTGATGCCATGGGCCAACTCGGTGGTGATTCCAACAAGATCAATCCTTTGGTGCGTGTCTTCCTTTTCTGCTATTTGCTTTGAGCTAGGTCACCATGACCTGTAATTAACAGTTTTTGTTTCAAAACCAGCAGTAAAACATTTTTTCTGGACAAGCCTAGTAAATTTTGCTGCCTATATTTTCTTTTGGAAAGCTGTCACTGCCCTTTGCTGTTTTCTGTCTGAACTTTTCTTGTTCATTATTCCTGATCAAATGTTTGAAACTACTTTGTTTGCAGGTTCCTGTTGATCTTGTCATTGATCATTCAGTTCAAGTTGATGTGGCAAGATCAGAAAATGCAGTGCAGGCAAACATGGAGCTTGAGTTTACGAGGAACAAGGAGAGATTTGCTTTTCTTAAATGGGGGTCTACTGCTTTCCAAAATATGCTTGTGGTTCCTCCAGGTTCTGGCATTGTGCATCAGGTATAATATGTAAGGATTGTGCATTACATTTTCTGAGATTTGACATATTGGCATATAACTCTCACTTTCAGCAGCCAGTTGGTTATGTTCCTGTTTGCATGTTCTTTACAGTTCATATAATTGCTTATTTCATTTGATAAATAAAAGATCAGATTAAGCATCCTATTTATCTCATATTCGTGTACTGTGGCTGTTGGGGTTTTGAATGAGTTGCCATGCTAACTTAACTTTCAGGTGAATCTTGAATATCTTGGACGTGTTGTTTTCAACACTGACGGTGTCCTCTACCCTGATAGTGTGGTCGGAACTGATTCTCATACAACCATGATTGATGGTTTAGGAGTTGCTGGCTGGGGAGTTGGAGGTATTGAAGCAGAGGCTACAATGCTTGGCCAGGTAGTTAGTGCTGAATATATCATGGTTAAATAATATTTGTCCAATGTCAACGTTAAAACTTTTTACAGGTTCAACCATGTTTTTATTATAGTAGAGCATGAATGCAAAAGTAAAGAATTTGCATTATGCTAGTGTAAATTCTTAACTTGTTTTGTTGTGGGGTGTCTATAATTCTTAACTAGTGTATATCAGCATTATGTGGTTGAAGTTTGCTCTCAAGTACCATTTTCTCATGTTATGTTAGTGCTACTAATTTAGCCTTTTTAGGGATGCTTATTCTATCTAGTTATGTAATGTTTCTTTTAATATTCAAGGTGTATTTGTTTTTCTTTTACATAGTACATACATGGTTTGTAATGGCATTGGTGCTTTGGGATGTTATTTATTTCCCACTATCTGGAATAAGTGCAGAGGACCTTTGTGCTGTGGTTTTGTTGCTAACATTATACTTCCTCAAATTGACAGCCCATGAGCATGGTGTTGCCTGGTGTTGTTGGGTTCAAGTTAAATGGAAAGTTACGCAATGGTGTCACAGCTACTGACTTGGTTTTGACAGTCACTCAAATGCTGAGGAAGCATGGTGTTGTTGGAAAATTTGTTGAGTTTTACGGTAATTTGAGTTTCATGGACCTCAATTGACTTGATTCTCAATTGCTACTCTCCTATATTTGTTGGATGAGGTTTTCACATTGTCCGTGTCTGCAGGTGATGGAATGGGTGAGCTATCATTAGCGGACAGAGCTACTATTGCTAACATGTCTCCTGAGTATGGTGCAACCATGGGGTTTTTCCCAGTGGATCATGTAACGTTACAATATCTCAAATTGACTGGAAGGAGTGATGAAACTGTAAGTCCCATTGTTTTCTCCAATGCATAGTTTGCAATTTGAAATTTAAAAAGGATGCTAGTTAACTGGTCTCTTGTATTAGGTGGCGAGGATAGAAGCATATCTCCGTGCAAACAAAATGTTTGTTGACTATGATGAGGTAGGAGCTTTTTCTCACAGTTCATCATTCTTCTGAACACTTGATATAATCTGCCATACTTTGTTATTCATATGCAGCTATGTAATTATTAACTTTTCTCATGCCAATTAATTCAGCCCCAAGCAGAAAGAGTGTACTCATCCTATCTACAACTTGACCTGGCAGATGTTGAACCCTGTGTTTCTGGACCAAAGAGGTGTGTGCTTTTTACTTGCATTAATGCCCACACACTGATGCTGCGTAGCTCATATTCAATGATTTCAATGCAAATGTAATATATTTTCTTCTGATTTATTGCTCATCAAAGCATTATTATTCCTTGCAGACCACATGATCGGGTTCCACTAAGAGAAATGAAGGCTGATTGGCATTCTTGTCTCAGTAACAAAGTTGGATTTAAGGTCAGTTATAAATCGTTTCATCCAGTGTGGGTAACTTGTATTCATAATCTTTGGTACAATTAAATGATCTGGTTGTCTAAAATTTATTATTTTTTAATTTTCTGTTTCCTGTTTAAAACTTTTTAATGTGGTAAATTGAGTCAAGGAAGTTCATGCTATTTCATTACTTGTAGATTTTATGTAATCAGTATCTGGTTCTAATGATGTACTTTGTGACTTCCATACAAATTGGCTGAGAAATAGGCAGCAGATTATATGCTTTTTCCCTGAACAGTCAATGTTGGTCACCATCCTTGTTGCTCAAATTTCATCTTGGCTAGATTTAAATGAATGTTATTGATTACCTTTAGCTATTTCAAGTACACTGCTATAATGAAATTTCCGTATCACCTCCATAACATCGAGCAGTAACAGCACCACCTTTTACTGGCCACTATTTTCATCAGTACCGGTTCTGTTCCATCTTCCATTGGCTGTTGATTACACTGGCCATAACGAGTGCTCTAACTTCTGTTGTTGTTGCTTATGCAACCTTAATGAATATTAAGCCTCTACCAATCAGTCTACCAGTAACAGCCCTGCCTCCACCATAGGTTCTATGATGTCCACCCCACCTCCCTTCCCCCATTTGTTGATGTGTGTGGACAAAAGGGTAGTGTATTGGGGATGTGGGTGAATTAACACCATTTACATTTTGTGTAGGAAATGATAATTTGCATTAGATAACGAACCTAATGTATCCAATCTTAATATGATTGAAGGGATTCTGATCTATCTTGGAAGCTGCTGCTGCTTCTTTTTGGTTAATTTTTGGGTTGGGATGATAGCCACATTTCTGTACTTCATCTGTTTATTGCTTTTCTACAAATTATCTTCCTCATTTGATATGAACACAGGGCTTTGCTGTGCCGAAAGAGGCACAGGACAAAGTGGCAAAGTTCTCATTCCATGGACTGCCAGCAGAGCTGAAGCATGGTAGTGTTGTGATTGCTGCAATCACAAGCTGTACCAATACATCAAATCCCAGTGTCATGCTAGGTGCTGCTCTTGTTGCTAAGAAGGCTTGTGAGCTTGGTTTAAAGGTTAGGCATGCATAAACTTGCTGTACTTCTGAAATCTGTAAAGGCACCCCTCCCGCCATAATCATACATCCCCCCCCCCCCAAAATCTCATCTATCTGGCACAAGCATTTGTTTTTGCCCATATTTTATTTCTAGGAATGTGAAAGCTACTGTAGTGTTGAATTATTCTGTAACAATGACTTCTTAATTGTTCACCAGGTCAAACCATGGATAAAAACAAGTCTTGCCCCAGGCTCTGGAGTTGTTACAAAATATTTACAGAAAAGGTATTTCCTGTTATTTACTGAATAATTTGATTTGTTTTAAAATAATCTAATGTAACTTCTTTTTGATTTTTCCATACCTGAGGAAAAGATGAGCTAATTATGGTTTTATTTATTTTGTATTTTGTAGTGGGCTGCAAAAGTATTTTAATGAGCAGGGTTTCCACATTGTTGGATATGGCTGCACAACATGTATTGGAAATTCTGGGGATTTGGATGAATCTGTTGCTTCTGCAATTTCAGAAAATGGTAAGCTTGAGATTATATTCAAACTGTGATTTAAATAATGGATGATGAGTCATACTCGAGCACATTTGGGTATTAAATCATCAGTTCTTTGACAGCTTCTGCATCCTTCCATTTCTGATTACTTCCTTGCTTTTTCTATACAGACATTCTTGCAGCTGCTGTGCTTTCTGGTAACCGAAATTTTGAGGGTCGTGTTCATCCCTTGACAAGAGCCAACTATCTTGCTTCACCTCCTTTAGTGGTAGCCTATGCCCTTGCTGGCACGGTATGTTTATCTCTTAGAGTGTGCTTGTTTTGTAGTCAAAGGAGTACATGTAAACCTTATTTCAGAGAGTTCAGGGAGAGAGGAATGGAAGTTGATAGGTAAAGGGGATTAAGTTTTGACCTTGTTAGGAGTTGGCTAAAATGTTTTGAGTGGCAGAGGTCTTTTTCAATGTTTTTTCTCCCTTCCTCAAATTTATACCATGCATGACTTACATTTTGTGTTGTGCCCCAGTAACATATATTTTTAAATATTTTCTAATTAAATATTGCTCAAGGTTTATTTTTGTCCTCTCTGAGGTCCACTAGTAGACTTTTAACTTCCACCAAGCACTCTTTAACCTTCCACGCCTTTATACTCTTTACACCCTTACCACTTTACCCTTAAAAATTTCACCCTAGTTCTTTGCACGCCATGTGAAATTCAGTTTAGCTGCCCCAAGTTCCCAACTTTTGTCTCTGTGATGCTCTTGAATAAGGATTGTTAAGCACATTTTTGTAGTGTGGGATGGTGAAGGGTTTTTTCTGCCCATATCCTAATTTACATAACACCATAATTTTGTGTTGAACATTTTGCATTATGTTTGTTTTATGAGGATCCAGGTTATCTGCAGTGGTTCCATTGGAAATTTCATTCTTATTGTTGCTGCTCTTCATCAATAAGGTGATATGAAAATGTTTTCCAGGTTGACATTGACTTTGACAAGGAGCCAATTGGAACAGGGAAGGATGGTAAGAGTGTCTATTTTAAAGATATCTGGCCAACAACAGAGGAAGTTGCAGAGGTAGATATTGTCAATTTTTGGATATTGTAACACAGTTTTTTAATATTAAGTATAACTGCTGGTATGGAGTGAAATTTACCTGGGATGCATATTGTTCAGGTCGTTCAATCCAGTGTGTTGCCTGATATGTTCAAAAGTACGTATGAGGCTATCACAAAGGGCAATCCCATGTGGAATGAACTTACTGTACCAGCTGCAACTTCCTATGCATGGGACCCAAACTCAACCTATATTCATGAGCCCCCATACTTCAAGAACATGACCCTGAATCCTCCTGGAGCCCATGGGGTGAAAGATGCATACTGCTTGCTTAACTTTGGTGATAGTATCACGACAGATCACATTTCCCCGGCAGGAAGCATCCACAGAGACAGTCCTGCTGCAAAATTCCTCCTTGAGCGCGGGGTGGATCCCAAAGACTTCAACTCTTATGGAAGTCGTCGTGGAAACGATGAAGTAATGGCTAGGGGAACTTTTGCCAATATTCGCCTTGTTAACAAACTTTTGAATGGGGAAGTGGGACCCAAGACTGTCCATATTCCTACAGGCAAGAAACTCTATGTGTTTGATGCGGCAATGGTAAGTCTCTCGGTATTAGATGGACTGCAGATGCCTTTTATAGAAAAGTGCCCTATGAATTTTCTGATAGTTTTAAGTGTATTTGCTTCGTTGTTTTATACACCAAAGCATTTTGTAATTGTCAAAGACATGATATTAGTCTGAAGTGGTTTCCTGTAATTATCTGTGCCAAAATATCCTTTTCTGCAAAATCCCATGTTTTTGAACTTAGATTTATGATTTCTATTCTTCATCCTGATCAATCTACTATTTCAGAGGTACAAGAGTGCTGGATATGACACCATTGTTTTGGCTGGAGCTGAGTATGGAAGTGGAAGCTCCAGAGATTGGGCTGCCAAGGGTCCCATGTTATTGGTGAGTCTTTACATTCATCATTTCAGCGTGAATAGGTTGCTACCCATCCAACTCTTTTAAATTTCAACGGTGATCTTCGACTGTGGATGGACCCTTGTACAAACTTTCTTACGGGCTTCATCTTTTGTAGGGAGTTAAAGCAGTGATTGCCAAGAGTTTTGAGAGAATTCATCGTAGTAATTTAGTGGGCATGGGAATTATTCCACTCTCTTTCAAGGCTGGTCAGGATGCAGACACACTAGGATTGACTGGCCATGAGCGCTATTCTATTGACCTTCCAAGTAACATCGATGAGATAAGACCTGGCCAAGATGTGACTGTCACAACTGACAATGGGAAATCCTTCATATGCACAGTTCGCTTCGACACTGAGGTGATTCACTCTTTCTTAAGCTCTATATTATTTGAAATTCATGTTTGATTATGGTGAAACATGGGAATTGCTCAAGTTTTTCATGGAAATTGAGGAAGTGATTTAGGAAAGATATTCGTTCACTTTATTCAAGGTTTGTGAACAACATGGACAGAATATCCATAATACCTTCGCTCATGCATGGTATTGGCAATCCACTAAAACGTTGCGGATCATGGAAATATTTGCCACTCTAGGAATATCAAAACAGAACTATTTGACCCTACCAAACTTTATCATAATCTTTTATACTAATGCACCCGACTCTGAATAAAATCTCTCTCATCATTAAACTGGAGAGTTTTGGCCTTATTTACCTCGGCCTGTGCTTACGCCTTGAACTGTAGAAGGCTTGGAGCTAATAAAGTCGTGCAAGAAACAGATGTAGGCTAAAATTGACCTTCGGGTCAGATTATACATGTGGCTGATGCATTTAGATAGCTGCTGCGTAGTAAAAGATTTTTTTTTAGTGCCACTTGGATGCTATTTTATATCCACACGAGTAGGATTGAGTTGCCTTCTGCTGTCCTTTTTTGAGTGTGCATTATTGTAAATTTTTGAATGTTACATGGAAGTGGACACGCGGACCCTTTTTGCAATTATAGAATGCCTGTGCTTTTTTATTTTCCAACTAGACCCTGTATTTTTTTCTTCGTAGTTCTTTGTCAGTTCTTCATCTGCTCATACATGAAAGCTGATTCCGTTGATTAAAATTGCAGGTGGAATTGGCTTATTTCAATCACGGAGGCATTCTTCAATACGCTATTAGGAATTTGATGAAGCAGTGACTACTCCATCACTGCCCGCGGCCTCCCTACCTCCCTCCCTCCTGAGAACTCTCAATTGTATGCTGTGAGAGAGAGAATAAAAATGTTAATAATAGGAAATGTGAGAGTCATTTGTTGTCACTTCAATGCCTGACATGATTGTCGGCCAAAGGATAACTTATAGCAATTTGATTCTTTTGTGTTGCTGATTTGCTTGAAACCACCCCGGTGAATTTCATGGTTATCAGAACATCCTTTGAGAAAAATAAAAAGAATAAAAAGAATTGCTTCTGGCAATTTGCGCGGTGGATGCTGTGACAGTTACAGTAGCTTTTACTGTAATTGAAAAACTGCACATCATTCTATAAAATTATTGTCCTCTTAAGGGGAAGATGTTCTTTTCTCTGCGTTGACTCGGGCAAGCATAAAATAGAAGGATGAAGGTGAATTCATAATGCAAAGGGAAGCCTGGCAAATCTGGTGCAGGATAACATCGCAATCTTTGTTGCTTGAACATTAATTTAATTTTGTTTAACCTGTTTGGAAACAAGTATGTGGAATTGATGGTATTTCTATTATAATTTTTATATTCGTATTAAAATACTAAATATGTAATTGAATTAAATTATTCTGTTAAGAAAATATCTGTGAAAATAATTTGAATTAACAATATTGATTGTTTTGCTCTTGGGTGTGGAGTCCACGCGCATGCAAGATGATGGATTTCCATGGAACTCGCAACTGCCAGGCTTCATCGTATTTGGTTCTCCCATGAAACCAATTTGATGAGTTCAAACCCTAGGGGCAAATTGTTCCCAAATGTTTTCGTTATGTCGGCTCATGGACCCATTTTTACCCTCTTGGATGATTTGTTCGATGGGGCCCAGAATATCTCTTCCCACTCAAATAATATTATATTTTTTAAACATTATTTTAATTTAAAAATTTAAATTATTAGGGGATATCTTAAAATATAATTTATAATTTTTTGAATTTAAAATTTGTTCAAACTAACACTACTTTGTACTTGTGTTTTTATGTTTATTTTATATTTAATTTTATTAGCTAGAATAAAGATGGCGAGTTGATTTAATTCATAAAATTTTAATAGAAAATTCAAACTGTTAAGTGAGCTGTAAAAGCCATAAGCATAAAGTGAGACTTAAAGCATCTAGAAAACTACAAGGATGAAGTACATTTTTTATGCCTTTAAAACGTTCTAAAAGCAAATGTGATAATAATTTTGCCATTCCCACAAATCGTAAGTAATTTGTATTTGCAAGGGGAAATAGGCTAAGCCATCTGTACTGCTTGAAAACAAAAACAAGAAGACTCGCAAGTATATTTAGGAGAAACAATTCTTCACCAGTTTAAAAGGTTCTAGGAATTGCTTTTGAATAAACTAAAATGCACAGATACCTATGACCAGCTAATATCTTGGGCATGTTTAATTTCCGTTGTTGGTGGTAGAAAAAACATCACCCTGTTGATGATGAAAATGGCGTCAACTCTCTCTTGTTGGCTAAAGCTTTGAATGGAGATTTGGGAAGAGAGCTTTGAGCGATGCTAATGTCTCGTCACCTCCATATACTTCACCTGAAGCCACGTATAATTGAACGTCACTTTCGAAACCCAGAGCTCTCAGCATAAGACCAACTTCCTCTGGTGTGAGAGCGTCTTACTTTCTTGCCCGTGTTCTTTGTCTGGGTTGCTTGTCTGCATTTCACATCAAAATAAATAAATCAGCCATGCTTCGTAAACTGTTTGGGATACGTAATGTGTTCTGAGAAACTACGAGAGGGCCTCACGAACAAACTTTTTCACCTCTGGATCTCGTCAAGTTCCATCCTGACTTGCAGTTGTTATGCGAATCACAGATTTCTTCAATCGGTGGGGGTTAGAAAAAACACAAGGAAAGAGACTTGAGTTTTTTTGGGGTTAAAAATATGGTTTGCGTTGTTAAGAGTATATTTAGATTTTTTTTAATATTAAAATTGATTAAGAATTTGTGTTGATTTGCTGTTATCTCAATTTTTTTTATTAAAATTTATTCTATTAATTCAGATTATTTTATATTTTATTTTTTAACCTCATGTATATTGACAATTAAACTTTAATATATTTATTTGATTTATTATCTATAATAATATATCATCTCATAATTCATATTATAAATTTTATATATTAATTGGGTTAATTCAGATTAATTTAATATATTATTGTTTTAATATTTTGTTTAAAAAACAATATAGTTTTGATATTTTTTCAATCAAATTATTTTTTTTATTGTTAAGATTTTTTTTGAACTTGCCTAATTAATTACCAATATCTAAAAAAATAAAAAAAGAAGAAAAATAAAAATAAAAATAAAAATAAAAAACACGCTAATGACTTGAAAATAATAATTGGAATAAACAGACAGTGAAAAAAGAAGACCTTAAGTTGCAATCCAAAAGACAAAAGGTTCGGTATGGAAAAAATTAAAAAACACTATAAATAAACGGTTGAATCCATAGTGCAGTTGGGTCTTAAAACAGCATTCTATTTTTTTCTTGTAAATTGTCAATGACCATCAATCATATGCAAGCTGGCCAATATGCTCCGATCAATTTCATTTAATTTAACATTTCAAGTGTTGTTAAAGTATTTTTTTAATAAAAAATAATTATAAACTCAAAATATAATATTTATTGTACCATATTTTTTTTAAAATTATACAATGACATATTAGATGATATTATTTTAAAATATTAGAAATATAACATATTAGATAGATCCAAGTTAATTTGTTAAATTTATAATTTAAATCATGAAATTATGTAAAAAATAAATTATAAAAGTCATTTCATAATTAACCTAATATTAAAAAAAACTAACGACATCCTATAAATTAATTCCTGGACTTACTTAAAAATAAAAAAAATACAACTAAAAGAGATAAATTTTAGGTGAAGATATTCTTATCACCTTTAAAGAGTCACGATTTTCATTTCTTTTCTCTTTTTATTTTTGTTTTTTATTTCAAAATAAATTTAAAAAATAATTAATAAAATACCACTAGTTATAAATTAATTACCATAAAATCTTCTATGTTTTGTGGGTGATTTCAACGTACCTCTTCGTGTTTTGTTAATTGATTAATTGGAGGGGAAAATTAGCTCAAAAATGGGAAAATGAAGGGTTAAAATTGAAATAGAAAAGAAAATGGTTGTCTGTATGGCAGGCGAGATACAGAAATCGAATAACATACAAAACTAGGAATGGATTGGAGTTTTCAGAGCACTGAAAACTTTGGAACACCGTACTACGCATTCCAAGTCCACCATAGGTGCGGTTACAGGTAGAGTTCTCTGCAGCTGATGGTTGATACTGTAATGGTAATTGACGCTTTACACTTGAAAATTGAAATATCTAATTATATTTATATGAACAATCTCTTGCAGGGCATGACCATCCCGTCAAAACTTATCATCATTTGCACCAGATTCTCAAAACCAGAAAGTACAAGATTCATGGTGATCATCAATATAGCCTCACCCTACCAAAATCATGATGTTCTTGCTAGGAGAAAGAGACTTAATGACAGGTTATATGTATGTATATTCGTTAACGTTCCTCTGGGATGCTACCCAAAAGCGGCTTCCAACCACCACACACGATACCTCCACCAGTACTGTTGCCACCTTCATCAGGCCTGCTCCTCTCTCTCAACCTCAGGGCACTTACCAATTGCTCCACAGAAGAGTGGTTTATGTTCTCCCTAAAATTCAAGATTTGCTTTAACTCTTCTTTTGTAACCGCCACTCTAATCCTCACAGCGCCACCACCTTTAGATGCCGTTTCATCACCCAGATCGCCATCTTTATCAACATCAACCTCTTCATTTAATCTGAACCGCACCATCTTCGCCTTGCCACCTCGCTCTATCTTGGCCGACGGCACGAACGGTCTTGCAGTCTTTTCGATCATTTCATCTGCTTCGTTACTTTGTTGCTCAAACATGGCATTTTCTGATACAATCTTGCTGCTCGCCAAGCAGTTTCCCATGCTTGTGAGACCAGAAAGAGTACAGAAAAGGAGGAGGCCAGGTAGAAAGAGTTAAAAGAGTAGCAAAAGCATAAATCAGCAGAGAGAAAGAGAGGAGGGAAAGCACATGAATAAATAGAAAGAAATTGGCATATTTTTTCCTTGCTAGAGACAAAACATCACTAAATATGAATATAATGCCTTTGATACCGTTTTAATTTCTTACTCTTGTATTTATTATTTTAACTTCCAAATATGGGGTCATTTTTTCTTTTTCGAAGGATTCAGTTCAGTTTCAAGGTTTTAAATTCAAGTTATTCGCCAATGAATATTTTAAATCATGTTAGTTCTAGTTATAAAAAATATTATCAACTCTAATCAGATTCTAGTTATAAAAAATATTATCAACTCTAATCAGATGACTTAACTAGTCAAGGTAAAAATTCCGTTAATTACTATTATCTGTTTGTTTTTTAATTTCAACATTATATATATATATATATATTAAAAACATGTTAAACTACAAAAAAAGAAGGAAGTACTACTATATGTTTATAAACATGAAATAAAATATATTCTATGTCAGGTATATTTACATCTAAATTTTTGATAAAATAATAATATAAATTTATGCATTATTTTAGATATAACAATCTTTTGTATATACCATTTGGAATTCCTCTCGTTTATAAAAAAAACTTTTATAATCTTGATTAATTTAATAATATTATGTAAAAACATAATAATAAATGAATTAAATAAATTAAACTGAATCAATATAAATTAATTTATAACATGCAAGGTGATCCATAAAATTAAGATAATTCTATAAAATAATTACAATAAAAAAATAAATATTAAAAAAAATCTAATTCAAGTTGAGCTAATTTTTTGAAATTGTAAAGTGGATCTGGAGGCCAAAGTTCTTTAAGCTTTCAGTCAAGGGTTATTAATATATTTTCAAGTTGATTTTTTTTTTATTATTATCAACAGCATTGTCATGTTTAACCATAATAAAATAATAATTAATTTCAAAAAGCTACTAGCACGTAATTTATATCTACCGGTGTGTGGGAGGCTTTTATGCATTTTGAATGATGCATGTGGCGCCTTCTAATGTTCAAGCCACCCAACCACCATGTATTTACAAGTGTTGCCATATTTTCTTCATCTTGTGCGATGTACATTATCAACGATTGAGTGATTTGTTTCCAGTTGATTTCTCTCTCTCTCTTTTCCCATAAAAAAGGTAGATTGATTTTCTTTTTGTGCTTTGATTATTTTTTCTTTTTTTTTTGATTTTTAATATGAATTTTATTTCTTTTTAATTTAGTAATTCAATTTTAATTTATGATACATTATGCTTTTCAATTTGGTTCTTATTTTTTTGATTTTTTATTTTTCTATAAAAGTTGATTTTTACATTTTGTGTTATTTTTTTAAATTTTATCCCTGATTTCTATTTTTTTGGAGTTTTTTCCTCTCTTCAATTTAACCATTCCAATGGAAATTTTTATCCTTTTTTCTTCTAATTTTTTTTGTACTTTAACATTTTGAATAATTATAATTTTTTTTCATCTCGTCTTTCAGTTTTAAATTTTCATGTATTTATTTTTTTTATTTAGTCCTCATTCTTTAAATTTTTTTATTTTTCCCTTAATTTTTTATAAACTTATTATTAGTTTTTAATCTAATCCAGGTTTATAATTTGTTATTTTTTTTATTTTTTATATAGTTATTTTTCTTTTCAATTAAAACCCTTCAATCAAAGAAATTTAGTTGCCCTTTATTTTATTTTTTATTTTTTTCAACTTTATTCTTTTAATTATTATTGTTTCAATGTAATTAATTTTTTCCCCTTATATTTTTTTTATTTTTATTGATACTGTCCAATTTGTTTATCCAATTTTGTGCTCTCATTGTTTTTTTAAAGGTATTATGATATTTTTTCAAAAATATGTTTCAATTAATATCATTATCTTTTCTTTTTCAACCAAATAAAATATAATTACTTATTAATCCCAGCCCAGCCCAGCCGGTCTTTGCATCGCTTGGGTTTTTTTTTTTTTAAGTACGGACCCTTTGCATTAACTAAATATCATTTCTTTATAGAAAAGTATAGACACGTGTCAGTGCCTAGTTTAAGAACACGTGTCAATGCCCAGTCGAAGCTTGACGAGTCAACCATCTCTTGCTTGTGATTAATGTTTAGTCTCGTTGTAATATTGTTTAATGAGATTCTTTTTATCCATCCGTAGCATTTTTAGCTTTGCTAACTGACAAGGTTTCTGCATGCGTGAGATTTGAATCTACGGATAATGACACAATTAACCATTATTACCGGCCATTACACCTGATGCTCAAGGCTTGTTGTTTATCATTTGTGATTTGATTATTTTTTATTTTTATCCCTATTCTTTTTAATAAAGATTTTATTTCTTTTTAATTTAGCTATTTAATTTCAATTTATGATTATATTATATTTTTCAATTTAATTCTTTTTTTTTTATTTTTTGCCTTGACTCGTTTATAGAAGTTGATTTTTACATTTTATGATATTGTTTTCAATTTTATCTTTGGTTTTTATTTGTTTTGGAGTTTATCTCTCTCTTCAATTCAACCCTTCCAATGAAAATTTTAATCATTTTTTCTTATAATATTTTTTTACTTTACCATTTTGAATAATTGTAATTTTTTTGATCTAGTCATTCAATTTTAGGTTAATTTATTTTTATTTTTATTCTTTTATTTTTTTTATTTGAGTTATTTTTCTTTTAAATTAAACCCTCCAATCAAAGAAATTTAGTTGCTCTTTATTTTATTTTTTATTTTTCTTTTTCAATCTCATTCTTTTAATTATTATTTCTCATTTTTTTCCCATGTAGTTAATTTTTTCCCGTTATATTTTTTCATTTTTGTTGACACTGTCCAAATTTTTTTGATCCAATTTTGTGCTCTTTTTGTTTTTTTTTTCTAGGTATTATGATGTTTTTTTTTCCACAATTTTTTTTCAATTAATGTCATTATCCTTTCTTTTACATCCAATTAAAATAAAATCAACTTATTAATCCCTGCCGGTGTTATAATTTTTCAATTAATGTCATTAACTAAATATCATTTTTTTATATAGAAAAATAGAGACCTGTGCCTGTGCCTAGTTTAAGCACGACGAGCCAACCATCTCTTGCTTGTAATTAATGTTTAGTCTTGATGTAAGATTGTTTAATGAGATTCTTTTTATCCATCCATAGCATTTTTAGCTTTGCTAACTGGCAAGGTTTCTGCTTGCGTGAGATTTGACTCTACTGATAATGACCCAATTAACCATTATTACCGGCCGTTACACCTGATGCTCAGCGCTTATTGTTAATCATTTGAAGATTAAGGCCCTTTGGGTGCTGTCGCTACTTTGACTTTGAGAGATATTTTTCACGCTGACTGCTGGTCCTGGACCAAATTAGTGTAGGATTCCTTGCATTTTTTGGATTCTCTGATAGTGTCCTTGAGCTTTAAAATTAATCAATTGTATCCTTATATATATATATATAGTTTCCAACAACTCCACCAAATTTCTCACATATTCTTAAGAGTCAAACCACCCAAAGAAAAGATATTTTACAAAACCCAAACAATAAAGGATTAATATTCAAAGTCAAACCAATAGAAAAAACACCAAGAAAAAGAAAAAGAAAAAGAAAAAGAAAAAGAAACATTTAGAAAAACTGTTCATAGTGAGGCAGCGTCATCTATTTCTCTATTCAACATTTTCACTTATTAAATATTCCTTGAACAGTCTATTTTTCTTATTAGAATATTGACCTCTTTTTTCTTTTGTCCATTTTTCTTGTGTTTCAGGTTTTTATACTTAGTTTTTCAAGTGTTTCCTCTTTAGGGTTTTCACGATTTTCTTATTTCAGGTTTCTCCAAAGAACTTGTCTGAAGCCCACAAAACTCTAATCATTAAGTGGCTTGATTCATCGATGCATGACACTGATTCAAGAAATAAAAAAGAGCAATCATACATATATCATTACCAATAATTATTTTATTGTTGTTGTTTTTTAAAATATTTTTTATTAAAAAATATACTTTTTAATTTTTAAAAATTATTTTTAATATTAATATATTAAAATAATTTAAAAACGCTAAAAAATATTAATTTTAAACAAAAAAAATTATTTTAAAATATAAAAACAAAACCCATATTATATATATACATAATGATATCCAACTGTACTACCTAACGCTTGTGTCGTGAACAGTACCATTTATGATTAGAATCTTCACCAGCTCAGAAATCTTAAATTAGCAAAATAAACAACAACTAATGGCCAAAGTTTCAGAGATTTATCTGGGGTTGAAAACTTAACCATCAAATGACAACTAAATATCAACATGAGAGATGAACGTAACGGTAAAGCATTAATATTCTAGTGGTGGGTTCATTGCATGTGAGATGTCCCACTTTCAGGGCAGAAATTTGAAACTTCCCTGCGAGTGCAAGATAATGTTATGCCACATTATTACTTTAAGGACTGTTGAAATATATACGAGGCCCTAACGCGTTTGAACAGTTAGACGTTAGAGCTAGACATCTTCTTTCACATGGGGTTTGGTGATCAGCTCCATTGTTTATTGCCAAAAATGGAGACATTATGCCTTCTGTTGCATGTGGAAGATTGGCCATTCGTGCCTTCTACAGTTGCTGTGTGCAGTTTTACAAAGGGAGACAACGACCGGGCACCCTAATATATATGCATATGTAGGACAGATTTAATTTACGGTTGACTAGAGGATCATCCAGAGGTGTGTTCACAGCAAATACTAAAATATAACATGTGACGCGTAATGATTTTCTAAAAATATTTCACATTTAAAACCATGACATGAAATTCAAAACCTAAAATTGGATTATGATTTCTTCGTACCCAATCTTGTATTGGGCCAAAATACACTCATGCGCCCAACTCTACTCTAAATTGAGCCATAAAGTATTCATGTTTAACTCTAATTAGACTCGAACAAGTCTACACTCAACTCTATAATAGGTCAGGATGAGTCTATAATTAATTTCAGTTGGGCCGAGATATATCCATGTTCAACAGTACTTGAGTTCAACATAATACTGAACTCAACCCCTATTGAGTTTTAGTGTAGAAGTTGAACCCAAATACCCTTGAGTTCAATGTATTAAGCGTATAGCTAAAAAGTAACCAAACCTTTTATATTTTAGACCTGGACTAGTGATTATACATCCCATTAATTATGAACAAACATCCCATGCTTATATTAATTAGATGTGATAACATCAATAATAGAATAAAATTATTCTACTATTATAAGATTATATTTTTACCCCTTACATATTGTATGAGTAATATAAAAATAAGTTTGAGTACATAGAAAAAAGATTCGAAACCTTATACTCTTAGACATGAATACATTCCTTCTCTTTTTCCTTTACATCTACATCATTTTCCTTTTCTTCTTCTCTATTTTTATAAAAACTTATTAATATTTTCATTAATTTCTTTTTACCATACAAAATATCTTGTATTGACTAGGGGCGAGTAAAAAAACTGAACAACTGAGAAAATTAGAAAAAACCAAACTATGAAAAAAATTGATTAAACTGATTACAATTTTTAAAAAACTGACTGATTTTGTTTTATAAGTTTGAAACCGGAAAAACTAAACTGAACTCAAACCGGAAAAAACTCGAACATAATAAAAAAAAACTAAGTCAAACCAAGAAAAACCAAGCTAGACCTAAAAAACTAGCTTAAACTGGTTTTTATTATAAAACAACCGAACCAAACTGAAATCTATCGGTTTGAATCGGTTTAGGTTTTTTAATTTAAAAAATTGGTTCATTTATTTTTTTTTGATAAAAATCAAATTAAATAAAAAATAATTACTTCTAGTATATTTGATCTTTAAAGGATCCCCCAATCAATACTCTCTATAAGTCTTTAAAAGATCTTGTGTACGTAATTATTTAAGAAAAAATTTACAACTCCTAAAGATATCCATTCAAGAGAAGGTCAGTATACATTGAAAGAGAAGGTCGTAGTGCACAAGATGAATGATCTGCAAGGAACTAGTCACGTATAAACCCTACTCGATGAAAATCTAAAAAACTTCACACAAACAATAAACATGAAAAACTTCACACAAATAATTTTCCGGTGTTAAAACAAGAGAAAAGGAAGGGTGGAGCTAATCCAAGTGAACTGAAAAACAATTTGTTAAAAACAATTTGTTCGGACAGTGGGGTGGTGAAAAAATAGGAGTGAGGAGAGACAAAATAGAATGATATCATAAAAATAGATTACTACTTTCTCTTCGGTGCATGCACACGCTAGAGAATGACTGCCCCACTGTTTTTAGATATCACTCACGGCCATGTTATGTAGTTTCTTTAAGATTTCATTAGAATTACTTTGTTGAATTTTTTTATAACGATACCAGATACATTAAAATTAGAGATGAAGTATATCCCTGGTGATTTATTTTTTTCTATTATTCTTTTCTTCTAGATATATTAAAATTAAAAATGAAATATATCCTCAATGAATATTTTATTTTCCTCTCCTCTCTCTCCTCTCTCCTTATCATGTCAGCCTATTTAAAGAGAGAGTGTGCAGCATAGTGAAGTGAATTAACATGGTGCAAAATGGAGAAATGGGCATTCTTGATTTGTGCTGATGTATTTCGGCTGTTTGGTGTTTATTTCACATGTTCGGGCCGTGGCCGAAAGCAGGTTTGTTTTTTTTCCATGCATATCACTATTTTTTTTATTGAAAAAAAATCAGTAATGTCGCTTAATTAATATCTATATCATCCTTTCATGTACATCATAAAAATTGTTTCAGATAGATATAATCTCGGTTGCTTCAAGTAACTTGCAATCAATTTTTTTCAAGCTTAACGATTATTCTCTAACAATTTTTATGCTTAATTTAAGGGTTAATTAAGGGAATTGTTTTTAGGGAATCAATGCATGTCATAACATATATGGCCTTCATCAACCACAAAAATGAATTATATGAAATATTATTAATATGAGGAATTCAAGACATGAAAAAAAATTAGATTGAAAAAATAGACCCAAACTTAACTCTTGAAAATTAACCGACATTACTTAAAACTATGGACATTGACACAAGGAAAAAAACCTCACTTGCGTTTGTATCAAATTGAAAAATTAAATCTTGTAGTAATTCGAACATGTACTCATTATATTTAAAATCTTGATCACAATATATATCCTCAATTATTGCATCAAGTGGTGGGGTATAATTCATAATAACACTTGACTTTTCCCCATCATGGTATGGGGAAAATACTAACTTTATGAAACTGATAAAAAAGAAAATAAAATTACAAACCTTACCAAAAGGCGAGTCTCCAATCTCATGGGAATGCATGATACTTGCGAGAAACATTATGGCTGCCCTAACAGTTTTTATAATTCTTTTTTGGTATTTGGTGAATCAATTTGTGTGTACAGGATATAAAGTATGGCCCCATGCCTGTGCTTGCAATCTTCGGCGTGTGGGCTGTGCAGGTGCTTCATTTAGCGCTAATTAAAACCATCAAGAATGGCCCCATACTTGGGCCTGCAATCTCCGACATGGATGCAAGGGATCATGAGAAAAGAGACCTAATCGAGGCCGCATTGGAGATAAAATATATGTAAGGGATCAGTAGTTATCATCTTCTTCGTCGATGTTGAATGGGTTTGGCGCAGTATTGGCTTGTTGTATCTAATGTAATGTGGATGTAGGAGGATGGGGTTTTAACCACTCTCTCTACACCTAACAACACCATCGATTAGAAGCTTATGTGTATGTTTCCTAAATTTGTCTACGAATATATATACGCATGAGGTTAGGATTAATTTACGATGCAATCATGTAAGTCTGCCACTCGAAACTCCGGAAATATAATGAATAATCCTCATTTGTTTGGTAGGAAAGTATTTGTCTAAAACATATTTTAATGATTTTTACGTGTTTTACTACAATTAAAAAACTGATCATTAGATTTTTCTTCCATGTCAAAGAAAAATTAAACCTGGGAGAAGGAATGTGTTTTCTTTCCTTCTTCCTAAACCATCATTTTATTCATAATCTCCGTGTATATCCAAACAATTTTAGATTTTTTATATTATTGAATTTTGTACCGTGTTGGGTCTTCTTAGCTTATTCCAACAAGGTAGAACGATAATTCAATCCCTTGTTATGTCGATAAATAGTATAGAATTTGAATTAATTCAATAACTATGGAGTTTGATATTTTTCTGTTGCTGTTATACATCATGATAGTTAGTTTATAAAGGCTTCTCACCCTTCTTACTTGGTCATTATATGACATTTCTTTAATGTTACTTGTGGTTATGAGTTATTTTTCTTATAAAGATCTTTTTTTTTAGTTGGTGGGTTTCAACAATGTGGAACGGGTTGATTATCTTAATATTCATGGTTTAATTACTGGTTGGTAAATGTTTTTTAGTTATTATTTGGAAAAGTATGAGTTTTTCAATCCTCATTCTAGTTTAAATATGGTGCTATGTCATTTACATGCTTTGAGATTTTTCAGCTTATAGATTTGTTAGGTGAATTGGATATTCCTCGGTTTACTCCTACTAATCTTCACTAATGTTCTTCAAATTGATATCAATTCAGTTTTTCATGAGTATATCAAGTATATTGATGTAAATTATCATTTTATTAATGAAGAACTAGATCAATATATGATTAATCACCCTTATACTTCCATTGAGTTTTAGATGGTTGATGGTTTACCAAGACTCTGTTTTATCATCGAAATCAATTAATGGTTGATGAATTAATGCTTTGTGGTTTGTGTTCCACTAACATCATCAACGTGAGATCATTGTTATAGATATACCTCTAAACCCAAGCTTGATCACCAAGGGTAAAATAGTAATTTGTAATTCATAATAAAACACTAATATGTTGTAGGTTTTTTTTTTTTTTGGGTAATATCTAAGCCAAATAAAAATTAGATTTCTTTCACAATAATAGCATGGGAGATAGGAAAAGGAGAGGACTATTAATAAAACATTTAATGAATGTTTCTGAAAATTTGACTCATTTTCATTTTGTTCTGTGGAAAGGGACTCTAAACATTAAGTTTTTGAAAGTTGGATTTACCCCTCAAATACACTTTGCTTCGCCGGTGGACACTGCCTCCATAGAATGGGCAAGATTCTGATCATCCTCATAATTTTATTTTCTTGTAAAAACCACCATACCCAACATACGACAACAAGTCCAACCTATCCTGTGAGGTTTGACGGATTGTTTACTTATAATCCTGTCACCATCATAAATGTTATTAACTAGCAACGCTGGAGTAATTAAGTGCGAGGACCTTTCAAAATATGAAACTTAATTCTCGGCATCCAATTTATAAGAAGAAAAATACTTAAATTTAATTTTGAATCCGTGACAATTATTTATTTTTTCTTTTATATTTTTCACAATAAATAAATTGTTTTTGCACAATAAAAAATCATCAAGAACAACTTATTTTTTCAAAACAATGTGTTACTAGAAATTGTGATTGTGTTGCATGGATTTAATCTTCCAAGTTTATTTTCTCCTTAATCAATTCATCTCTTTTCATTTTGAGTTGCTATCGTTAATGCTTTTTAGGTTATTGCCTTCCCTAATAATAACTGCTAATACAAAATAATTTATAGCATCGACAAGAATTTTTTTTTTTTTTTATATATATATATAATAGTGTGGTGTACTTATTATGTATTTTCTCTTGGTTTAAAATAATTGTTAACTGTAAATCTGTAGATTTATTATTGATATTTTTTCACTTTTTTTTGACACTGTAATGCAGTTTATTGCTTATCAAGAAAAAAAACATCTTATAATGAAAAATATTTAATTACCACATAATTAACATGCATAGTTAATATGGAAATTGTTAGAAGTTAATTATTAGGTTAATTGAACGAATTCAAAGAGCATCAGGTTTAATTGCACGAATTCAAATAACACAAGGGTTAATTAACTAATATGAAATTTAGTTTTTTATCCAAACGCAAAGATAAATTTAGAGGTTTTGACTTTCAGTATATGTACTTCTTCTCTTACCAAAAATACCCACACAAATCACGATGATAACATCGAGTTGATTTCTTCTACACACAAAGACTACTAGTGGGGGAATAAACTGTCAAAAACAATGTATTTCTGAGGTAGTAAAAACAATGTATTTTTGGATTTTAATTTGCATAAAAAACTAAGATTATTTTTGCAATATCTTGAAAACACTAAAACCTACCATTATTGGGAATTTAAAAAAAATAAAACTATAATAGTGGAACAACAACAACATTTAATTTTTAAGAAATTTGCATCAAAACTATGGTTTGAGATAAAATTAATAACCAGGACAACACTCCTTTTCTCCCCAAAAAATATGCTACCTTTTTTTTTTTTTTATCAATACCAAAATATATGCTATATTAATAACATTCTCTCAAATAATTTTCTATTTTACTCCTTGTTAAAAACTTGTAATTTTATTTCTTCTTTTCAACTACTTCTGATCTTAAGAAAAAAAATGCAAATTAGTTAAAAAAGAATATTTGGCAAAATATTTTGGGATTGTAAAGAGAATATCGTCTGTTAGATGGGGGGATAATATCTCAGAGAGATGGAAATACACCCTTGCGCGCACACTTGTCGGTTCATTGACTATCATTTATGTTGCCAGCCACCATCCTTCTTAAAAAATCTCAATATCAAGCCTGTTGTTCCTTCTCGATTTTCCTCCACCATCAAACCAAAACAAGCACGGAACACTAGCACCAAACCATTCCGTCCAGCCAACAATCAAAGATGGCCCTTTCAGACGAAGATATTGTCCTTCAACCCTTACTGAAATTACCCAAAACAAAGAATAATCATTCGAGCATTGAGCTTGAGAGTGTGTTATCTGACACCGAGATGCCAGACTTTAAACGTCTTCGAAGGGCCACATGGATTGAGTCGAAGCTGCTCTGTCGCCTTGCTGCACCTGCAGTTGTTGTTTATATGATCAACTATCTCATGTCCATGTCCACCCAAATCTTCTCTGGCCAACTTGGTAATCTTGAACTCGCTGCTGCCTCCCTTGGCAACACTGGAATCCAATTATTTGCCTACGGCCTTATGGTAAATAGCTATCAATAATAAAACTCCCTCCCTCTCTAGCTCTGATCTCATCTCTCCCTCCCTCGCTCCCTCCCTCCCTCCCTCCCTCCCTCTCTCTCTCTCTCTCTATATATATATATGTATTAATCAAAATATCTTTTTTTCGTCATCCATCTCATTTTGATATTATTTGTATATTAATGAAACAGTTGGGAATGGGAAGTGCTGTGGAGACACTATGTGGGCAAGCGTTTGGTGCACACAAATACGGAATGCTAGGGTTATATCTACAAAGATCAACCCTTCTCCTCTCTCTCACTGGGATCCTACTCACAATCATTTACATCTTTTGCAAACCCATTTTGGTTTTCCTTGGGGAATCACAGGAAATCGCATCAGCAGCAGCAGTTTTTGTGTACGGCCTTATTCCACAAATTTTTGCATATGCGGTAAACTTTCCAATGCAAAAGTTTTTGCAAGCTCAAAGCATAATGGCCCCTAGTGCATATATATCAGCAATCACTTTGGTAATACATATTCTGTTATGTTGGCTTGCTGTGTACAAAACTGGGCTAGGGTTGTTGGGTGCATCTCTAGTGTTGAGTTTGTCATGGTGGATCATTGTGCTGGCACAATTTGTTTATATAATTAACAGTGAGAAGAGCAAGCATACATGGGATGGTTTTGCTGTGCAAGCCTTCTCTGGGTTGTGGGGATTTTTTAAGTTATCTGCTGCATCTGCTGTGATGCTGTGCTTGGAGACATGGTACTTCCAAGTTCTTGTTCTCATATCTGGGTTGCTAGAGAACCCCGAGTTGGCTTTTGATTCGCTCTCCATTTGGTAAGTAAGAGAGATAATCAATTCTCGTTTTTTCTTCTTCTGCTGTTCCACACACAGACACACACAGTTAGATAGTTGGAACTTCTTTATCTGTGATGGATACAAATAAAATAAATTAAAAAAATCTCTAAAATAAACCTTATAAAATATTTAAAATAAAAAAACCTAAACAAAATATGAGCTTCAACAAGGAGCTTGAGTCCATGTACTAGGAACATGATCCCTGTATGGGCACATAAATACCTAATGCATGAGTGTTTATGCGCTCGAGCTGTCATGCTCAAGCCTAACATAGAGTTGGGCTAGGATCCATTTTCACCTCTAATGGATTTGAACAACATTTTCTAGAGAATGTTTTCCAAGCCTCATAAAAATTATAGAAAATTATCTTAATTTTTTAGGAAAAAAACATTAAGGTCATTTGAATTCTAAAACTTGAGATATAGATTGAACACTGAATAATATTTGAGCTGCATGATAAATTCAGACTCCTATGTTATTGCTAAGATGTCACACGTCACCCAATAACATCAGTTGGTGATTTTTTTGTTTGCATTTGCTTGATTTAATTCATTGACTAGAAAACTCGATGTACTAGTCTTGTCAGAGATTCACGGGTAAAAAACTGGTTATAAAACTGGTTATAGTTAAGAAAAATATTAACATCCTTAACACACTAATACACCCTACATGAGATAAGCTGTTTCGTGGCTTTGATATGTTAAAAAAGTTTTAATAATTATCTTTTTATCAAATATTAGAAATACAACTTACATAGATATTCATAATTCTTAACTATGACCAAATTAAAATATTAAAAAAAAAACATCCATAAAACAAATACAAAAACACACATACAGTTTCACTATATTTCTTTTCTTTTTTTTTCTTTTGTTACATCAACACTATAAATAATAAAAATTCAAAACTAAACAAAAAAAATTACATGAAACAATTTAAAATTTGCAAAATAGGCCCTACAACTCCAGGAATTACAGGGGAGTCTTTTTGGACCAAAAAACAGTGGCGGCGCATCTCCTCTACGCGCCACCGCACAAAACGTCAAAAAAGCAGGGGTCAGTCACAACTTCCTCCCCTAATCCTGTCCTCGTTGGTGTGACCTACAAAACACTAAAAAACATAACAGGCAATTGATTTTAGTTTTTCTTTTCTTTGTTTTCAGATCTGAGTCTCTTTCTCTTTTTTTTCTCTGTTTTGGATCGGCACCTCTACAGATCGATTCTTTTCCTTTTTGTTTCCCATTCTCTGTTTTAGGTGGTCGACTATATGACCAAGAGGATCTCTAGTTGCTAGGCTTTTGTCGGGTTTGGCCGGCGGAGATGGAGAAGAGATCTGCTGTCGCCTGCGGCTGCTGGAGCTGCTGTGGAGATGGGAGAGGTGGTTAACGGTGTTGAGGTGGAGATATCACCAAGGAAGGCCCATCTGTGGTTCTCGTGATGATGGGGACGACTTTGTGGGTGTTACTGCAGTTGACGAAAAGGAGCTTGTCTGGTGTGTATAGCGGCTACTAACTTCCATGAGTGAAGCAGAAGAGCAAACCAGCTGGGAGAGGAGAGGATATCGAGAGTATTGGTTGTAGTGGAGGGAAATGGGGCTGCACGAGTTAGATGAAAGGGAGAGTTTGCTGATCTTGTGAGATGGGAGGTTGTGAGCGGGGGGATAGGAAGATGGTGAGCGGTGCTTTAGGGAGAAAAAATTGGCCAGCGAGAGGAGGGCGGCTACTAGCTTTGAAAGTGATAGTTTAGGGTTATGTTTTAGGAAAAATGTTGGTTGGCCTTCAAATTAATCCTTTAACTTTCTTTTCTTTTCTTTTCTTTTCTTTTTGTAAAATTTAATTTTTTTGTATTTTTTGACAATGAACAATATCAATATCAACTTAATAAGAAAAATCAATATTTTTAAAAATGACATGTGAAAAGTTGAACACGTTCAAAAGACATTGAAAAATTTAAATTCTTTTTTCAATGACGTTGAAAATACTAAAAACTATGCAAATATATTAAAAACATATTTTTTGGATTTGTCCATTATTTTTGGATTTTTTTTTCAAAAACTTAACAAAAAAATGTGTCAAAAATTGTGTAGCAACATAAGATTTGGACTTTTAAACAGCAGAATTGAGTCTTGCTTTTCCATAAAAGTTTTAGGTCCATATCTTAGCTTTCCATTCATATAAAGCAGACCTAAATATGAAATCTACAGTTTCAAATATAACCTAATTACTGAATAGTGTTCCAGTTTGAACTGCACTATCATCTCTTTTTTAAGATGGACCCTCTTTTTGTCCTTTCAATTTCAATACTTCAACTCATTAATCAATACTTTTATTTATATGATAAGCCTATATTTAGAATGAATATTTACCATAAATTAAAGGTATCTTATAATATTAGACTTCTGGTTTTAAAACATGCTCCAGTTAAGGAGTTATTGATACTTCAAGTGCAAAATGATGATATAAAACATTAATAAAAATGCACTTTTAAGTACTAATCAGGGTTTAAGCCCATGCACTAGGAACATAGGCTCAAGTAAGTAGCCCGGGCTTATGCTCTATGCATGGGCGTATAGACAACCAAAGCATGGGTGTAATGTAGTGTACTAGATGTCTGCTGGTTCATGTACACTCGATAAATGGGCGTACACCCAACCAGAGCTCTAACTATCATGCTTGAGCCCATCATGTTTGAGTTTAGACAGTGCATTCAGATTTATTTTCACCTCTTATAGGCTCGGGTTGTCATGCTTAAGCCCAACATATTTGGGTCTAGGTAGCGCTCTTAAACCTATTTTCACCTTATACGGTTATCACACCTGAGCTCAATGTGTTTGGGTCCTACAACACACTAGGACCCACTTTCACCTCTTGTAGACTTAGGATACCCCACTTAAGCCCAACATATTGCTCGAACCCATTGTCACCTCTCGTGGGTTTGGGTTGATAAGGCTAAGCATAACATGTTTAGATCTAGGTACGTATCCGAATCCATTTTTACCTTTTATGGGTTTAGGTTGTCACGTTTAAGCCTAGAGTGTTTGGGTCCAAGCAACACACCTAGACCTATTTTCATCTCTTGTGGGCTCAAGCTGTGACGCCTGAGCCTAGCGTGTTTTAGGTTCAGGTAACATGCTCATATCCACTTTAATCTCTTGTAGGCTTAGGCTTTCATGCTCGGGTCCAACGTGTTTAGGCCCAGGTAATGTGCTTGAAACACACTAACCTTAAATTTCTTGGACTCAACTACGTGTTGAGCGCTCATACATATGGGTATGACAGGCTGCCAGATCCAACATATCTAGGCTTAACTACACGTTGAGTCCTATATATTGGGTCTATCAGACCTAACATCTTTGGGCTCGGATACGCATTGAGTCCAATTACATATAATTCTGGTAGGCTACTAAACCTAAAATCCTTGGGCTCAGCATCTCATCAAGCCTAAACAGATCTAAGACTAATGATCTTTATAAACCCTTTATTGAGCCACAAGACTATTTTTTTTTTAATCATGACCCTTAATATAAAATGTTAAGGTTAAGTGTACTCATCTCTTTACACTTTTATATGTATAAAAGTCTTTAAAATGTCTTGTCATTTATCCCTTAACATGACCAAAAGATTGATGTTTTTTTCAAGTGTAGGAGTGTGGAAGTAATAAATAACCCAACAAGACTAGGGTCGAACCATAAGAAGGTTAATTGTATAAATTATAAATAACAATAACATAACAACAACAACAACAACAACAACAATAGTAATAGAAGAAGAAGAAGAAAAAGTTGAGTAGAACTTTGAGATGAAAAATCAATGTAAGGATTAAACAATAATAATAATAAATATCAAGGTTAAATGATCTACTAATGATATTTCAAACAAGTATATTATAAACTCTTATTATTCAAATGAAAATTACACATAAAGGAGGTTCCAGTCAGATTATAAATTGTTAACATGATTATATTAGTTATCTTATTCGAATAATGCTAATACTTAAAAATGTTGTCAGACATTCATGATTATAATTTATGTTAACAATAAATCAAGTTCCTTTCATAGCATAGATGTCGGTTATACCATATGGTTTGTGCTATGAAAGTGCCAAGTATTTGTTGTACCAAGTGTTATACAACATAAATCTAGATTAATCATTTAACAAGAAAAATATTTAAGAGTGAATAAGATAAAAAATACAAAACATGTTAATGTCAAACATTAAAGTCCATGTTAAGTTTGTACTATACTTATTTTTACACCATTAGTATAACTTTTTCACTTTTACATAATAAACTTAGTTAAACGTAATGAAAGAGAGAAACATAAATAAATAAGATAAAAACATAATAAGATAAAAGTTAACTAAGCAAAGAAAATGAAATGAAAGGCATAAATAATACATTAATGAAAGCAAAAATTAAGCATTATAAAAATACAAAGAAAGAAAGCAAGAGTATGATCTTGATCTGGAAACCAAGATAACTAAATGTATGATAAATGCCTCCTTTTATAGGCCAAAATTAAAAACTATTGATCTGATGACTAATTGATGAGGGAGTGACCAACTTTTAACTTGGTAACAATCTTTATATTCTCTTGTCTGCCTAAAATATTATTGATAACGTTAGAATTTAAAACCAGACCTCCACATAAAAGTTGTAGGAAATTGTCTCATATTTCCAAAAAAAAAATGAAGGTCATTTGGAATTATAGAACTCTAGATATGGGTTGAACACTGAACAGTGTCTGGGCTGCAAGATAGATTCAGACTTCTTTGTTGTTGCTATAATTTGGACTTGAAAATGATCTTTTTAAAATAGACCTCCCATAAAAGTTGTTGGCTTATGTCTTACTTTCCCATCCATATAAAATAAATCTAAATTCAATATCTACTGCTCCAGATATAACCCAATTACAGAATAATATTCCAGTTTGAACTACACTAGCATCTATTTTCTAAGTTTGGCTATTTATTTATCCTTTCAATTTCAATACTTAAACCTATCAATCAATCTTTTTATTTATGTGATAGGCTTAATTTTAAGATGAACATAAAGTGCATAATTTATAGGTTCTTACCACATCCGTCATTTTATTTTATTAGAAAGAAAATGATCTCTTAGCATAAAGTAGCATTGATCTCTTTTGTTGTCGTTGTTTTTCTCCATTGCATGTGTATACTATCATTTTTATTATGATCTATTAATTAACCATACATGCAAAATAATAATATATTAAAAATCTCACATATGATATGGCCACCCGCATGCGGTTGAACATGCATGCAGCGTGAGAGTCAGCAATGAACTGGGAGGTGGAAATCCAAAGTCAGCCGCGTTTTCAGTGGCAGTGGTGACAACAATGTCTTTGATTATCTCAGTGATGGCAGCATTAACGGTGATGGCATTACGGGATGTCATCAGTTATGCTTTCACCAGCGGCGAAACTGTGGCTCAAGCAGTATCTGATCTCTGTCCACTTCTAGCCATAACTCTTGTACTAAATGGAGTTCAGCCTGTTTTATCAGGTACGTGTATGGATATATTACAGCACATCGATCATTTGATTAATGCGAACATACTGAACAATGGAAGCATGAAAATTAATTAAGGTGTGGCTGTTGGATGCGGTTGGCAAGCTTTTGTTGCCTATGTTAACGTTGGTTGTTACTATGTGGTCGGGATCCCATTGGGTTCACTCTTCGGTTTCTACTTCAACTTGGGTGCCAAGGTAACTACCAATTTTATTATTTTTTTCTTTTTATTAATACAAGATGCATTATCTTCTTCTTCTTTTCCCACAATAATATATAAGAGGTATCATCAGTTTTTAATTTATATATCAATTGAAACTAAGTCTTTGAATTTTAATTTTTGACCGTTTTAAAAAGTACACCCTATACATCAAAGGCAAATATTTAGAGAAATAATTCAGGATGATTTTTAAAATACACCCTCTACATTAATTAAATATATATATATATATATTTAGGAAAACGATACTCATGAATACTGAATTTAAAGTTCAAATTTTAAAAGTTAAGTAACCAAGAGAAGTAGATGGAATTTTTTATAATTTAAAAAGTCATCATATTTTTTTACAAATTCAATCATTATTGTTGTTCTTGTTGTTGTTTATATATATAATTGATAAATTAATTGGAAATTATAATTAATAGTGATGCATGAAAAATAAAAGTATTTGTTAATATTAAGTTACTGTAATTCTTTATATATAAAAACTAGAAAATTCTACTAATATTGAATTAAAAAATATTTAAAAAATATCGTGTAAATAAATAAGGACTCCTGTGAATCTTCTTGTTTCAAGGAAGAAATATTACGTGATTGCGCTGTGTGTGCGGGCACAGGGAATATGGTCAGGAATGCTTGGTGGCATAGTATTGCAAACAGTTATTTTGCTATGGGTTACGTGTCGGACGGATTGGAATAAAGAGGTGAGCTGAGCATTTTCGAGGACTTGAAATTCTTTGTTAATTGAAGTGAAGTTGGCGTATATTAATTAATTAATTATATCACTCCTTGCTGAAAGTTCGACGCATATATAAGCAAACTCTATCATATTGCAATAATTTTTTTATCACCTTGAGTTGTTTAATTCCTTAATTTATCCATTTTTATCAATTATAAAATAAAATAAAATTTATAAACAGATTTTAGGTTAAATATGCAATCAACAATATGGCATGAACTTTCCTTATGAAATGTCCTAGTTTCCAGATTTTTATCATGGCAATTTCATGATTTCTTCCTTGGAATATATATATATATATATATATATATATATATTCGCTATCTGAATTACCATGCTGCAATGCAGGTGCAGGAGGCTCTGAAAAGGCTGGAAACATGGGAGGGAAAAAAAAGAACCGCTTGTAGAATGAGAAATATTCAAGGTTTAATTATAGCTGATGAGAAGCCATTTAATTAAGCACATGAAGTGTGCAAAAGGAATACTAACCTCTTCTCTTATTGGCATGTCATTAATAATTACTAACTAGGCCACCTCTTGAGCAGCACAGAACCCTCCCGCGGGCGTTGAAATAACATAATATTGCAAACCGATCTTCTTTATAGACACCGGTCCTTGTTTGTGAAGATTATTATAAAACATGCCTTTTCGTTTGCATTCACACAGTCCGCACGGTGCATAGAACAAGAAGATCAATGTTTTATTCTAGGGTGGTTTTGAAGGGATCTTTGTTTTTGCAGGAAAGTGATTCTCAAAAAACCAAGGTGATAAGCACTTTAGCGCTTGTTTGCACTGTATACTGATCAAATGCATTCGAAATCAGCATTTATAGATGCACCTGATAACTCTACTGCATATACTTCTGGTTAGAAGTTGATATGTTTCCATGCTCAAATCTTACAATACCAAAGTAGCGTAACATGATTTCCACGAGTTAACTATTTTTAAATAAAATAAATGTTACTATTTAACTATTCCTCAGCACATCACAATCTTGGGATGTAGAATAGCATATGAATAGCTTGAGCAACAAGTAATAAAAGGACTCAATTTCATTCAGAAGTAGAGGGCCTCACACGTCATGACTCAGAAGTCCCATGGCCCAAGCCTCAATTAGGAATATGGAAATGGAATGACAAGAATCGACCGTCGAATAGAGTTAGAGAGCGAAGGGGAAAAAAAATGGGGGTGGGGAATTACACTGCTTGCCAATTTAATGAGTTACTGTCAGTATAATACATCCCACATTGTTGATGCATACGAATAAGCAAAAACCCTGAGACAATATAATTAAAGAAATACATTCATCACTTCTTCTTCCCTGCTTTCCCCTCCTTTAATCTTATAATTTCATTGGCATACCTCACACCCTTACCTTTATATGGTTCAGGGGGTCTCCATCTCCTAATTGAAGCAGCAAACTCACCAATGGAGCATTTGTCAAATCCACTGACAACAATCCTGGTGTTCTCTTCCACCTTCACTTGTAGTGTAGCAGGGATTGCCATCCTAACTGGATGAGAGAATCCCAGACTTAATACCAAGTCTTTTCCTTCTACATTTGCACGATAACCAACACCAACTAGTTGAAGTCTCTTCTCAAAACCCTTGGATACTCCCACCACCATGTTGTCCGTGAGAGTTCTGTGTGTATCAAATATCATAAGGGTTCAAAAATTAGAAAAGAATAATTTAGCAAACGTTTTCCAAGGCAGGTATTAATATTTCTGTAGATAGATTTTCCTGTCCTGGACATCCACATCAGATTAAAAGATCCAGAGAAAATTCAAAAGACAAACAGCCGCGAAGATTGACACTTTGGTTAGTACATCAAACAACCACCACTGTTTTTTTCTTGTACAAATCATGCAGCTCTAAACTCAAAAGGGTAGTATTGTTCAGACATGGACAAAATTGATTTGAATTCACTTCCAAAATTCATCTAATTCGGCATCTAAGGTTGAAACTATTACATTATTGTTCACTGTTACTTTTTACACCAGTGTTTAGAATCATGTGTTAAAGAATCTAAGTGAATATACTCGATCATGTATTATTTCATTGGACATGCCTGACATGTCTTGAAAAGGGGGGTTGTCAATACACAATCGACGTCCATAATCAGTGTTGCCCCTGAAATGGCTACTTCAAACATCACAGTTTCCTAACAGCAAAGATGAGACATGTCAAATTCATGGCCAACTATTCCAGATAGACCAAGCAGTAGCCTCAACTAGAAGTAAAATGAAGATCCTCGTTAAAAAACAAAGAAGTTAGAGTGAAGACGATTGGTCGATCACATAATGTATCTATAAATTCAGCAATTCATATCCAAAATTGTAGAAATTCTTTAACTGTGTACAGTCACATTAGCGTGGGTGATTTTGATTGAATTCTAATATAGCAAGTATAATCTTCCACAGACAGAGCTTCAGGAGCATCAGAATCAGGTCAACAGTGTCAAGTGAGGTATAGGTTTTAACAGTTTCATCATTATTTAAAAGACACAATTGGCTTGTAAACTACAATTTAGGAAGATGATACAGAGTATAAACCCTCTTTTAGCCCCTAGTTTTGTCAACATCACACGCTAGGACTGGTTCAAAACCAGATTGAATCAGTTCACATCTTCCTTATACAACCTCAAAAGGTCCAAGAATAAAGCAATTGAAAATGAAATAACTAGTTGGTGTAATTGAAATCACAAGTGCAATAATGCTAAAACAAGGAAGTAATGGGATATCAAAATAATAGAGCCAAATGATGGAAGGCTTACCTGAAAAGACCATGCATTTGGTTCGCTCTTCTAGTTTCTAGTGCCTTTTTCACACGAATGATTCCATCTTCGTCCCTCTCAAGCTTCACTTCTCGTGGATAAGTCCTTGAAAGTTCCCCCAACGGACCCTTTACCTTTAAATCCTGACCTTCCAATGTGATTGTCACATTGGATGGAACTTGAATTGGTTGCTTCCCTATCCGTGACTCCTTACATTCAATAGCCTTTCTCAAAAAACCAAAGCGAGTTACAGGAACACTAGGTACACAAATTCCGTTTCTTTCACCCAAGAATACAGATCTCAAATTGCTGAAACCCCAAAAGAAGAGAAAAATTCAGAATACTTTCACAATTTTCACTCCTAGCTAAGCATTTTGCATAATCAGACTTCTATTGCTTTCATTCATGTACATAACAAACAGTCTTTCTGAGACACGACCATATCTTAATATCGCCCAATAACTACACGAACTTTGCTTCTTCTCTTAGCCATCTGGGCCATTTCTAAGTTACGATACAACAGGTATGCACCTAGCGGCCACATCATTAATCCAAATTGATTACGGTGCACTTTCTTATTCTCATGCCACTTCTTTTAACACAAATTTATAATCCTAACAGCATAAGAAAGCGAAACCATCGGCAAAATTTCTCAAACAAGGTTCATTTGTTCTATACAATTCCATTATTTATTAAAACAGCCATATTACATTTTTATTGAAGACGGTCTAAAGCATTTGTATAACATAGAAAAACCACCAATCAACAAAACCAACCTAGATACTTCAGCAGATAGCCCATTTTATCCCACAAGTTTCAACACCCGAAAAGTTATTATCTTTGAGAATGCATTGGATTTGTAACTACCAACAATGCAGATTACAATGCAATGACTGCTCACTGCTCTTTATAATCTATAAACCACTAATTTTACTGCCCATTTTTGATGTATTGCACAAAAACCAATTAACGAAAATGTCCAGTTACAACCTCAGAAGTATTTTCATACTTTGGTCATGCCCCTTCAAAGCATTGACAGGTTTGCAGATAACAACCTAATTGACTCAAGGACTTGACAGCACACAATAAGACACAAAGTCCAAACACAACAAGCTTCCAAACAAGCAAAAACGTGTTATAAATTCTAGGTTTTTTTTATCCCAACCAAACCATTTGTTCAGAAAAAAGAAAATCTTAAATTCTCCAAAAAAATCGCCACCATTTTTGTTACCAAGAACTACCGAAGACACAAAAAAGTAATGTGCAGAAAAGCCTTTAATAACGTAAGATAGTTGAGCAAGGTAAAAAAGGGTTAGTGTTATTGACCTGGTCTGAAAAGAAGAAGTGATTGAAGAAGCCATTGTCAATAGCTCTCCAGCATCAGTGCGTAACTGTTTTGATAAGAGAGGGAGAAAAGGGCCTATCCAAAACGACTGTTTATCCAGCTATTGTGTAGAATGTCGAAACTACCCTGCCTACAGAGGTTGAAATCTGTGGTTATATTTCCCTATGTTTCGTGTCCGGACATTTATACCCCTGTCCTAGTGCTTGGGCCTTGGCTCTGGCTGCCTGGGCTGGAGCTATAATTTATTTGCATGATTGATCCTATATTTCCTCAATTTAATTAAACCCATCCCTTTGCTTCCTCTTGTCAATGTAATTGTTAATGTTATCTGTTAGATTACATTATATTTATAATTATATTATAAGAAACAGTAAAACGTGTCATCTTTTTAGCAGTAAAAATAATTGTTCATGCACTGTTTTTCTCCTCACAATTCACTATGTATTATAGCAATGCTTTTTTTTTTCAATTAAACTTTTTATTTTATTTTATACTTCTGTGTTTGTTTTGTGTGGTTTTTCAGTGTTTTTTTTAATTCTTTACATTTACTTGAGATATGAAGGTTTTTTTTTTTATAAGATGAATCAATTTAATAAGATATATTTAGCTTTATAGCATTAGGATATAATTAAAAAAATAAGGAATAAACTTAAAAACCAAAAAATTAGGTTGTTCATCTCAAATTTGCTTAGAAAAGTTATAATTATTCCTTATATTTTTCCTTTTAGAATTTTCATTTTAGTTCAAAAATTTATTTTGTTCTTTTTAAATTTGTAAATTTAAAAGAGGAAAGAGAAACGTGATGAGAAACAACAAAAAAAAAAAAGAAAAAGAAGAGACAATTATCAGTTTGTCACATTTTGATACTATAAAAATTTATTTTTGCCGCTAATGAGTTCATGTAATAAGAAAATTTTTATTGAGGTGTTTTTCACTCTCTATATAATTAAAAAAAATATATTAAGATTAAAAAATTTATTTTAATTTTTCATTTGCGAATCAATTTAGGCTTGTTTTGAGTTGAAATATTTGTTTATTAAAACTATAAAAGTATTTATTAGATTTTTTAGTAAAAATATATTGGAAAATAATTTTTTAGATTAAAAAAATCCCTTTTGGATTTGTGGATTTTTTTACCATTTTTCTGATTATCAGAGACATTTAGATATGAGTTATCTATAGCAATAAAAAATTTATTATTTATTATTATTATTATTATTATTATTATTATAAAAAAGAGGTGTTGTGAGCCTCTTATAGGCTAAGTAAAAGTTTTACTTTGATCTTGAATATATTATTGAAATTTTTTGAAAATTTTTTTTTTTTAAATAAAATTTACAAAAAAAAAGAAAGAAAAGTAAAAAAAAAGTTGAGGGATTAGTTTGAAAATATAGCAATATTTTGCTTATAAATACCAATTTACAATTAAAAAAAACATAGCGGGAATTTACTCTAGGGGAAGAAAAATTAAGAGAAAAAAGAAAGAAAAGAGAAACCCTAAAAGATCTATCTTCTCTAAAGCCACCCCTCTTCCACCCTTGGACTTTGAAAGGAAAACTAGAGAAACCCTTCATTTGAAAAAATCAAAGCTCTCCTTCCCTGACGAGACTATCTTTTCCTCTCTCCCCTCTTCAAACCAACAAAAAACAGTTGCTCACCCTCTTTTCCCAAAGAAAAGAGTAGTCGCCTCCTTCCCTTTGCTAAAAACAAAGAAAACCAAGCCGCCGCTCACCTTTTACCCTAGCCTTAAATCGATTTTCATCTCTTAGTCATCGACACAATGATTGCCCCTCCCATTTTAGGGGTTTTCTCCCTTTTTTTTCTTCTAAAATCAGCCAAAGCTTCGCCTTTTTCTTGGCAAAAAATAGAACTAGAGAGTCAAAGCTTTCCCCCTCTTCCTTTGGTTTTCTCTACGAACCAGCCAATACCACCTTGTCACTCTCCTTTTAATTGGTTTTCACTATTAGCAACGGTATTCCCTTCAGACTAATAAGGCAGCCTCAGCTCTCTTTCTCATCATTGTTGCCTTCAGCTATGACCGACCCCTCTCTAAGCCATTAAGAACACCACTTAACAGCTCATAGGCTCTTGTTTGTGCCAAGACCCGAACCTGCTGCCAACAATTACACAGACACGATATGAACCTATTTGCCAGCAATCCTTCGGTATCGAGTAATTAAAAATATATTTTTATTAAATTTTTATATTATTATTTTATAATGAAAATAGTGATAACTACTTAACTAAATTATGTTTTATAATAGCATACCTAATAATATAAGATATTTTTAATTTACAGTAAATATTCATTTTAAATACAAACCTATTATATAAATAAAAAGATTGATTGATGAGTTTAAGAAATGAAATTGAAAGAAAAAAAAGATGGCCAAACTTAGAAAAGAGATGTTGGTGTAGTCCAAATCGGAACATCGTTCAATAATTGGGTCATATCTGGAGTTGTAGATCTCGCATTTAGGTTTACTTTATATAGATAGAAAGATAAGATATAGGCTTACAATTTTCATAGGAGCCTAAGATTTAAAAATATTATTTTTAAGTCCAAATTATAACAACAACGAAGAAGTTTGAATCTGTCCTGTAGCCCGAACATTGTTCAGTGTTTAGCCCATATCTGGAGTTTTAGAAGTCGAAATGACCTCCAATTTTATTTAAATGGTTTAAATTCTGATATTATCAATGATATTTTTAGCAGACAAGAGAAGATAAAGATTGTTACGAAGTCAAGAGTTGGCCACCCACTCATCAATTAGTCATCAAATCAATAGTTTTTAATTTTAGCCTATAAAAGAAGGCATTCCTCATGCATTTAGAAATCTTGATTTCCAGATCAAGATCATGCTCTTGCTTTCTTATTTATTTATTTATTTATTTTTGTATTACTTAAGTTTTATTTTATTAATATCTTGTTTATGCCTTTCAATTCATTTCCTTTACTTAGTTAACTTTTATCTTATTTATATTCTTATCTTATTTATTTATGTTTCTCTCTTTCATTATGTTTAGTTAAGTTTATTATGTCAAGGTGAAAAAGTTACACTAATAATGTAAGAATAAGTATAGTGTAAACTCAACATGGATCTTAATATTTGATACTATCATGTTTTATATTTGTTATCTTGTTTATTCTTTAATACTTTGCTTGTTAAATGACTAATCTAGATTTATGTTGTATAACACTTGGTACAACAAATGCTTGGCACTTTCATAGCACAAACCATATGGTATAATCAACACTTATGCTATGAAATGAACTTGATTTGTTGTTTATATAAGTTATAATCATAAATGTGTGACAACATTTACAAGTATTGGCTTTATTTAAATAAAATAATTAATATAATCATGTTAACCATTTATAATCCAATTGCAACCTCTTTTGTGTGTGGTTTCCAGTTGAGTAATAAAAAAAGTTTATAGTATACTTGTTTGAAATACCATTAACGGATCCTCTAACATTGACATTTGTTGTTATCATTGTTTAATTCTTGTATAAATTATAGTCTTTGTTTTATTTTCTCTTTTCACTTTTCTTGTATCTAACTTTGTTTCTTTTATTTGGTTTCCTTTTCTTTTCTTTTCTTCTTCTTTTTATTATATTACTAAACATGCATGAGAGTGTGATCAAGTACATTAAGTGGTAGATTTTGTAGGGTATCCTTATCATTTTTAGAAAATATGGCCGAAAAAAATAATCAATTATTTCATAATGAGAATAATCATGTTAGAACACTTAGAGACAACATGAATCCCACAAGAACAAGAGCACCTTCATGCATAGTTTCCCCCTCTAATGCATCTTATTTTAATTTTAAGCTAGACATTATTCAACTTTTACCTTCTTTTTATGACTTAGATTTATAAAATCCATACTTGCATTTAAGGGAATTTGAGGAGGTCTGTAACACGTATAATGACTCAAATTGTAGCATGAACACCATCAGATTAAAGTTCTTTCTTTTTTCATTAAAAGATAAAGCTAAAACATGGCTACAAAATTTGAGACTAGGATTTATTTGTGCTTAATATGAAATGCAACAATAGTTTTTAAAGAAGTTTTTCCCATCTTAGAAAACAAACTCTTTCAAAAGATAAATCATCACTTTCACTAAAAACTAGGAAAAACATTTTATAAATGTTAGGATAAGTATTGAGACTCGTTTAATACTTGCCCTCACCATGATTTTGAAACATGGAGATTGGTTTCATATTTTTATGAAGGCTTAACACCTAAAGATAGGCAAATGATTGAATTGATATGTAATGGAACCTATGACTAATGAAACAATATAGTACTTAGACTTGATAGTTGAAAATGCTCAAAATTGGGACATCGCAGGTACTTATGAGGCACCAAGTAAAACCCAACATCATATATCTAGTGAAGATATGTACAATATTAAAGAAGATCATGACCTCCAAGCCAAGTTTGCATCTTTTGCTAGAAAAGTCGAGGTACTAGAATTAAAAAAGAGTGGTCAATTAAAATCTGTTCAAGACATTATATGTCAAATTTGTGAAATAAATGAACACTCAACCAATGATTGTCTAAGTTTACCTTCTTTTAAGGAATGTCTCCATGAACAAGCTCATGCTTTAAACAATTTCTAAATGCCCAATCATAACCTATACTTGCAAACATACAACCCTGGTTGGAAAAATCACCCAAATTTCAGATGGAATAACAATAATACATAAGCTTCACAACCACCATTTCAAATACACTATAATTTTTAAAATTCTCATGGATATGCACCTCCTTATAAGAAATCTTGAGGAAACATTGCATGCATTCATTGAAAAGCAAAAGAAAATCAATACTCAATTTGCTCAAAGTATGACAGATTTTAAAGATTCTCTTGCAAAAATTGACATCTACTCTTAGTTTCCAAGAGAAAAGTAAGTTTCCATCTCAACCACAACTAAATTCCAAGGGGTAATATAATGCAAATGAGAGTAGTTTCGAAAGCCAACACATGGATTAAGTCAAATCAGTCACTATTTTTGAAGTGGTAAGGTTATTAAAAAAATCCACTCTTGAACCTTGTGAGAAAGATGATAAGTTAATCTCTAAGGGTAAGGAAGGGGTTAAACCTAAAAATTATAAAGAAAAGACTGATTTCCTACCAGCACTTCCATTTCTTCATGTTATGACCAAACAAAGAAAAGTCAATCACGACTCTGAAATCTTTAAAACTTTCAAATAGATAAGGATCAATATACCTTTACTAGATGTTATTAAATAGATTCCTTCTTATACTAAATTTTAAAAAGATTTATGCACTATGAAGAGAAAACTGAATGTGAAAAAAGAAAGTCTTTTTAGCTAAACAAGTGTCATTCTTTAAAAAAATAATACTTTGAAATATAATGATTCTGGTTGTCCTATAATTTCTTGATTTATTGGATAACATAAAATTGAAAGAGCCTTGATCATGGACCTAGTGTGAATTTACTTCTATATTCAGGTTTTTAGAGTTTCAATCTAGATGAGTTAAAACCAACTTTTGTATTTCTTTTACTTGTCGATAGATCTGTTAAAGTGCCTAAAGGAATAGTTTTAGAGTCTCAATCTAGGTGAGTTAAAACCAAATTTTGTAATTCTTTTACTTGTTGATAGATTTGTTAAAGTGCTTAGATGAATAGTTAAAGATGTGTTAGTACAAGTCGATAAATTTATTTATTTTATGGATTTTATTATATTGAATATATAACCTGTTGAAGCATGTAATTCATTTCTCGTTATTTTATGACGTCCATTTCCTGCAACTTCTAATGCATTAATTAATTACAAGAATGGATAAAATAAGCTATCTTTTAGAAACATGACATTGAAGATGAATATTTTCAACATTTATAAACAACTTGGAGATGATAATGATTCACAGGAAGTGGATTTTATTGGCAAATTAGTTTATAATCAATTTCAATTTACCATGAGTAAAATAAAGTTTAATTAATCTAAAGATGTGCAAATGATTTATTCTCAGGAAGAACTCACATATGAAAAAAGCACAAAAAATATTGATGTGCATCTTTTGTCAAGAGTGACAACAGATTCAACATCTGACATCACACCAATCGATGATTACTTTCTTGACGAATCTTCACTTTCTCTTAGTCTAATGCCTTGGTATGATAAAAATATCACTTTTCTTACTTCAGGAGATTTGCCAACTCATTAGAGTACCCAAGACAAAGAACAAAGTGAAGAACTTTTACCTAACTTATTCAAATATTGTCCTAATCAAATACTTCAAAGATGCATTCCTGACAATGAGGTAAGTAGTGTCATTAAACTTTGTCATTCTAAAGCATAAGGGAGTCATTTCTGGTAAAAAAGACAGCTGCAATAATCTTTCAAAATAGATTTTATTAGCCAACATGTTCAAGGACACGCATGTATTCTGCAAAACTTATAAAAATTGTCAAAAAGTTGATACTAATTAAAAAGTCTTCCTTTATAATTCTTGACTCTATTTATTCCTTGTGGAGCTAAGATCAAGATGGAGCAGTCCTTTTATTGAGAAACATGTGTATCCTTATAGGACCTTTGATATTTAGAATTCAAAGAATGACAATGTTTTTAAGGTAAATTAATATGTGTGTATATATTTATTCAATTCCTTATTCCTTCTCTTCTTTTTTCATCTTTTTTTCACTTGTTATCTTAAAAAATAGACATCACTCTTGAAAAATTAAAAAAGAATTTTCCTATTTTGCCTCAAATGTGATTACAAAAATTTACCAAGCTAAGTGTGTAAGATTGAGGTTGTTAATAAACCATGAAATTCTTAAAGAGATTTGCTGGCTAATTGAAGCAAAGATTTCATTATCAAGTGAGTTTTTTAATTCTTTCATTTCACATATGCCTATAACATATAAAAGCACTTTTGCAAAGAAACGTCGTGCAAAACGATTGAAAGTCTACCATCGATGTGCTAGATGGACTTGTAATGTACAAATTCATTTTTTAGGAATGGTATCTATAAATTATAAAGATAAAATACTATTTATTAAGGATGGCCTGAGTAAGGGGTCTTTAGATAATCTTTTATCGACTCTTGGGAAACATCCTAGTGGAGATATACATCGTGTAATTCATGATTTATGGCCACTAATTCATAAAAAACATGCTTGATATGGTCTTAGAAATCTGACTAAAAAAGACCTTGCTTGCTAGTTTTTAGAAAAACTGGATGAGAAGCCATCCTCGACTCTTAGAGGGCACTATTCTTAGACGTAAAACCAAAGGAAGATATGAGCCACAATCACAACAACGATTTAAGTCTTAGTTTTTAAAAACTTGTGTCTTTTGATTTTATTAATAGCATAATATTTATGTTTTGTTATTTCTTATATTTGTTTAAGTGTATTTCAGGTTTGTGAGTGTTCGGTGTTTCAGGTGATATCTTCCATACTCTATTTTTCTACGTTAGGACATTGAGGACAATGTCTCATTTTGGTTAGGGGGAGAGGATAGTAGTTGATATTAAAAAAAAAAAACTAACTATATTTTTTATTTTATATACCATTTGTAAAGTGTTGTTAGTAAGATGATAGAGTATGGAGGAATTTTATTGACTCTTGAGATGTATCTTGGTTAATATTTTTCAAAGTTATTTGCAATATTCATAACAAGGTCTATGAAAATAATTCTTGAAATATTCAGGTTTACAAACTCTCACATTGTTATCATTTAATTATGTTCATATGCTCATTTAACAATTATTCTTAAACCTTAATTTTCACGCACACATTTTAACATATGATTATGGGTTGCACACTAGATTATTACATTATTTATGTTCTTTTGTTAAAGGTAACAACTAAGAGAAATTAATAGTATATAGATTACAAAAACAAAAAAACAAAAAAAAGAGCAAAAATATTGAATAATAAAAAATAATGATAATAAAAATATAAATAAGTTTGGTTTCATGGCCTTCATAACCTAAGCAATTAAGTTCAAAGGGATGTTTTAACGCCTAATATCTAAAGTCAACTTACTTTGGAGCTGCTGGCCCAACGCTTGTTACATGGGTTGAGGAGAAAAGTTTAAGAGAATTAAACATTGCACTATCTACGTATTAGTATTTGTAACCCAAGTTACTAAGCTCGTAGTGGTGTCTCAACACTTAAGGCCAACAATTTGTTACATAGGTTAAAGATGCATTATATTTTAAGTTATATGTAAATATTAAAAAAAAAACAAAAGAAAAGAAAAAAAATCCTAACCTAAAGAAGTTAATCTTAAACATCAAAACAAAAATTTTATTTTCTTCCAAGTAAAGCCCCATAACTATATGTTGATATATTGAGCACAAAAAAAAGATTTATTAATATCTTATTTAAGAAGTATTGAACTAATATATAAATTTAATAAAAATTTGTTTATCTGGATAAATTAATGGAAGTTGAATGATGAATAACTTGCTTTGTGGAATTCGTAACTTGTTTTTCTATTTTAACGCTTTGGTTACTAAAGATTAGTAATAAGCTGGTTAGTGGTGTAATTAGTACTTAAAAGTATATTTTTATCAAGCTTTTAAATCATCATTTTGCAATTGAAGTATTGATAACTCCTTAACTAAAACATATTTTATAATAACACATCTAATAATATAAGATACCTTTAATTTGTGGTAAATATTCATTTTAAATGTAGGCCTATCACATAAATGAAAGGATTGATTGATGTGTTTAAGAACTGAAATAGAAAGGATAAAAAGATATCCAAACTTAAAAAGAGATGTTGGTGCGGTCCAAACCGAAACATTATTCGGTAATTGGATAATATCTGAAGTTGTAAATCTCAAATTTAGGTCTACTTTATATGGATGGAAAGGTAAGACATAGGCCTACAACTTTCATATAGCCTAAGATTTAAAAAGGTTATTTTCAAGTCTAAATTGTAGCAATAACAAAAAAGTCTAAATCTGTCCTATGCTTGAACACTGTTCAGTGTTTGACCCATATCTAGAGTTTTAAAAGTCAAATGACCTTTATTTTTTTTTTCTGGAAAGATGAGAAAATTTCCTACAACTTTCACATCTCAAGTGGTTCCAATTATGATGTTATCAATGGTATTTTAGGTAGACAAGAGTTGGCTACCCACTCATCAATTAGTCATCAAATCAATAATTCCTAATTTTAGCCTATAAAAGGAGGCATTTTTCATGCATTTAGACATCTTGGTTTTCAAATCAAGATCATGTTCTTGCTTTCTTTTTTTGTATTTTTATAATGCTTAAGTTTGTTTTCATTAATATCTTGTTTATGCCTTTGAATTCCTTTTCTTTACTTAGTTAACTTTTATCTTATTTATGTTCTTATCTTATTTATTTATGTTTCTCTTTTTCATTATGTTTAGTTAAGTTTATTATATCAAGGTGAAAAAGTTACACTAATGATTTAAGAATAAGTATAGTGTAAACTCAACATGGACCTTAATGTTTGATACTAACATGTTTTATATTTGTTATCTTATTCATTCTTTAATACTTTGCTTGTTAAATGACTAATCTATATTTATGTTGTATAACACTTGGTACAACAAATGCTTGACACTTTCATAGCACAAACCATATGGTATAACCAACACTTATGCTATGAAAGGAACTTGATTTGTTATTTACATAAGTTATAATCATGAATACCTGACAATATTTACAAATATTAACATTATTTAAATAAAATAATTAATGTAATCATGTTAACCATTTATAATCCGATTGGAACCTCTTTTGTGTGTGGTTTCTAGTTGAGTAATAGAAAGAGTTTATAGTATACTTGTTTGAAATACCATTAGCGGATCCTCTAACATTGACATTTGTTGTTATCATTATTTAATCTTCACATTGATCTTCCATCTCAAAGTTTTCATCAACTTCTTTTTCTTCTTTTTTATTATTATTTTTAGTACTACTACTACTATTACTATTGTTTTTATTATTGTTACTATTGTTATTATTATTATTGTTGTTGTTGTATTATTGTTATTTATAATTTATACAATTAACCTCCTTGTGGTTTGACCTTAGTCTTATTGAGTTATTTATTACTTCGACACTCCTATATTTAGAAGAAGATATCAATCTTTTGGTTATGTTAACTGGCCACCTGAAATAAAAGAAGAGGAAATAAAAAAAGATTTGCAGAGAGAGGAGTAGATCTGAAAAGGGAGAAGGGAGAGATGTAGATCTATAAACAGTGAAAGAAAAATCAAAATCATTGCTTTTTTGGTGGTTTTTGCATCTCATTTCAATTTTAAGCCAGACATTATTCAACGTTTACCTTTTTTTCATGGCTTAGATTTAAAAAATCCTTACTTGCATTTAAAGGAATTTTAAGAGGTCTGCAACACCTATAATAACTTAAATTATAGCATGAACAATATTAGATTAAAGCTTTTTTCTTTTCATTAAAGGTAAAGCTAAAATATGACTACAAAATTTGATACCAGGATCCATTCATGTATGAGATCAAATGCAACAACAGTTTTTTAAGAAGCTTTTCCTTTCTCATAAAACAAACTTTTTCAAAAGACAAATCATTACTTTCACTTATAAACTAGGAGAAACATTTTACCAATATTAGAATAGGTATCAAGACTTACTTAATATTTGCCCTCATCATGTTTTTGAAACATGGAGATTGGTTTCATATTTTTATAAAGGGTTAACACTTAGAAATAGACAAATAATTAAATTAATGTGCAATAAAACTTTTAAAGATAAAGACTCTAATGAAGAATGAAGTACTTAGATTTGGTAATTGAAAATGCTCAAAATTAGGACATTACAAGCACTTATAAGGCACCAAGTAAAACCGAACCTTATACATTTAATGGAGGTATGTACAATCTTAAGGAAGATCATAACCTCTAAGCTAAGTTTGCATATTTAGCTAGAAAAGCTGAGGTACTAGAATTGAAAAAGTGTGATAAATTAAAATCTATTCAAGACATTGTATGTCAAATTTATGAAACTAATGAACACTCAACCAATGACTGTCCAACATTACCTTCTTTCAATGAATGCCTTAATGAATAAGCCTATACTCTAAATTGTTTCCAAAGGCCCAATCATAACCCATACTTGCAAATATACAACTCTCATTGGAGAAATCACTTAAATTTTAGTTAGAAGAGTGATAACAATAATACATGAACTTCACAACCATCATTTCAAGCACACTATAATTCCTTTGGATATGCACCTCTTTATGCTCCCCCTCCTAGAAGAAATCTTGAGAAAACATTGCAATGTTTATTGAAAAGCAAGAGACAATCAATACTCAACTTGCTCAAAGCATGATAAATTTTAAAGATACTCTTGCAAAGTTCACATCTACTCTCAGTTTCCAAGAGTAAGACAAGTTTCCATCTCAAGCACAACAAAATCTCAAGGGGCAACACAATTCAAGTGCAAATAGTTCTGAAAGCCAACACATGGATAAAGTCAAATCAATTATCACTATTTACAGTGATAGGTTATTGAAAATCCACTCTTGAACTTTGTGAGAAAAATGATGAGTTAATCTTTGAAGGTACGGAAGCAGTTGAATCTGAATATTGCAAAGAAAAGACTGATTCCCCACCAGCACTTCCATTTTCTCGTGCCATAACCAAACATAAAAAATTCAATTACAACTCTGAAATCTTTGAAACTTTCAAATAAGTAAGGATCAATATATCTTTGGTGGATGCTATTAAACAAGTTTCTTCTTTTGTTAAATTTTTGAAAGATCTGTATAGTGTGAAGACAAAACTGAATGTGAAAAAGAAAGCCTTTTTAGCCGAACAAGTAAGTGTTATTTTTCAAAACAATTTCATAAGATCTGTGTAGTGTGAAGAGAAAACTAAATGTGAAAAAAAAGCTTTTTTATCCGAATAAGTAAGTGTCATTCTTCAAAACAATAATGCTTTGAAATATAAAGACCAAGGTTGTCCTATAATTTCTTGTTTTATTAGAGACCACAAAATTAAAAGAGCTTTACTTGATCTTAAAGCTAGTGTGAATTTACTTCTATATTTAGTTTTTTAAAGTCTCAATCTAGATGAGTTAAAAACAACTTATGTAACTCTTTTACTTGCTGATAAATCAATAAAAATGCCTAGAGAAATAGTTAAAAATGTGTTTGTACAAGTTGATAAATTCATTTATTTTATGGATTTTATTATATTGGACACATAATCTATTGAAGCATGTAATTCATTTACTATTATTTTAGAACATCTATTTCTTGCAACTTCTAATGCGTTGATTAATTTTAGGAATAGACTAATGAAGCTATAATTTGAGAACATGACATTAGAGATGAATAGTTTCAACATTTGCAAGCAACCTAGAGATGATAATGATTTATTTGAAGAAGATTTTATTTAAGAATTAATTTATGATCAACTTGAATCTACTTTGAGTAAAATTGAGTTGGATGAATTTAAAGATTTGCAAATAATTTATTCTTAAGAGAAATCACAGATAAAAAATACACTAAAAATATTGATACATATTTTTTATCAAGTGTGATAATAGATTCAACATTTGACATCACACAATTGATGATTACTTTCCTAATGAATCCTAACGAATTTTTCTCAACTCACTAAAGTACCAAAGATAAAAGAAATTTTTTGAGTAATGTGCAAAACTTTTATTAGGATGATCTTTATTTATTCAAATATTTTCCTGATGAAATATTTTAAAGATGCATTCTTGACAATGAGGAAGTAGTGTCATTAAGTTTTATCATTTTAAAGCATGTGAGAGTCATTTCTTATAAAAAAAGACGATTACAAAAATTTTACAATGTGGATTTTATTGGTTCACCATGTTTAAAGACATATATGGGTTCTGCAAGGCTTGTGAAAATTGTTAAAAGTCAGGATCTATTTTAAAAACATAAGGAATCATTAGATAATATTCTATTAACTTTTAAGACGTATCTTGATAGAGATGTGTATTATACATTTCATGACTTATGATCATATTTTTATAAGAACATGCTCGATATAGTCTTGGGAATCTGACTAACAAAGAACGTGTTTGCTAGTTTTTAAGAAAACTGGATGGGAAGCCTATCCCTGATTCATAGAGGGTGTTTAAGTCATTTTTAGATATAAAACCAAAGGAAGATGTGAGCCATAATTGAAACTACTTGTATATACACATGTTTAAAAAAAAATAGAAGAGAGAGAGAGTGTGTGAGACTCTAGTTGGCCTATATATAAGTGGTATGATTGCATTTTTAATTTCTCTTTTATAAAATCTTCTCTTCCTTCACTTCATTTTTACTCAACCTGTACATTTAATAGATATAAAAGTGTGTAGAAATGACAACAAATAAGATCAAGATCGAACCACAAGGAGGTTAATTGTATAAATTATAGAAAACAATAGTACAACAACCAGAATAACAAAAACGATAGAAACAATAATAATAATAATAATAATAATAATAATAATAGTAACAGTATTGGTAGTGATAGTAATAATAATAATAAAAAAGAAGAAGAAGTTGATAAGAACTTTGGGATAGAGGATTAATATAAGAATTAAATAATGATAACAATAAATATCAATGTTAGAGGATCTACTAATGGTATTTCAAACAAATATAACATAAACTCTTTTTATTACTCAACTGGAAACCACACACAAAAAAGATTACAATCATATTATAAATTATTAACATAATTACATTAATTATCTTATTCAAATAATGCTAATATTTCTAAATGTTATCAGACATTCATGATTATAACTTATATTAACAATAAATCAAGTTCCTTTTATAGCATAAGTGTAGGTTGTACCATATAGTTGGACTATGAAAGTGCTAAGCATTTGTTGTACCAAGTGTTATACAACACAAATCTAGATTAGTCATTTAACAAGCAAAGTATTAAAGAGTGAACAAGATAACAAATACAAAATATATTAGTATCAAATATTAAAGTCCATATTGAGTTTACATTATACTTATTCTTACACCATTAGTGTAACCTTTTCACCTAACATGGTACTTAGCTAAATATAATGAAAGAGAGAAATATAAATAAATAAGATAAGAACATAAGTAAGATAAAAATTAACTAAGTAAAGGAAAGAAAATGAAAGGCATAAACATGATTTTAATGAAAATAAAACTTAAGTATTATAAAAATACAAAGAGAGAAAGCAAAAATATGATCTTGATTTGGAGATTAAGATGTCTAAATGCATGGTAAATGCTTTCTTTTATTGGCCATAATTGAGAACTATTGATTTGATAACTAATTAATGAGTGGATGACCAGCTCTTGACTTGGTGACAATCCTTATCTTCTCTTTTTTGCCCAAAACGTCATTGATAACATCATAATTGGAACCATTTGAAAACATAAAAGTTGTAAGAAATTGTCTCAGCTTTTGAAAAAAAAATGGAGGTCATTTGGACTTCTAGAACTTCAAATATGAGCCAAACACTGAATAGTGTGAGGGTTGCAGGATAGATTCAGATTTTTTTGTTGTTCTTGTTACAATTTGAACTTGAAAACGGCCTTATTAAAACCAAACCTCCATATGAAAGTTGTATGCCTATGTTTTACCTTTCCATCCATATACAGTAGACCTAAATCTAAGATCTATAGCTCCAAATATGACTTAATTACCGAACAGTGTTCCAGTTTGGACTGCGCCAGCATCTCTTTTCTAACTTTGACCATCTCTTTGTCCTTTTAATTTCAGTTTTTAAACTCATCAATCAATCCTTTCATTTATGTGATAGACATGTATTTAAAATAAACATTTACCAGAAATTAAAAGTATCTTATATTATTAGATATGTTATTATAAAATATGTTTTAGTTAAGGAGTTATTGATACTTCAAGTGCAAAATAATGATATAAAACCTTGATAACAATGCATTTTTAAGTGCTAATCAGTTGGGCTATGAAAATGCTAATTATTTGTTGTACCATGTATTATAGAACACAAATCTAGACTAATTATTTAACAAATAAAGTATTAAAAGTGAACAAGATAACAAATAGAAAACATGTTATTATCAAACATTAAAGTCCATATTAAGTTTATGTTATACTTATTCTTACATTATTAGTGTAACCTTTTCACCTTGATATAATAAAATTAACTAAATATAATAAAAGTGTGAAACATAAATAAACAAGATAAGAATATAAATAAGATAAAAGTTAATTAAATAAAGGAAAGGAAATAAGAAGCATAAACATGATATTAATATAATTAAAACTTAAGCATTACAATAAAGAGAGAGCAAGAACATAATCTTGATTTGAAAACCAAGATGTCTAAATACATGGCAAATGCCTCCTTTTATAAGCTAAAATTGATATCTATTGATTTGATGATTAATTGTTGAGTGGGTGACCACAACTTGACTTGGTGACAATCTTTATTTTCTTGTCTGCTAAAAACATCATTGCTAACATCATAATTTGGACAAACTTGAAGTTCTAGAAAATTGTCTCAGCTTTCCTGAAAAAAAAAAAATTAAGGTCATTTGGACTTATAAAACTCAAGATACGAGCGGAACACTGAACAATGTCTAGGCTACATGACAGATACATACTTTTTTGTTTTTGCTAAGATTTGGACTTCTAAATAGCAAAATTGAGTCTTGTCTTCTTATGAGAGTTTTAGACTTAAATCTAAGTTTTACAGCTCTAGTTATGATCCAATTACTGAATAGTGTTCTAGTTTAGACTAAACTAAATTTCTTTTAGGAGCTTCATCCTCTTCCTGTGCTTTAATTTTAGTACTTCAACTTTTTAATCAATTCTTTCATTTATGTGATAGGCTTGCATTTAGGATGAACATTTATCATAAATTAAAGGTACCTTATGGTATTAGACTTGTTATTATAAAACATGCTTTAGTTAAGGAGTTATGCATACTTCAAGTGTAAAATAATAATATAAAACCTTGATAAAAATGTACTTTTAAGTACTAATCACACACCCCGACCAACTTATTACAAGTCTATAGTAATCAAAGCGTTAAAGTAAAACAATTTATAAATTCCACAAACCAAGACATTCATCATTTAACTTTTATTAATCTATGTAGATAAACAAACTCTCTTTAGATTTATATATATACTCAATACTCTTAAACAAGATATTAATAAACCTTTCTTTTATGCTCAATATATTAACATATAGTTATAAGGCCTTGGAAAAAAATAAAATTTTTATTCTAATGTTTAAGGTTAACTTCCTAGGGTTGGGATTTTTTTTTAATTAATATACATATAACTTAAAAAAAGAATGCATCTTTAACCCATGTAATAAGCTTTCGACTAATGACTCTTAGACTAGTTGATCTTAAAGCATTAGGTGTTGATATACTCATATGAGCTTTGTAAATCGGGTTGCAGATACTAATACGTAGATAGTGCAATGTTTGATTCTCTTAAGCTTTTTTCCTCAACCCATATAATAAGCATTGGGCCAATAGCTTCTAAGCCCATTGACTTTAGAGAATTAGGTGTTAAAACACCTCTTTGGACTTAATTGCTTAGGTTAGGGAGGCTATAAAATCAAATTTATCTACATTTTTATTATCATTATTTTTTTTGTTATTTTTTTATGTACTATGAAATGAAGCTTTTTTTTTTGTTAGGGCTTGGTATGCAACACTAAAAACTATCATTCTCCAGTTGCATTTTCATAATTCCAAGGCCGATTATTCTCTTTTTATTTACAACTAAGGATCAAATATATTCTTCTAATGTATGTTGATGATCTTGTTATTGTTGTAAATAATACTCTCTTTGTGGCTCAGATTATTCAGCAGCTGGGTGATATGTTCTCTTTCAAAGATATGGGTCTTTTTCATTTTTTCCTGGGGATTGAGGTGATTCTTGCATGCATTGGTTTATTCTTATCCAACATAAATATGTTCGAGAACTATTGGCCAATACTTTTAAGGACATCTCTACTCCTCTCTCGATAACTCAATCTCTTTAGTTGGTTGATGGCTCTACTACTATAAATAATTTAGAATTTTACAGCATCATTGGCCACCTTCAATACCTCTCATTGACACGCTTTAACATCTCATTTGCAGTAAAAAAGCTTTCTCAATTTATACGCAAGCCCACTACCAATCACATGGTAGCCATCAAGTACCTTCTTCGCTCCTTAAAACAGATATTTTTTCATGGATTTCAGCTTAAAAAATCTAGCCATCTAGTGTTAAAGACATACTCAGATGCCAATTAGGCTGGCAATATGGATGATTGTACATCCTTCTCTACATATATTAGTTTTCTAGGCTCCAATCCCATTTCTTGAAGCTTTAAGAAACAAAGAGCAGTTGCTCGATCCACAATCGAGGTAGAATATAAGGCACTTGTTACTACTGCCTCAGAGATAATGTGGTTGTTCATGCTTTTAAAGGATCTTGCATTCCCAGTGCCAGTCTCCTTTGTGACAATCTTGGCGCTACATATCTTAGCTTTAACTCGGTCAATCACTCATGCATGAAGCACATTCAAATTGACCTTTATTTTGTACATGACTTGGTGTAGAAAAGCAATCTCCAAGTAAAACATTTTCCATGCTAATGACCAACTGGCTAATCTGTTAACCAAACTATTGTCCAAACAGTGCATAATATTACTTCGCAACAAGATTGGTCTTGCTGATGAAAGCTTTATCTTATAGGGATGTGTAAAGGAAGCATGGTTAATTTTGCTCAAATCAAAATAGAGCATGTCTAGCCTAAAATCATGGAAAATATTCTATCATGAATTTCATTTTTAAGAGTTGATTCTTAATTTTAAATTATATAGTTGTACATTGTAACAGTAGCATAGACTTAGCTTTCTCATTTACAGGTTTCCTAAATTACACTCTCAATTACTTTATATATTACACCGAACTTCTATTAATAAAAATATGGGAAATTTTATTCATTGAAATCACAAGAGATATATGCTTTCGTTACAGGCAAAATATGCATATATTAACTTTTACTAATGGATTCATTAATAGAATTATTTTGTCTGTGATTTCATTGGCTATTCTAATGGTAAATAAGGCACATCACTATACAAAGATTTTGGTTAGAATCCCTTAGTGATTCTGTTAGCATTTTAAACGGCCACGTTACCGTACGAAGCTGCCATTTGAATCCCTCGGTAAGTCCTGTCATAAAGGTCGTGATGTCATTTTTCGTGCCTTATATGTGAGGTGTTGTGTATTGAGAAGGTTTTTAGATTTAATCATAAAATTATGATCAAGGTTCAGGAGTCGTCATCTAGTATTATGGTCACTAGGAAGTTATGATCAATAAAAATCTAACTAAAGGACTAGTTATGCAAGGAGAAGATGCATTACCCATAGTCCACCCTACCTAAGGTAAGTTGTATTGTTGTTTGATTGTTTTTTTTTTTAAGTAGAGTTTCTATCAGTTGGTCTTTTTTAAGGTTCAAGGCAGATCTCTCCTCATAAAAAAATCTTTACCTTACTAGGTTAAATCCTAACCATTCTAAATTCTAAAATTTAGCACTGTATTTATTTACATATGGTATCTTTAATACCTGAGGTGTACTTTATCGTGTAATTTTATACTCTACAAATATTAAAGTCTATATCTGGACCTTAAAAAAAGAGGTTAGGATTTTTTCTGATATTTTGGTCAAACCCTAATAGATAATCATAAATTGGTTATGATATCCATTTTTTAGATTTTTAAAATTCAAGAAAAATACAATCTTTTTATGAAATTATGCTTGGAAAATTTTTAGGATTTGACTGTATGGTAATTTTTTATGTTTTTAAAAAGGGAAATTGATTTATAAGTTTTTTGAGATTTTTTTGAAAATGTATTGAATTTTTTTAATAATTTTAGAGAAAATCAAGTATTTTAATATCAAATTTGTATTTTATAGTGTAAATATATAACTCAATATTATACAAAATTGGTAGAACAATATTTGAGAAAATCGTAATTTGTTTTTGAAATTTTTTGGAATTTTAGGTTTTTTTAAATAAATATAGTTCACTACATGAATAGTAGACATGAATTATAATTCAAGCCCACTGTTCATGTGTGAGCAGAGGCAACGAAAACAAAGAAGGGGAAGGGGAGAGAAGGGAAATAACTTGGCATGGTGGTGATTTGGTCGAGGATGGCAGTGTGCTACTAGTGGTTATAGTGGTGGAGGTCGGTGTCGACTATGGGAGGAAAAAGAAAAAGTTACAGAGGAAAGAGAAACACTGAAAGGAGAAGAGGGAGAAAGTTGTTATGGCTGTTTGCTGGTCGGTTGGTGGTTATGCTAGTTTTCTATGATGGAGTTAGTGTTCAGGGTAGGAATGGTGGTGGTTGAAGGCCACTATGGTTGAAGTTCACGGTGGCTTATTACAGATGTAGTGGTGGCTGATCGGTGGTCTTGGCAATGCTTGGTGGTGTTGGTGCTCAAAGTGGAGCTAAAAGAAGAAATGGTGATAGTGTTGGTTCCCTATGGTGGAGGAAGAAAAAAGAAGAAGAGAAGAAGAAAATCTATAGTTGGGAGAGGGAGGAAGGTGTTTTTTTGGCTTACTTTGGACCTCGATTTTCTTCTCTCTCATGCCATGAAATCTTTCTCTATTTATAAATGATGAAAAGGGGCAATCTTATCTATATCAGAGAAAATTTTCGGCCTTTGATTCAGTTGGGAAGGATCTCAACCGTTATTTCAAAGTAGACATCCTGAGTTGTCAAATTTACAGACAAAAGTTGACTGAGTAGGCCTCTTTAGGTTATCACTAGTGATGATATATTGTCATTTAGCCTAAATAGGTTACATGGGGTTAAAAGAAAGTGTAAAAGATTATTTTCGTGTAAGATTTGTTAAATTTGATGGATGTTAGCTACATTAAATACAACTGTAAAATAGATAACCAGACTATATTTTTTCAGACAAAAAAGATAATGAATAATGTTGAGTTCTTTTTTGGCAGAAGTTCATTTTAGTCCTTCCTTTTTCAATTGCTTTCAATTGAACCCTAATTGATCCTAAATCCTTTTTATTTAATGCAATTAAGCCCTTAATTTTAATCAATTAACTTGGTAAAAATTAAATTTGGTCTCTTAAAATTCTAATCTTCTCAATTAAGCCTAAATTAGGCTCCCAAACTTAATTTTTCACCAATTAAGCACAAAATAAAATTAATTTGACCCCTTTAAAGTATAATTAAGTCCTTGCACTTAATTAAACCTTTCAATTGGACCCAAATTAATTCTTAAACATAATTAAAATTCAATTTGGGCCATGATTAAATCAAATTGGCTTATTAAAATTTGATTATGTCTTTGTACTTAATTTTTATGCAAATTCGTCCAATAATTATTTAATTTGACCTTGAATTTTTGTGCGTAATGAGGTACAATTAAGCCTTGAATTTCCTTCAAAATTGCAGCTTGATTCCTCAATTTGTTTTCTCCACATTGCTAGCCTTTACTTGTATTTTTTATTTTAGAAAAAAATTAATTTTTAGGGATAAAATCACCTACAAGAACCTCCATGTCAACAAGTTGCTTTTTTTTTTCTTGAATATTTTGTCTGTCATTTCATCAGTAACTATCAATCAAATGTGTCCATTGGTATATACCAGCTGAATTATAGATGGAAAAAATACCGTTGGTAATTGTGATTTCAAATTATAGACAGAAGTATTCCATCGATAATATCGTTGGTATTAAGCAAATTTTTGGTAGTATTTGCTTACTTGAGGTCACTAATTCAAGTCCCATAAACCTCAAGATCACTAGAGGCATGCATGATCATTAACTTCAAGGCTCGTGGGATCAGTTGAAATATACGCAAGCTGACCCGAACACTCACGTTAATAAAAATATATATATATATATATATAAAAGAAATTTTGTACAAAATTAAAATATAATGATAAAAAGTCTTTTAACCATTGTAGGGTGGTTGTTATAGCTACCTTTCACCATTTATTGAAAAAGATTAAGATTGTAGCCTAAAATATCAGTTTCAGAATCACCCATTTTAAACATACAAAAAAAAAACATTTCTTTCTTGTCGTAAGTTATTGTTTGTTAAAAAAATTTACAAAATATATTTTTGAAGTTTTACTTGACAGCCTTAAGTTTTAAATAAAATAATTTTTTAATAAGGTATAAGAACTTTATTGATCAAATAATTATAAATTCAAATTTTACCATATTTATTCTATTTAAAAAATTAAGTATTAGACAATATAGATTTGCATGTGTTTCGAGACTAAAAGGCTTTTACTTGAAAGAATATATTAAAAAATTATATAAATTATATTTTTGGATCTCACATAATAGATTTTTTATGATAAAAATCTAGATTTTTTTAAAATATATCAAATAAATATAAATGTTTTTAGATTATTTACTCCATATGCTACTATCACTAATCTTGTTATTTTATTGGTGATTTACCACAAAAAATATAGATGAAATTATTTTATTGGTATATTTTTAGCAAGAATTATTTTTTTATCGTGTATTTTCAGTTTGTAAAGCCATTTTGTACCAACAAAATTAATGATAAAACACGAAATTACTAAGAAATATTTTTTATTAGTGAATTAGTCGGTGAAAGGTTTACCGACAAAATAATAATCTTATACCAACAGAATTTTTCCGTTTATAAAACTTTTAAATGCTAAATTCCTTTCACCGACAAAATAATAATCTTATACCAACAGAATTTTTCCGTTTATAAAACTTTTAAATGCTAAATTTTCGATCGGAAAACTATCACTTTACATATTATTGTCCATAATATGTAAACGATCACTTTACATATTATTGTCAATAAAACTTTTAAATGCAGTAGTGTCGGTCGGTAAACGATCACTTCACATATCAACCGTGAACTAACTTTGGGAATTTAAAGAGCATCGAGTGGTCCAGAAAACGCAACATCACATTTGTTGAGGTGTTCGGTGTTACGAATTAATTATAGTAAAAACGGACAGCTTGGAAAACCTTAAATCCATGACACGCTTCTCTGCCCACTTTAATGCATTCATTGGCCGGGCCACCCAACCTGCCCGCCTTTGCATGTTCTTTTTAATAAATACATTTTATGGTAAAACTCTATTTCCCCCAGTATCGATTTTTTTTTTTTATCTAACGGGAAATATCTAGATCTCAAATAATCTTTGTTTTATTTTACAAAAACTTTGCCGCAACTAGATTTTAAGATTACAATAATAATAAAATAATCTATAAAATAAAATAAAAAAATACAATATAATTTTATAATATTATTTTAATATCAGCTAATATATATTTTATGAATATAAAAATCAATAAGCTCGTAATTAAATTAATATTTTTTTAAAAAATTAAATTTAAATTTATAATTAAATTTGATATAGTGATAACCTGTATTCATATATATAAAAACTATAAGTAAATGAACATCAATATTGTATAAGGAGAGATGAATAAAAAAATATAAAAGATGTTATGGAGCTTGGTTGATTTTTTGATAAATATAATTAGTTTAATGAATAATAAAAATATGACAATTCTTTCCCAATCACACAGTAAAATACAATAATCAATGTATATTCTAATTTAAAAAGAAATAATATCTTATAAAAATAATATTTATAATTAAAATAAAATAAACTCTAAGTAATATAAACCTAAATCAAAATAAAACCAAAAACATCTTTAATAAGTTAAGCCCAAAACAAGAAAAATATAAAAATAATAATTTTATATTTGATAATGTAGAAGAAATAATTATTAAATGAAATTCTTATTTGAAAAGAACCTTGATCGAAATATTTGTTATGTCGTCCCTTGGAATTCAAAATAAATAAAGAAAACTCTTGCAATCAATTCTTCATTAGCAGGCTAAATTTCCACACATCATAAAAAATACTCTTGTAGAAGAATCCATGAAACACACAAAAACAAATAAGCCTATAGTTGTTATAATTAATTAAGCCCAAAAAGTGTATATAGCTTAAATTGAATAAGATATTATCATCATGCAGTCTCCTCGAAATTTATTTTGTCAAAGATACTTCGAACTTTTAGCTTTTGCCTTTCATCTTTGTTACGCCTATTCACGATGAAAAAGGCACTGTTCGGTGAGCGCTTTCGCTGCCCGATCCTCGCCTGTCTATTCGTTTATTTTTTCTTTTCTTCTCTCCTCTTTTTTTGTTGTTTTTTGCTTGAGCCTTTCTACCTGCGCCATTGTTTGACCTGCTATCTCTTCTTTGGCAACTCCATTTCTTGCTTTTCTTTTTTATCTTGATAAATGACACTTCCATGATCATTGCACTGTATATAGGGCTGTGCCTTGGTACTTTCGAAAAGGTTGCCTAGATCCTTTGCAAAAGTTTCTTCATCAGTTGTCCTCCCCCTCCCAACGGCTGTCTTGAGCTCTCTCGAACATGTTATGCTAGCACTCTACCAGTACCAATGTTGATGTGGATCTTAACATTAGCTTTAAAAATCTGTGTTTGCGGGCTTTTTGCTCATCTGTGTAAAGTCGCAAGTTCCCTATCCCCAATTTCATCCCAATCATTGCTCAATTAACATTGCATTAAAGCATGAGAGTCTCCACTCTGCTCTCGCAACTCCCCTCCTAGGAAGGAAACAAGTCTAAGAAGAAAAACATTCGAACGACTTTTCGCATTGCTTTTTTTCTTGCACCATGGTTTGAGACCACTAATTAAATAATCATGAATTTAAATTTTATTATATTTATTTGATTAAAAGAATAAATATATAATAATATAAATTTATATGAGTTTCGAGATTAAAAAGCTTTCTTTTAAAAAAATATAATAAATAATTATATAAACTATATTTTTAAATCTCACTTAATAGATATTTTAGATTAAAATCTATATATATATATTAAATATATCAAATAAATATAACCAATGTCATTATTTCATTAGTTATGTACTATTAAAAATACAAATAAAGTTATTTCATCAATATATTTTTAGCTATTTTTTTTACCGTGTATTTTCAGTTTGTAATGCTGTTAGTTTTTCTTTTATACTGATAAAATTAACAATAAAATATAAAATTATAGAAAAATATTATTTGTCTGTAAAAGGTTTACAAATAAAGTGATAATCTTATACCGATAGATTTTTTTCATCTATAAAACTTTTAAATGCTTTATTTTCGATCGGAAAACTGTCACTTTACATATTATCGTCCTAGTAAGACAGAGTAATAATCATACACGGACAAAAATTTTCTGTCAATAAAATTTTTAAATGCTGTAGTGTCGATCGGACAACGATCACTTCACATATCAACCATGAGCTAATTTTGGGAATTTAAAGAGCATTGATAGGTCCAGAAAACGCAACATCACATTTGTTGAGGTGTTCGGTGTTATGACTTAATTATAGTAAAAACGGACAGTTTGGAAAACCTTAAATCCATGACACGCTTCTCTCCCCCCTTTAATGCATTCATTGAACCTGCCCGCCTATGCATGTTCTTTTTAATAAATACATTTTATAGTAAAACTCTATTTTCCCCAGTATCGATTTTTTTTTTGTATCTAACGGGAAATATCTAGATCTCAAATAATCTTTGTTTTATTTTACAAAAACTTTGCGCAATGATGAAATAATATATAAAATTAGATAAGAAGATACAATTTAATTTAATTTTATAGTATTGTTTTAATATCAACTACTATATATATATACATATATATATATATATATCATGAATATAAAAATCAAGAATCCATAATCAAATTAATATTTTTCTAAAAAGCTATATTTAAGTTAATAATTGAATTTTACATAATAATAACATGTATGAAAATTATAAATAAATAAATCATCCATCATCTGTAAAGAGACTCCAATAAAAAATATAAATATTTTAATAAAAAACAAAAATATAAGAATTTTTTTTCAATTACGGGGTAAAATACAACAATTAATACATATTCCAACTTAAAAAAATTAATCTCTTATAAAAATATAATATTTATAATTAAAATAAAATAAACTCTAGATGACTACGTGAAGAGGCTAATATACACCTAAATCAAAATAAAAAAAATAAAATAAAATAAAATAAAACCAAAAGTACCTTAAATAAGTTTGGTCCAAAACAAGAAAAATATAAAAATAATAATTTCATATATAATAAAGTAGAAGAAATAAGTATGGAGTGAAATTCTTATTTGAAAAGAACCTTGGTCGAAATATTTGTTATGTCGTCCCTTGGAATTCAAAATAAATAATGAAAACTCTTGCAATGAATTCTTCATTAGCAGGCTAAATTTCCACACATAATAAAAAAAATACTCTTGTAGCTTGAATCCATAAAACATGCAAAAACAAATAAGCCTATAGTTGTTAGAATTAATTAAGCCCAAAAAGTGTATATAGCTTAAATTGAATAAGATATTATCATCATGCAGTCTCCTCGAAATTTATTTTGTCCTAGATATTTTTAAATTTGAGCTTTTGCCTTTCATCTTTGTAATTAGCTCATGTCAAACTTCTAATGCATCATTTGAAATGGTTAAGCCTATTCACGATTAAAAAAGGCACTGTTCGGGGAGCCGCTTTCGCTGCCCGATCCTCGTTTGTCTATTCGTTTATTGTTTCTTTTCTTCTCTCCTCTATTTTTGTTGTTTTTGGCTTCAGCCATTCTACCTGCGCCATCTTTTGACCTGCTATCTCTTGCAATTTTCAGCTTCGGCAACTCGGTTTCTTGCTTTTCCTTTTTACCTTGATAAATGACAGTTGCATGATCATTGCACTATATATGGGCTAGTAGCTGTACATCTGTGTCTCGGTGCTTTCGAAAAGGTTGCCTAGATCCTTTGCAAAAGTTTCTTCATCAGTTGTCTTCCCCCCTTCCAACGACTGTTTTGAGCTTGTTCGAACATGTTATGCCAGCACTCTACATTGTTGACGTGGATCATAACATTTGCTTTAAAAATCTGTGTTTGCGGGCATTTTACTCATCTTGGTAAAGCTATTTATTTTTTTGAGTTTTATTTAACAGTTTTAATTTTTAAATAAAATAATTTTTTAATAAGATATAAGAACTTTATTGATCAAATAATCACAAATTTAAAGTTTATCGTATTTATTTTATTTAAAAAAAATTAAATATAAAATAATATAAATCTACATGTATTTCGAGACTAAAAAGCTTTTACTTGAAAGAATATATTAAAGAATTATATAAATTAAAATTTTAGATCTTATCTAATAAATTTTTTGAATGAAAATCTAGAAGTTTTTTAAAATACATCAAATAAATATAAATGGTCTTTTATATTATTTACTGTATATGCCACTATTATCAACATCGTTATTCCATTAGTGATCTACCACCGGAAATATACACGGAATTATTCTATTGGTATATTTTCAATGAGAATTTTTTTGGCTCATATTTTTAATTTGTAAATCTTTTAATTTTTTTTATTGACAAAATTAGCGACAAAACACAAAATTACCGACGAATATTTTTCATCAATGAATTAGTCAGTAAAAGGTTTACTGACAGAGTGGTAATCTTATACCGATAGAATTTTTCCATCGATAAAACTTTTAAATGCTATAGTGTTGATCGGTAAAGTATCACTTTACATATCATCATCCTAGTAAGATGGAGTAACAATCTTACACCGATAAAATTTTTTTGTTGATAAAACTTTTAAATGGTATGGTGTCGATTGGTAAACTATCACTTTACATATCATTGTCTTAGTAGTAGGTTGTATTCATTATGAATCAACTCATTATAACTGTAGCTAGAAAAATAATTGATAATATAAAAAAAATGAGGGGACATTTTGAACTAATTTTGGGAATTTAAAGAGCATTAATAGGTCCAAAAAATGCAACATTAATGTTCAGCCCATATTTCGAGTTCAAGAAGTCCAAATAAGCTTTTTTTTGTTGTTGGAAAGCCGAGACAAATGTCGAGAACTTTTATGCACACTATTTGTTCAAATTATGATGTTAGCAATGATGTTTTGTTCAGACAAGAAGATAAGGGTTGCCACCAAGTTAAGAGATGACCACCTACTCAATCATTATTCATTAAATCAATAGTTTTAAATTTTAGCCTATAAAAGGAGGCATTTGCTATACATTTAGACATCTTGATTTTTAGATCAAAATCAGTTCTTTACTTGCTTTCTTTCTTTGTGGTTTTAATATTCTAGTTTTATTTCATGTTATAGTTTCATTAATATCTTGTTTATGCCTTTCATTTTCTTCACTATACTTATATGATTATATTATCATTTTATTTATTTATCTTTCTCTTCTTTATAATATTCAGCTAAGTTTAATATGTCGAGTTTAATACGACTAAAGAGTTGATGTCTTCTTATAAGCAAGGAAAAGTTTGATTCAGTGAGAGAAGAAGAGGCAAAAATTGGAACAAAAATATCATTTGATTCGTCGATCCTTTAAAAAAGAAATAAGTAAGTTTCGAAGTAATAAATAACCTGATATGACCGGCTCGAAACACAAGAAGGTTAACTATATAAATTATAAATAATAATGATGATGGTGGTGGTAATAATGGTTTAAAAAGGATACTAAGATGTAAGATTAATGTAAAGATTAAATAATGATAAAAACAATTGTCAAGGTTAGAGTATCCATTAATGGTATTTCAAATAAATATAGTATAAACTGTTTTTATTACTCAATTGGAAATAACACACAAAGAAGGTTTCAATCGGATTATAAATTGTTAATATGATTACATTATTTATCTTATTCAAATGATACTAATACTTGTAAATATTGTTAGGGATTTATGTTTTTAACTTATTTTAACAACAAATCAAGTTTCTTTCATAGCACAAGTTTTGATTATATCATACATTTGGGCTATGAATGTGCCAAATATTTTTTTGTATCAAGGGTTATAAAATATAAATCTGGATTAACCATTTAACAAGCAAAGTATTAAAAGTAAACAAGATAACAAATACAAAATATGATAGTATAAAATATTAAAGTCCATGTTGAGTTTATATTATACTTATTTTTATACCATTAGTGTAACATTTTCACCTAAACATAATAAACTTAACTAAATATAAATAAATAAGATAAGAATATAAATAAGATAAAAAGCATAAACAAGAGATTAATATAAGCTTAAGCATTACAAAAATATAAGAAAGAGAGTAAGAACATGATCTTGATCTAAAACTAAAATGCCTAAATGTATGGCAAATGCCTCTTTTTATAAGCTAAAATTTAAAACTATTGATTTTATGACTTATTGTTGAGTGGGTGACCACATATTGACTTTGATAACAATCATTATCTTCTTATCTGGAGAAAACATCATTGCTAATATTATAATTTGAATAGATTGTCTTATGAGAGGTCTAGAAAATTATCTCAACTTTCCAACAAAATAAAAATCAGTGCATTTGAACATATAAAACTCGAGATACAGGTTGAACACTTAACAATGTCTAGGCTGCATGATAGATTCTAACTTCTCTTTTAATGCTAAGATTTGGAATTTCAAATGACAGATTTGAGTCTTAGACTATCATGTTTTAAGCCTATGTCTTAGCTTTTTATCCATATAAACCAATCTGGAATAAAAGATTTATAGCTCCAGATATGACTTAATGACTAAACAATGTTCCAGATTGGATTGAACCAGCATCTCTTTTCTAAGCTTAGCTCTTTCTTTGTCTACAAAATTTCAATAGTTAAACTTATCAGTCAATCCTTTTATTTATATGATATGTCTGCATTTAAGATGAATATTTACCATTAATTAAAAGTATCTTATATTTATTAGATAACTTATTATAAAACATGTTCTAGTTGAGTTATTGATACTTCAAGTGCAAAATGATGTTATAAGACCTTGATAAAAATACACTTTTAAATACTAATTAAAGGTGAAAAGGTTTTATTAATGGTGCTCAAATATGTATAATATAAAATGTCAAAGTAATAAATAACTCGGAAAAACCAGGGTTGAACCATAAGGAGGTTAATTGTATAAATTATAAATAATAGCAATACAACAACAATAAAAATAATAGTAGTAGTAGTAGTAAAAGAATAAGAAGAAGAAGAAGAAGAAGAAGTTGATAAGAACTTTGAGATGAAAGATCAACGTAAGGATTATACAATGATAATAACAAATGTCAAGGTTAGAGGATCCACTAATGGTATTTCAAACAAGTATAGTATAAACTCTTATTACTTAAATGGAAACCACACACAAAGGAGGTTCTAATCGGATTATAAATTGTTAACATGATTACATTAGTCATCTTGTTCAAATAATACTAATACTTGTAAATATTGTTAGGTATTCATGATTATAACTTATGTTAACAACAAATCAAGTTCATTTCATAACACAAGTGTTAGTTATACCATACAATTAGGCTATGAAAGTTCCAAATATTTATTATATCAAGTGTTATACAACTCAAATCTAGATTAACTATTTAACAAGCAAAGTATTAAAAAGTGAATAAGATAACAAATACAAAATATGTTAGTATCAAACATTAAAGTTCATGTTAAGTTTATACTATACTTATTCTTACACTATTAGTGTAACCTTTTTACCTTGATATAATAAACTTAGCTAAACATAATGAAAGAGAGAAACATAAATAAACAGGATAAGAACATAAATAAGATAAAAGTTAACTAAGTAAAGGAAAGGAAATGAAAGACATAAACAAGATATTAATAAAAGCAAAACTTAAGCATTACAAAAATACAAAGAGAGAAAGTAAGAGCATGATCATGATCTGGAAACCAAGATGCCTAAATACATGACAAATGCCTCTTTTTATAGGCCAAAATTTGAAACTATTGATTTGATGACTAATTGATGAGTGAGTGACCACATTTTGACTTTGTGACAATCCTTATCTTCTTGTCTGAATAAAACATCATTAATAACATCAGAATTTAAACTAGACTAACATATAAAATTTCTAGGAAATTATCTCGGCTTTCTAAAAAAAAAAAATTAAGGTCATTTAGACTTCTAGATCTTGAGATATGGGCTAAACACTGAACAATATCTAGATTATAGGATAGATTCAGACTTCTTCATTATTATTACAATTTTGACTTAAAGATGACCTTTTTAAATCTTAGCCTCCATAAAAGTTGTAGGTCCATGTCTTGTCTTTCTATCCATACAAAGTAGACCTAACTCTAAGATCTATATCTCCAATATGACCCAATTACCGAATAGTGTTTCAATTTGGACTGCATCAACATCTTTTTTTTTTTAAGTTTGACAATCTTTTTTTCTTTTCAATTTCAGTGCTTAAACTCATTAATCAATCCTTTCATTTATATAATAGGTCTGCATTTAAGATGAACATTTACCATAAATTAAAGGTATCTTATATTAATAGATATGTTATTATAAAACATGTTTTAGTTAAGGAGTTATTGATACTTCAAGTGCAAAATAATGATACAAAACCTTAACAAAAATACACTTTTAAGTACTAATCATAAACTCAATATGAACTTTAATACTTATATGAAAGAAAGTTTGCTATTAACATGTCTCATCATTTTTATCTTATTAATTCTTAATACCTTGTTAAATAGTTAATCTAGATTTATGCTGTATAATACTTGATATAATAGATGTTTGATCCTTTATAGTCAACTATATGGTAACCGATATGTGTGCTATGAAAGAAACTTGATTTGTTGTTAATATAAGTTAGCATCATGAATTCGTGATAATATTTAAAAGTATTAGTGCTACTTAAATAGAATAACTAATATGATCATGCTAAAATTTATAATGAGCTATTAATGACAAATCATCCTATTAGAACCTTCTTTGTGTGTGGTTTCTAGTTGAGTAATGAAAAGAGTTTATATTATAATTATTTGAAATACTATTAGTGGATATTCTAACTTTCACATTTGCTTTTATTATTGTTTAATTCTCATATTAATCTCATATCTCAAAATTCTCCTTAACTTATTATTATTATTGTTATTAATTTATATAGTTAACCTTCCTGTGGTTCGATCTTAGTCTTGCTAGCTATTTATTACTCCTGCATTTGGGAGAAGACATTAATCTTTTGGTTGTGTCAGCTGTCATATGCTAATCTTCACAGCCACCTTCTTACCCATAAATTTTTGCATAAGAACTTTTTTCATTCCATGAATGTCGCTCCCTCTCTGCTATCTTTTTCTTTATCGCAATAACATCATTACTACTAACACAATAGCCTTTTGCTCATCTTGCTATGTCTCATTACAACCCAAATTTTAGCCGTAACAAGGGTTGTTCTTATGGCAACTAGCTTCCTCACAACAATTGCTACAACCACTAGCCACATGGTTCCTCTATTATCGATTAAAGACCAACCAACTCATAACAGAATAGGCACAATGCTTGCAGCTTCCTAGTGGTCTGGATAGTTACATAATTACTACTAAATATGCTCTAACTCTGGTCATACAATTCGACATTGTCCCTAGTTTCGCTACAGTTCCTAGCAGCCTTTTGCTCACCTTGCTGTTAGGAATGTTTCTGTGGTAACTTGGTTCCTCAACATTGACGCAAATCAACACAACACACCTGATCTTACAACTTTGACCGATTCTGCAACCTATCTTTGCATGTTAGTGATGGTAAGGGCCTTGACATATCATATATTGGATATGATTTGTGTCATATTACTAAACTGTTGCTATCTATTTAGAAATTTTATATGATAATCATGTTTATTTTGAATTTCATGCTTCTATATTTTATGTCTAGGATCTTTTCAACAAGGAAGTTCTTCTTTTCAGTCAGAGTAATAGTGGTCTTTAAGTCCTCTCTAAGTCTTCTGCCATGATAGTTCCTCAAGTTTTTTGGTCTCCTTGCATCTCTGCGACTACCGACTTGTGGCATCGTTGTTTAGGTAATCCAACCTTTTGGATTTTAGATCTATTAACTTCTAGCAATAAAATATATGTTCTTTCACTTAGTGTCAAGCTTGTTCTTTAGGCAAGTCGTCAAGTTTAACTTTGCAACCTATAGGTGATTAGTATTTAAAAGTGTATTTTTATCAAAGCTTTATATCATCATTTTGCACTTGAAGTATCAATAACTCCTTAACTAGAACATGTTTTATAATAACAAGTCTGATAATATAAGATACCTTTAATTTATGATAAACGCTCATTTTAAAGGCAGTTATTCTCACAACTCAAAGGATTGATTGTTGTGATTAACTATTGGAAGTGAAATGACAAAGAAAAGGCTAATCTTATGAAGGAGATGGCGATTCACTTCAAATTCGAACATTGTTCAGTCATCGGATCATATCTAGAGCTATAGATCTTGGATTTCAAATTAATTTATATGGCTGGAAAGATAAGAAATAGGCCTACAACTTTCATGGGTATGGAAAGACCTAAAATTTCCATTTTCAAATACAAAGTTTGGCCACAAAAGACAAGTCCGAATTTGTCTTGCAATCCAGCCCAAACAATACTTAAAGTTTTACCCATAACTAGAGTTCTAAAAGTTCAAATGATCTAAAATTTGGTGGGTAGAAGGAAAAGACAATTTCTAACAACTTTTATTGAAGGACCAGCTCAAATTTGGATGGTAAAAATGAAATTTCATCTAGACAAGAGCATGAAGGCTATCCACCATGTCCACCAATAGCACTGCTCAGTATTTTAGACATATCTCGAGCTGTAGTGCTCCAATAATCTAAAATTAGATGGGAGGAAGGAAAAGACAATTTACAACAACTTTCATGAAGAATACTTTGCCAAATTGTGATTGCATTAATGTCAATTCAGTCATCCAAAGTGTTTGAGTGATGTTATCCACCAAGTCCACTAATCAATAGTTGGCCACTACATCAATTATCAATTACCACATGAATAATTTTTAAATTTTAGCCTATAAAAGAAGGCATTTGCCATTCATTTGGGCATCTTGTTTCTCATATCAAGATCATATTCTTGCTCTCTCTCTTTATATTTTTATAATGCTTAAGTTTTGCTTTCATTAATCTTTTGTTCATGCTTTTCATTTCCTTTACTATACTTAGTTAACTTATATCATGTTTATGTTCTTATATTATTTCTTTAATTTTTTATTCATCATAATGTCTAGCTAAGTTAATTATGTCAAGGTGAAAAGGTTTCACCAATTGTGTTAGGATAAGTAAATATAAACTCAATATAGACTTCAATGCTTATATCTTAAACAACTTGTTATTAATACGTCTTATCATTTTTATCTTATTAATTTCTAATACCTTACTTGTTAAATGGTTAATCTAGATTTGTGTTATATAACACTTGGTACATTAAATACTTGATCTTTCATAGTCTTCGACGAACATCGTTATTATGAAGGAATTTGATTTATTGTCAACATAAGTTAGCATCATGAATACTTGAAAAAATTTATACGTGTGGTGTTATGTAAATAAGATGATTAATATGATCATGTTGACAATTAATAAAGAGTTTATACCTTACTTATCTCTAATACTATTAATGTATCCTTTAACTTTGACATTTGTTTTTATCATTGTATAATCTTCACATTAATCTTACATCTCAAAGTCCTCTTTAACTCATCTTCACCACCATCACATCGTTGTTGTTGTTGTTATTGTTGTGTTTCTTATTGTTGTTGTTGTTGTTTATAATTTATATAGTTAACCTCTCTATGGTTCGACCCTAGTCTTGCTGGGTTATTTATTATTTTGACACTCTTGCATATGGGATAAGACATCAACTCTTTGATTGTGTCAAGTTTTTGGGGTCGTTGCCGGGGAGGTAAATTCTTATATAAATTATAATATTTATTTTATTTTCACTTTTTATTTTGTTTTGTATCTAACTTTTGTTTCTTTTGTTTTGTTTCCATCTTCTTTTATTTTCTTCCTCCTTTTATTTTCTTTCTACACACATATGAGAGTTTGGTCACGTACATTAAGTGGTAGACTTTATAGGGTATCCTCATTATTTAAAAAAAAAATAGCCGAAGAAGATAACCAGTCATTTCATAATGAGAATAATAAGAATAACCGAGTTAGAACACTTAGAGACCACATGAATACTACAAGAATAAGTGCACCCTCATGCATAATTTTCTCTCCTAATGCATCTTACTTTAATTTTAAGCTAGGTATTATTCAACTTTTACCTTCTTTTCATGGTTTAGATCTAAAAAATCTATACTTGCATTTGAGAGAATTTGAAGAAGTTTGTAACACCTATAATGACTTAAATTGTAGTAAGAATACCATTAGATTAAAGCTTTTTTTTCTTTTTTTTTTATAAAAAGATAAAGCTAAAACCTAGTTACAAAATCTTAGGTCAGGATCCATTCATGCTTAGGATGAAATGCAACAATAATTTTTAAGAAAGTGTTTTCCATCTTATAAAATAAAGTATTTCAAAAGACAAATCACCACTATCACTTAAAAACCAAGAGAAACATTTTACCAATGTTAGGATAGGTATTGGGACTTGCTTAATACTTGCCCTCATCATGGTTTTGAAACATGGAGATTGGTTTTATATTTTTATGAAGGGTTAACACCAAAAGATAGATAAATGGTAGAATTGATGTGCAATGAAACTTGTAAAAATAAAGACCCTAACGAAGCAATGTGTACGTAGACTTATTAGCTAAAAATGCTTAAAATTAGGACACTACAGGTACTTATGAGGCATCAGGTAAGACTCAACCTCATACATCTAGTGGAGGTATGTAAAACCTTAGGGAAGATCATGATCTCCAAGATAAATTTACATCTTTAGCTAGAAAAGTTGAGGAACTAGAATTAAAAAAGAGTGGTCAATTAAAATTTATTCAAGATATTGTGTGTCAAATTTGTGAAACCAATGAACATTCAACCAATGACTGTTCAAGTTTGCTTTCTTTTAAGGAATGTCTCCATGAAGAAATTCATGCTTTAAACAATTTTTAAAGGCCCAATTATAACACATACTTGTAAACATACAACTCTGGTTGGAGAAATCATCCAAATTTCAATTGGAAGAGTGGTAACAATAATGCATAAACTCCATTGCCACCATTTCAAGCAAATCATAATTTTTAAAATTTTTATGGATATGCACCTTCTTATGCTTCACCTTCTAGAAGAAATCTAGAGGAAACATTGCATGCATTCATTGAAAAGCATGAGACAATCAACACTCAAAATACTCAAACCATGGCAGATATCTACTTTCAATGTTCAAGAGAAAGGTAAGTTTTCATTTTAACCATAGCAAAATCTCAAAAGGCAATACAATGCAAATGCAAATAGTTTCGTAAACCATCACATGGATCAAGTCAAATCAGTCATCATTCTTTGAGGGTAAGGAAGGGGTTGATGTTGAACATTGCAAAGAAAAAGCTGATTCCCCGCCAGCACTTTCATTTCCTCATGCCATGACCAAATAAAGAAAAGTCAATCACAACTCTGAAATCTTTGAAACTTTCAAACAGGTAAGGATAAATATACTTTTATTGGATGCTATTAAACAAGTACCTTCTTATGCTAAATTTTTGAAAGACTTGTGCACTATGAAGAGAAAATTGAATGTGAAAAAGAAAGCCTTTCTAGTTGAACAAGTAAGTGCCATTCTTTAGAACAATAATTCTTTGAAATATAAAGACCCTGGTTGTCCTATAATTTCATGCTTTATTAGATAACATAAAATTAAAAGAGCTTTACTTGATTTTGGATCTAAAATGAATTTACTTTCATATTCAGTCTTTCAAAGTCTCAATTTAGGTGAGTTAAAACCAACTTCTGTAACTCTATTACTTGTCGATATATCTATAAAAGTGCCTAGAGGAATAGTTGAAGATGTGTTAGTACAAGTTGATAAATTCATTTATTCTATGGATTTTATTGTCTTAGATACACAAACTGTTGAAGCATGTAATTTAATTCCTATTATTTTAGGACGTTCATTTCTTGCAATTTCTAATGCATTAATTAAGTGTAGGAATGGACTGATAAAGTTATCATTTGGAAACATGACATTGAAGAAGAAAATTTTCAAAATTTACAAGCAAACTAGAGATAATAATGATTTACAAGAAGTGAATTTTATCAAAAAATTAGTTCATGATCAATTTGATACTATTTCCAGTGAAATTGAATTTAATGAGTTTGAGAATTTATAAATGGTTTATTTTTAGTAAGAATCAAAAGCAAGTAATAAGAGACCACAAATTAAAGAGTTGCCACCACGATCAATTGAGTCTATACCTTTACATGTTCAACCACCAAAACTTGATTTGAAGTCATTGCCATTCAATCCTAAATATTCATTTTTTGAAGAAAAAAAAACTTTTTCGATAATAATTTCTTCTAAACTTAATGCATATTAAGAAGGTAAGTTATTACAAACTTCAAAATGCATAAAAATGCATTAGGATGGACCATGGTTGACATAAAAGGAATTAGTTTTTTGATTTGCACACACAAGATTTATTCAGAGGAAAATGTTAAATCCTTTAGAGACGAAAGCTTAATCCTAATATGAAAGAAGTAGTAAGGAATGAAGTCATTAAATTTTTAGATAATGGAATCATTTATCCAATTTCTGATAGCAAATGGGTAAGTCCTACCCAAGTTGTACCCAAGAAGTCTAGAGTCACTATGATAACAAATGAGAAAAATAAGTCAATTCTAACTAGGATTGTTACTAGTTGACGCATGTGCATTGACTATAGAAAACTTAATTCAATGACTAGAAAAGATAATTTTCCCTTACCTTTCATGGATCAAATCCTAGAAAGAGTTGCAGGTTATGAATTTTATTGTTTCCTTGATGGCTATTCAGGTTATCATTAAATTGAAATTGCATTGGAAGATCAAGAGAAGACCACTTTCACATGTCCATTTCATACTTTTGCATATAAAAGGACACCTTTTGGATTATGTAATGTACTAGCCACATTTCAAAGATGCATGCTTAGCATATTCAGTGATATGGTTGAACATTTTCTTGAATTTTTTATGGATGATTTTTTTGTTTTTGGCGATTCATTTGATGATTGTTTGACCAAGTTAGAAAAGGTTTTAAGCAGGTCTGAAGAGAAAAATCTTGTGCTGAATTGAGAAAAACATCATATTATGGTAACAAACGGTATTGTACTTGGTCACATTATTTCATGTAAATGAATTGAGATTGACAAATCTAAAATTGAATTAATTTCCAACTTGTCAACATAAAAATCTATTAAAGATGTTAGATCATTCTTAAAACATGCTGGTTTTTATAGAAGGTTCATCAAAGATTTTAGTGTTATATCTAAGTCATTATGTAACCTTTTAACAAAGAAAAATGTTTTTGAATGGACTGAACAACGTGAAAAAGCCTTTGTTAAATTTAAAAATTTGCTTACTTCTGCTCCTATCATTCAACGTCTTGATTGGTCATTACCTTTTGAAATAATGTGTGACACCAGTGATTATGCCGTGAGTGTTGTTTTGGGACAAAAGAAAGATAAGAAATCTTATGTGATTTACTATGCAAGTAAAACTTTAAATAGTACTTAAATGAACTACACCACTACTGAAAAAGAATTATTTATAGTAGTATTTACATGTGAAAAATTTAGGCCTTATCTTATTGATTCACCTGTTGTTGTTTTTAGTGATCATACAGTTTTGAAATATCTTTTTTCAAAAAAAGATTCTGAGGCTAGACTTTTATGATGGATTTTGTTACTTTAAGAATTTGATATCACAATCAAAGACAAGAAAGACACCAAAAATTTTGTCGTGGATCATTTCTCAAGATTGACAACAGATTTGAGATCTGACATTACACCAATCAATGACTACTATCCTGATCAATCCTTCTTTTATATCTCTACAATACCTTGGTTTTCTAATATTGCTAATTGTTTTGTTTCAGGACATTTACTAGCTCATTGGGATGACCTTTATTTATTCAAATATTATCCTGATCAAATATTTCGAAGATGCATCCCCGACAATGAAAATAGTCAAAAGTTGGGATCTATTTCAAAACATCACATGATGCCTTTAAATCGTATTCTTGTCATCGAGATCTTTGATTGTTAGGATATAGATTTCATGGGTTCATTTCCTCCATCATTTGGTTTCTTGTATATATTAGTCACAGTAGATTATGTTTCAAAATAAATAGAGACAATTCCAAGTCAAAATAATGATCACAAAACAGTGATAAAGTTTTTGAAAGAAAATATTTTAAGTCGATTTAAAATCCCTAGAGCCATGATAAGTGATGGTGGAACATATTTTTGCAACAAGTCATTTAAGTCTTTAATGAGAAAATATGAAATCACACATAAAGTTGCCACCCCTTATCACCCTCAGACAAGAGGACAAGTAGAACTTGCTAATAGAGAGATTAGACAGATTTTGGAAAAAATAGTGAACTCTAATAGGAAAGACTAATATTTAAGACTTAATGATGCACTTTAACTTATCGAACTGGTTATAAAATATCATTAGGTATGTCACCTTATAGACTAGTCTATGAAAAACCTTGTCACTTACCTGTGAAACTTAAACATAAAGTGTATTGAGCTAGTAAAGCATTCAATTCAAATCTTGATGATACTAGTTAGCTGCGAAAATTATAAATAAATAAGCTTAAGAAAATAAAAAATGATGCATATGAAAATTCAAGAATTTATAAAGCGAGAATCAATGAGTTTCATGACAAGAAAATACTAAGAAAAACATTCAATGTTGGTTAAAAAGTCTTGTTTTATAATTCTCGACTCCATTTATTTCCTACAAAACTAAGATCAAGATGGAGCGATTATTTTATTGTGAAATATGTGTATCCATATAAGGCCTGTGATATCGAGAATTTAAAGCATGATAATGTTTTCAAGGTAAATGGACATCGTTTGAAAGCTTACTTTGACAACTTTTCAATTGAAAATGACTCTCTTGAATTGGGTGATCCTTTATACAAAGATTGATATTTTTTCTCTCTCTCACATTGATTTTGTGTTTTCTTTTGGTGTGACTATTGTTTTTCTAGTTTTTTTTCCACCTCGGTGAAATGGTAGATAACGGTACTTCGTAACTTTAGTTGGTTCTTTTAATTTCCTATATAACTGATATCTGTGTATATATTTATTCAATTCTTTGTTCTTTCTCCCTTCTTTACATCTATTCTCATTTGAAATGAACACCACTCTTGAAAAATTAAAAAAGTATTTTTCAGCTCCGCCTTAGAATGCAATTACAAAAATTTACTGTGCTAGATGCGCAAGATTAAGATTGTTAATGAACCATGGAATTCCTGAAGATATTTGCTGGCTAATTGAAGTAAAGGTTCGATTATCAGGTGAGTCCTTAAATTCTTTCATTTTATACATGCTTGGAACAGGTAAAAACACTTTTGCAAAGAAATGTCGTGTAAAACGATTGCAAGTCTATAACAGATGTGCTAGATGCACTTATAATATCAAATATCATTCTTTAGGAATTGTATCTATAAATTATGAAGATAAAATATAGTTCATTAAGGACGACCTGAGTAAGGAGTCTTCAAATAATCTTCTATTGACTCTTGAGACACACCCTAGTAGAGATGTGCATCGTACAATTTATGATTTATGACCATAATTTTATAAAGAACATGCTCGATATAGTCTTGGAAATCAGACTAAAAAAGACGTATTTATGATTTATGATAATAATTTCATAAAGAACATGCTCGACATAGTCTTGAGAATCTGACTAAAAAAGACGTTGTTTGTCAGTTTTTAAGAAAATTGTATGGGAAGCCTATCCCCGACCTATAGAGGACGTTTAAGCTGTTCTTGGACATAAAATTAAGGAAAGATATGAGCCACAATCAGAACTATTTATACATACACATGTTAACTATATATACATACATATATTTTTTTAAAATATATAATAATAAAAGAGATAGAGACTCTGGCTAGCCTACATATAGGTGATATGATTGTATTTTTATTTTCTTATCTATAAATTCTTCTCTTCATTCCCTTCATTTTTACTCAACCCACACATTCCACATATATCAAAGTGTGTTAAAATGGTAAGTTTCTCAAATCATCAAATACAAAATATTTATGTTTTTGGTGGATCTAGTCCTGGAAAAGAAAAAGAGTTTTTAAAATCAACAAATCATCTTGATCAGGTATTAAATGCAAGAAAGATTCATTTGGTGTATAAAGGAGGCAGCCTTGGGTTAATAAGGGGTGTCAATGGTTCTATTTTTAGTAGGTAGTCACATTTTGGGGGTTATCCCCAAAGCTTTAGCAAATGGTGATATTATTGAAACAACAATTGAAGAAGAACTACAAGTCTCCACAATGTCTAATTGAATGAATAAAATATTTAAATATACTAATGTCTTTATTGTCTTGCCAGGTGGTCTGGGTATATTGGAATAGATCTTTCATTTTTTTTGGGCCCAACATGACATTCATCATAAACCCATTGCTTTGTTAAATGTTAATGGTTATTATGATAAGTTGTTGTCTTTTCATGATCATCCTATGGAAGAAGAATTTCTAACATCTTCAGCATGACAAATCATAATCTCTACTGCCACTGTTAAACAATTGATTGACCAACTACAATCTTTCAATCTTATAATTGAACCCTTCATGAATCACATAAATTGGTCAACTAAGAATAACCGTAAAAAGCTTAGATTGGATTTGAGCTTTCGTTTGTGAAACCTTGTGCTTTATTATTTTGTTTTGTTATTTCTCATATTTATTTAAATGTGTTCCAGGTTTGTTAGTGTTTGTTGTTTCAGGTGATATCTTTTACACTCTATCTTTCTACTTTAGAACATTAAGGACAACGTTTTATTTTGGTTAAGGGGAAAGGGTAGTAGTTAATATTTATATATTAAAAAAACTTTACTAGTTGTGTTTTCTATTTGCAAAACCATTATTACTATGATAGCAGAGTCAAGGAGTTCTTTTGTTAAGCGACTTTTGAGACGCATCCTAGTAAACATTCTTAACAAGGTCTATTATAATACTTCTTGAAATATTCAGGTTTACAAACTCTCGTATTATTATTTATTACTTTTGCTTATATACTTATTAAAACAAGTATTTTTAAACCTTCATTTTCACATACACGCTTTAACATATGATTGTGCATTGGATATTAAATTATTACATTATTTATGTTCTTCTGTTAAAGGTAACAATTAAAGGAAAAGGATAATATATAATTTGAAAAAAAAGGAAAAAAGAAGAAAAATAATGATTATAAATGTAATTAAAAAAGTAAAATAAATAAAAATATAGATACGTTTGGTTTCGTAGCCTCTCTAATCTAAGTTATTAAGCTCAAAGGGGTGTTTTAACACCTAATACCCTAAAGTTAACTGACTTGGAAGCTATTAGCCCAATACTTGTTACATGGGTTGAGGAGAAAAGCTTAAGGAAATTAAATATTGCACTATCTACGTATTAGTTTTTGCAACCCGAATTATTATGCTTGAAGGGGGGTCTCAACACTTAATGCCTTAAGACCAACTGGTCTGGGAGTCATTAGCCAAAAACTCATTATATGAGTTACAAATGCATTGTGTTTTAAGTTATATATATATATAAGAAAAAAAATAATCTCAATCCAAGGATGTTAACTTTAAACATTAGAACATTAGAACATAATATTGTTTTCTTCTAATAAAAGCCCCATCATCTATGTTTTCATACATTGAGCACATGAAAAAATAAGAATTATTAATATCTTGTTTCAATAATATGAAACAGATATATATAAATTTAATGAGAGTTTGTTTACTTGGATAGAGTAATGGAAGTTAAATGATGAATACCTTGCTTTGGGGAACTTGCAAATTGTTTTTCTATTTTAATGCTTTGATTACTAGGGACTAGTAATAAGTTAGTTGGGGGGTGTGATTAATACTTAAAAGTGTATTTTTATCAAGACTTTAAATCATCATTTTACACTTGAAGTATCAATAACTCCTTAACTAGAGTATATTTTATAATAACAAGTCTGATAATATAAGATACCTTTAATTTATTATAAATATTCATTTTAAATGCATATATTCTCACAATTCAAAAGATTGATTGTTGTGATTAACTATTGTAAGTAAAGGGACAAAAAAAATGCTAAGCTTACAAAGGAGATGTTGATTCACTTCAAATTTGAGCATTTATGATAAATGCTCATTTTAAATGCAGGTATTCTCACAATTCAAAGGATTGATTATTGTGATTTACTATTGGAAGTGAAAGGATAAAGAAAAGGATTGATTATTGTGATTTACTATTGGAAGTGAAAGGATAAAGAAAAGGCTAAGCTTACGAAGGAGATGTCGATTCACTTCAAATTTGAACATTGTTCAATCATCTAATCATATCTAGAGCTATAGATCTTGGATTTCATATTAATTTATATGGCTAGAAATATAAGAAATAGGTCTACAACTTTCATGGTATGAAAAGACCCAAATGTTCCATTTTCAAATTCAAAGTTTGGCCACAAAAGAGAAGTCCGAATTTGTCTTGCAATTCAGCCCAAACAATACTTAGAGTGTTACTCATAACTAGAGTTCTAGAAGTTCAAATAATCTAAAATTTGGTGAGTGGAAGGAAAAGACAATTTCCAACAACTTTCATGAAAAGGACCAGGTCAAATTCAGATGGTAGAAATGAGATTTCATCCAGACAAAAGCATGAAGGCTATCCACCACATCCACCAGCAGCACTGCTCAGTATTTTAGATATATCTCGAGCTGTAATGCTCCAAATGATCTGAAATTAGGTGGGTGGAAGGAAAAGATAATTTTCAGCAACTTTTGTAAAGAACATTTATTCTGATTGCATCAATGTCAATTCAGCCATCCAAAGTGTTTGAGTGATGCTATCCACTAAGTCCACTAATCAATAGTAGGCTACTACATCAATTATCAATTACCACATGAATAGTTTTAAATTTTAACCTGTAAAAGGAGATTTTTGTCATTCATTTGGACATGTTGTTTTTCATATCAAGATCATGTTTTTGCTCTTTTTTTTTATATTTTTGTAATGCTTAAGTTTTACTTCATTAATCTCTTGTTCATGCTTTTCAGTTCCTTTACTATACTTAGTTAACTTATATCATGTTTATGTTCTTATATTGTTTCTTTAATTTTGTCTCCTTCATAATATCTAGCTAAATTAATTATATTAAGGTGAAAAGGTTTCACAAATGATGTTAGGATAAGTAAATATAAATTCAATATGGATTTCAATGCTTATATCTTAAACTTGCTATTAACATGTCTTATCATTTTTATCTTATTAATTCTTAATACGTTAATTGTTAAATGATTAATCTAGATTTGTGTTGTATAACACTTGATACATCAAATACTTTATCCTTCGTAGTCTTCGGCTAACATCGTTATTATATAAGAACTTGATTTGTTGTCAACATAAGTTAGCATCATAAATACTTGATGAAATTTATACGTATGGTGTTATATAAATAAGATGATTAATATGATCATGTTGATAATTAATAAAGAGTTTATACCTTATTTATCTTTAATACTAATAGTGTATCCTCTAACCTTAACATTTGTTTTTATCATTATATTATCTTCACATTAATCTTATATCTCAAAGTCCTATTTAACTCATCTTTACCACCACCATCATCATTATTATTGTTGTTGTTGTTGTTGTTTTATTTATAATTTATATAGTTAAACTCCATGTGGTTCGACCTCGGTCTTGTCTAGCTATTTATTATTTTAACACTCTTGCACTTGGAATAAGATATCAACTCTTTGATCGTGTCAATGAGTCATAAAACTGATGCCCCATTTGATTTAATATTTAATGATGTTTGAGGGCCTAATCCTGTGTTTTCCTCTGATGGCTTTCACTACTTTGTTATCTTTGTCAATGTGCGTACTAAACACATTTGGTATTATCTACTTGTTGGTAAATTTGATATGTTTTTCATTTTTTAACGGTTTTAAACACTTGTTGAACATCAATTTTCACTTAAAATTAAATATGTTCAAGTTGATTGGGACGGTGAATATCATAAGTTAAATAATTTTTTTAAGACCACTAGTATTCATCATCTATTAATTTGTCCTTATACTCATGAACAAAATGGCACCGTTGAGTTTCGTCATCAATGTCACACGTGTGCGGTGTCACGATGATCATCCACCCTCAAGAAAAATATAAAGGTCTATCTGACAAATGTGGAGAGACAAGAAATTCTTGTCTCTTATCAGTAAACATGGAATGACAGTCACCACCTAGTATTTAGTCATTAGAAACATTAACTAGTCTTAGAGATGAGGTACGAAGACTAGTTGCATAAAAAAAAGGTATTAGCACCCCAAATACGCTCTATCTAAGATAAGCTATATTATTTTATTGTTTAATAAATCTAAGATCTTGTTGTGTTTTTCAATTATTAGTCTGTCTAAGTTTCAAGAAAAAATCCTTCTTAATAAGAAGGTTTTTATCTTAATAGGGTAGAACCTAATCGTTCTAACGTTCGGAAAAAACAAATTAATATCTAAAATACATATTACTATCATACCCTACATATTAAAAGATAAATAAAACAATTTTTTTATTTTTAAAATTTTGATCAATATTCTCTTGACTGTAACAAATTAGTTATTAAAGCTAAAATGCTTATTAAAACATTATTTTTTGGTGTATGAAAAACACAATATAGTTTTATAGCTTTATTACGCTTGATTGTATGCTGAAATATATATATATATATATATATAATTTTTGGAAGTTTTTGACAAAAACCAAGTATTTTAATACTAGATTTGTATTTTTACAACGTAAAAATATAAATTGATATTAAAAAAAATGGATAAAATAAAAAAAAACATGAGAAAATAATTTTTCTATTAGAAGTGGCCAGAACCGGCCTAAAATAAAAATAGATCAGCACTGGCCCAACATAAAGAAAATGGGCTAGCACTAGCCTATCATAAAAAAAATAGGTCAGCACCAGCCTAAAAATTATAATTAGCTACATAGTAACAAGCTAATTATTTTTATTTGCTGCAAAACTTAAATTGTTTACAATTTGTATGCAAATGAAAGCAAAGGGAGACGGAGCAGAGAAGGGGAATAAGGAAAAGAAAGGTGGGGAAATTGACTTGTGGTGGCTGTTGTGAAGGCCCATGGTGGTGCTAGCTGGTGGCAGTGATATTGGTGGCTCCAGGCAATAATCTTTATTTCTTCTCTCCTCTATTTTTCTTCTCTTCTCTATTTTTTTCTTTACTTCCCTCTTCCCCTTTTTTCTTTTGGTCTTCAGCTCTTTTTTTCCTTTGATCTCTAGAGCCTCTCCCTCATGCCTCTTCTTTGCCTTTATATTTATAGGTAGAGAAGGGCAGTGAAAATTCCCTACCTATATTTGGTCAGGGGATAGAGCAGGGTGGACGGTGGCTTTAGATGGGGCCTTATCCCTTTTATTTTTTAGTTCATGGTAGGCCACTAGTCACTATCCAGGCAAGTGGGGTGTTTTTTTAGGCATCTTTTTGGTGCTTTTTCGAGGGAGAGGTTGGTAAAAACAAGGAAACAAAACTTTTTTTTCCCTTTATTTTTTGTGTCTAGAGGAAAAAGGGCTACAGTGCCATTCAAAATGGCACCATTTCAAGCCTTTTATATATATATATATATATATATATATATGAACAGTGCATGAAACAACATCATTATAGACAAAATATGTCATTTCATTTAAAAAGAAAATGTGGCAAAAACATCTTAGAGTTCACATTGGTCCTCAATTTATAATTTGTTCAATCAAGTCCTAAATTATAATTTTGATTTAAAAATCAATGCAATTGCATCCTTGTCAAAAATCAAACAACAGCTATGAGGTTGGCCTTGGCCCTTGGTCTTGAAATTATACAATTTGATCATCAATTAAGTAATAAACTTCTAATTCTTTAATTTGACCCCTGATTCGGTTTAATTGTAGTTCCTCTATTTATGTAAGTTTTTCATTTTGATCATTGATTTCAGATTTCTTGAATTAGGTTCCTAATTGGTAGTCATACTTTAATATTTATGCAATTAAACCTCTAATTCAACCAAATTAATTGTAAAAAATTATAAGGTGACCCTAGAACTTTAATTTCTTCCAATTAAATCCCAAATTAACTTTAGAATCAATTTTTCTTGTAGTCAAACCCTCTATAAATTCAATTAAACCTTCAATCAAATTTAAGTGAATCTATAAACATCTAATTTTGGGTTTTTCTTTCTCAAATTGATTTTTCTTTGTCAACAGGGCTCTCATCAATCAATAAAATACTATCAAATTTTAATCTTTGTAATTTTGAACCTCTTCAACTAATTTTTAGTCATTTTTAGAGCACTCTAGCATCCTTGTTACATTGTTATTATTTTTTGATAATATTTTTTTTATTTTATTTGTTTTAAAAGAGAAAAAAAAGTGAAAATCAAGGAATAACTTAAAAATGGGTTATGACAATCAACACATTGTCGAAACTAGCCTAACCCTTTTAGGCCAGTGTAGTGCACCATTGCGATTTTGAAACTATACTTTTTAATCATTGGTTTATCTTAGTAATTACATACCTACTCTTATTCTTCAAAATAAATCTTTGTTTCAGTGTCTATTTCGTCGTACTTCTAATTAAAGATTTTTGTGTACTTTTTAAGTATCTTTCTTTTCCTTTCTTACTTCTATACCATACTCATAAATTGCATTTTTGTTCTTCACCATATATGTTCTTAAGTTATAGGTAATCACATTTTGGTTATCATTGTTTTGATTTAGCTTGTCATCGTATTTATATCTCCTATCATGTTTGTTTTCATGAAATTGTCTTTCTTTTTGCGAACTCTAAATAGATAACACATACCTCAACACCCTATATATAGCCTACACACCTCCCACCCTTGCATCTTCCCCATTTCCTTCAGCCTACCACTTTCCCAACTAGCCCAAAACACCCATGTTCTATCCTCTACAACACCTTATTAAAACCCCCCCTTACCCATAGCCTTTATCTCCACTTCACCCTCATCTAGCCCTGCCATATTATCACCAGCTACTTGTCTTTCAAATGATCATTATACAGGAGCAGGTTCCCTATCGCTAGATGCCCTTTTCTTCAAGTCTGATGCTGCAGAGTAGCCCAGTTCTACAGCAACTTTGTTGGTGTCTGTTGCCCAGTACAGTCCCTCCATAGCCTCTCTAGCAGACCTCCAACTATATGTTAACCTTTCCTCATGTCCATTGTAATAGCTTTCAAGTATTGGCTCTCCTTTTACACGCCCAACTACTCACCAACATCCCATGGTTTTTCATCCATGACAACCCAAAACAACCCTGACCACTACCACTACCACTGCCACCATCTCTACTACCTCTTTTAGTCGGGTAATATCTCTTCCTACTCATGAGCTACTTGTTTTTAATAATGCTAACAGGTATAAGGCGTAACATAATGCTATACGTGAGGAAATTCAAGTCTTCCATTAATGTTGTTGGCAATCAGTAGGTGTATAAGATTAAACGCAGATATGATGACAGCATCAAGAGGTATAAGGTGCGTCTAGTTGTTAGAGATTTCACTCAACAAGAAGGTATTGATTACTTTAAGACCTTTAGTCCTATTATTAAACAGGCGATTGTCAGATTAGTCTTCTCTATTGCTGTTTCACATGACTTGAAAATTCATCAGCTTGATATCCATAATGCCTTACTTAATAATGGTCTTTTCGATAAGGAGATCTACATGAAACAACCTCCAAGTTTTGTTGATTATACTCTTTTCTCTCATGTGTGTTGATTACATTAGTCTCTATACAGTTTAAAATAGGCTTCGCAGGCTAGGTACACTCATCTAAATGATTTCATATTGTCTATTGGTTTTCATGCCTTTAAGGTGGATACCTTTTTATCTATCTTCTCTATTGGTACTAATATTTGTTATCTTTTAGTCTATGTTGATGATAGTCTGCTTACGAGTTGCAACTCTCTTATGCTTCAACACCTTATACAATTACTGAGCTTAGAATTCAAGCTTCACAACTTAGGTTCTGTTTATTATTTTTTGGGTATTGAGGTTCAGCCTACTAGTATGAGTCTTATGCGCCGACAACATAAATATACACTTGACATCCTCACTTGAGCTAGTATGTTATCTTGTAAACCTATTGATACTCCTATCTCTACATCCAAAGCTACCATTCTGTCAAATCCATTGTTTTTTTTGTGCTATATGCCTTTGTCAAATTATAGATAGTCCTTAATATCTCACTTTTATGTGCCTAGAAATTTGCTTTGTTGTTAACAAAATCTATCAATTTATTCAAGCTCCTACAAATTCTCAATGGGTTGCCATTAAACGTATATTGTGTTATCTTGGAAGTATGGCATCATATGGCTTGCATATTACTTATAGTTCTTCCTTTGCCTTACATGGTTTTACAAATACAGATTGGGTAGGCAGCGTTGATGATAGAAAATTTATGGGTGGTTATCTTGTGTTCTTTAGTCAGACGATGATTTTGTGGAAATCAAGTAAGCAACTTATAGTTGCTCACTCTTCTACTAAAGCTGAGTACAAAAACTTAGCTAATGGCACTACTAAGGTTATTTGGTTTCAATATTTATTAACAAATCTCCATATTTTGTTTACTTCTGCTCTTATCAACTAGTGTACAACATTGGTGCCACTTATTTATCTGCAAATCCTGTTTTTAATGCTTGCATAAAATATGTTGAGGTTGATTATCATTTTATCTAAGGTAGAGTTGTGAAAAAAGATATTCAGATTCATTTTATTTCCTCTCGAGATCAACTTGAAGATGTCTTTACTAAACTACTGCCTACTGCTTCATTTATTACTTTTCGTTTCAAGATTTAGGTTGATTCTCCATCCTTAGCTTGAGAGGACATATTATAAAATGTACCTATATAACAAATATTGTATATAAAAAATATTGTAGTCATATTCTTGTGTGGTAACCCTAGCCATTATTATTATATATTGCCCTACATATATATATATATATATGAAAATTGGTACACATGGCTAACCAATAAATTAAGTCTAATCACTTATCATTGTTAATCATACTTACTTTCATATTAATTTATTTTAAAAAAATATTTACTTTTCTCATCAATCTTTTCATAATATATATTTATTTATTAAAATATAATTTAAAAAATTACATATAATAGATTAAAAAAAACTAAATAATTATTTTTTTAAGAAGATAACTAATTAATTTATTTTCCAAAATTATTTATAATTTACTCAGCTCTAACTTGATCGAGCGGCAGTACTGTTATTAAAAAAAAAATTACTCATCAATAATTATAACGTTAGCGCTGACGAAAATATTACTCATCGTCTATATATACACGACTTCCCTACAAGCGAGGAAGCAAAGACACTAAGTTGCAGTGAAGTGATGGCTTCTCAGCCTGGAATTCTCAGAGACTGGCCATGGAAACCTCTTGGAAGCTTTAAGGTCATATGGAAATCCCTCCCATCTCTATCTCTCGCTCCTTTTCTTCTTGTTATCTGACATCACACACAAAGTAACTCGTTTTCGTACAAACAACGTTAATATATCATAACCCAAAATCAATGATATATATCTGTGTTTTGTTTGTGGGTTTAAATATTGCAGCATGTAATATTGGCACCATGGGTCATTCACAGCACCTACTCCTTCATGGTTAAAGATGAAAAGGATATCTCAACCTTTCTCATGTTCCTAATTCTGTTGTGGAGAATGATTCACACCCAGTTGTGGATCAGCCTGTCCCGTTACAGAACAACCAAAGGAAATAACAGGATTATTGACAAAGGCATTGAATTTGACCAAGTTGATAGAGAAAGCAACTGGTATATAATCAAATATCACACACACACACACTTTTGCAATAATTTCATGCATTAATTTCCACTATAATGCTTATGAGTTTTTTGATACTTGGATTTTCTGGTTGGATATCTGCAGGGATGACCAAATATTGTTAAATGGAATTTTAATATACGTCGGCAGGAAAATAATTCCAGGAGCTTGCTATCTCCCCATGTGGAGGTTAGATGGTGTAATTTTAACAGCTCTTATTCATATGGGTCCGGTGGAATTTCTGTATTATTGGCTTCATCGACTTCTTCATCACCACTATCTCTACTCTCGCTATCTTTCCCACCACCATTCCTCCATTGTCACAGGGCCCGTTACTTGTAAGTCTACCCTCAAACACCACCCCCCTTCCCATCGACAGAGCCGAAAGCTAATAAGAACAACAATAACATGGAAAACACATGAGATCTAATGCGTGAAAAGAATTGGAAATTCAAAGTTTTATTATCTAAAAATAAATATAATGAAGTCTGATTTCTTAGAGCTCTACAAAAATTTTAAATAGTTAAGAAAATCTTAACTTTACTACAAGGGAAATTAAAATAGAATTTGAAATTAAACTGAGAGATGAGAGATGTAATTTAATTAGTCAACTCTAGATTTATTCTATGGAAATTATATATTTTATTTTTATAAATTTTAAACTTATTAAAGACTTATATGATTATTAACTTTAAAACTTATAAAATTAATCGAGGTATGCGCATGTTGACTCAAATTTCATGTTAATATAAAAATAAAATTTGAAATAAAATAATAAATTCAAAAAAATCTTTGAAAAATAACAAAATTGACCCAACACCAAACTTTTAGATCTAATTCTAGAAAATATATGGTTTGATAAATGACATAGTATTTTCTAAACTAAAAATTATATTTAATTAGAACCATCACCTAAAAAAATTTGATGTTAATTCAACAATCAAATCTTCTATATGATACTTTTACGGTGTAATCTTATTCTAATCATTCCTTGATCTAAACTTATTCTAGTGGTTTATAAAAATATATTCCTACAATTTTTTGACATCATACAACCCTTTAGGACTTTCTTTTTGAGGTGTGGTTTATCCGAATAGCTCGAAGCAGAACGATAAGAAAAAAGAGGGAAAGCTTGCAATTGATGCTTCATAATCCCCAAGAGGAGTGGCCCACCATTTATCACTCCTCCGCTTAGGGATCGATGGATCAATGGAAGAGAATCGATATTGCTTGGTCGGAAGTGCCTCGTTTCTTCCACTTAATGGCCAGTTGGTTCATAGAAAGAGAGTATGTAATGAAATAATAAAGGTCAAAACCTCCCCTCAGCAACTGGTTTCCTTTGTTGGCTACCCTTCAAAAACCATGTGCTTCTCGATATTCTAGGTTTCTATTTATTTCAACATGACGGCTAAATGCAACAAGCCCTCTTTAACTTGCAAACTTTCAACGTACGCCTTGCTTTTGGCATACATAAGCCAGTTAGAAAATACAAGAGCATATATGTGTGGTTTATGGAATTCGTTTCTGTTAAAAATTCTGAGTTTCATAAAATTAAATTAATTAAATTCTTACAGTGTTAATTAATTAGAATTTGATAACACAACAAAATTCAATTGCTACCATATGATAAATTGAAGCCGCCAAGTTATTTAAGAATTTCAAAGTAAATAATTAATCTCTTAAGTACTTCTTACGAAGAATGACAAACATATATGGTATGCATTTGAATGATTAATAATCTAGTGTGATCGTTAGTAAAATTAGTTTAGTTGACTTTTCATAGAAGGTTTTAAGTTCGAATATTTTTATAATAATGGAAGAAAAATCTCGTGTGTGATTGAGGGGCACGTATACCATTCCCCATTAATATTAGCAATTCATGATGATATACAGTAAGTGTAATTATTTGACATTTTCTTTCTGAAAATCTGCATCGCAGCTGTGATTCATCCATTCGCCGAGCACATATCCTACTCCATGCTATTTATAATACCTTTGATAATGACTGCGGTGATGGGGACAGCCTCTGAAGCATCCATTGCTGCTTATATCACTTACATTGACTTTATGAACAACATGGGTCACTGCAACTTTGAATTCGTTCCCAGACGGCTCTTCATCATTTTCCCCCATCTTAAGTACCTCATGTACACCCCATCGTAAGTCCAGATGTATCTCAGTTGATTTTTTGCATTTTCAATTATTAATTCTCATCAGTATCCTCTTCGTTTTATTAATGGGATTTCTTCCAAACTTATGAACAAAGAGCAGGAAAATGATTCACCGAATTTTACATAACAAGAAGATGACAAGAATTTACAGTGGAAGATACTCTGTTAATTATAATTCCATAGTATCGTTTTGTGATTTTATACTAGCTTTGACGCGTACGTTTCACCTTCTCCACTAAATTTACATACACTAATAGTGCATTATTGCGTTGTCTATTAATCAGTGTTCAAAACAATATCTGATTAGCGCGAATGCATGATTTAACATTTGATGCAGCTGCGAGTTCCAACTCTCCTCACCAAAGGCAGTTTAGAAGTAGTTATTGGTAGGATACTGATACGTAAATCGATAAGATAAAAGTAAAAAATAATAGAAAATAATAAATGAAATATGTAAGAATTTATATGTTTTATTCAATTTTGTTCATGGGTAAGTATAAAAATATTTTGTTAAGTAACGTGAGAATTACAATATTTTTCTGCTAACAACAAAACAATTGAAAACACCTTATTTATTCTTTTATAAATACGAGATTACTTTAGTTTTTTACTCTCTTCTAATTGACATCCAACATTGTTTACTTTCGCAACACCAATTGCTGCGCAACTGGCATCACAGTTACTCCCTCTATGATGGACTGATCAACACTTGATATGGCTGCAGGTACCACTCTCTTCACCACACTCAATTCAGAACCAATTACTCACTATTCATGCCCATCTATGGCACAATGGACACGTCTTCTGTTACCCTCTATGAAGATTCGCTCAAGAGACCCGAGGAAGCCCCTGATGTAGTGCTTCTAACTCATCTTACCACACCAGATTCCATCTATCATTTACGGCTAGGATTTGCCAGCTTGGCTTCCAACCCTCAAGAATCGAAATGGTATCTATGGTTAATGTGGCCGGTGACCTGGTGGACCATGATGTTAACTTGGATTTATGGACGCACTTTTGTTGTCGAGAGGAATCGCTTCCACAAACTCAGATTACAGACATGGACCTTACCAAAATACAATATTCAAGTAATTAAGAAGGATATGTCTGTGTCATTGATTAATCAAGGGCGCTCAGTTTAATCTGTTCTCCTTAATTTGCTTATCTAATTTTTGGCAGTACAACTTGCGACGGCAAAATGTATCCATAAATACCTTGATTGAAGAAGCTGTACTTGAAGCTGAGGAAAAAGGTGCTAAAGTGTTAAGTCTCGGTCTCTTGAATCAGGCAAGCACTTCACGGCTAAAATATAATACATTCTGGGGGGGTGGCCGGTTACTTAAGAACGGCATTACTAGATGCAACGTAGTTGAGTTTATAGGTTTTTTTTTTTCTTTTCAATTTCCCATATTTCATGGATACGATACAACAAAGATCAACAGATAAAACTAATAACATTTGACAATCAAATGTTTGTTAATTATACTTGATCTTAGCCAAAAGGCCGAGAAAGGAATGGTGAACTTTATATCTTCATCATGTTCAAACATAAATTATGCAGGGAGAGGAGCTTAATAGGTACGGTGAACTTTATGTGCAAAGGCATCCCAGGCTCAAAACGAAGGTGGTGGATGGAAGCAGCCTAGCCGTTGCTGCAGTGCTGAATAGCATACCTAAAGGATCAACACAAGTGCTTCATAGAGGCAATCTCTCTAAGGTTGCCTATGCTGTTGCTTTAAATCTCTGCCAGAGGGGAATCCAGGTATTGTTCTTGTCTACTAGGCAAATAGGCACAGGTTGTCGCTTGCATCAATTTGACAGTAATTTATTTAAATTGATTGTATAGGCAGATTTAATTTATGGTCATGTTTTAATTTCTAATTCCTAATTATTACGATCATTTTCACAGATTTTTTAGGTAGTTGTTCCATGTGAGGATGATTACCAGAAGCTTAAAAAATCCTTTGGCATCACATCTGATCAGAATAATCTGATTCTTTATTCAATAAAGGTACGCTATACCAACAAACATGCTTTCTTTAGCTACCATGAAATTAGAAATCTTTTTTTTTTGTCAAAAATAAAATAAAATTACAACTTAAATTATTTAAGTAGCATATATATATTGATATTTCTAATTTCATAATAAACTTTGTGTAGACGTGGTTAGTTGGGGGGATGGATTGAAAGAAGAGGACCAAAAGAAGGCAGCAGAAGGAACATTATTTATTCCCTTCTCGCAATTTCCCCAAAAGAAATTGCGCAAGGATTGCTTCTATCACAGCATACCAGCAATGGCAGCCCCTGCATCTCTTGAAAATGTGGACTCCTGCGAGGTAATTAATTAGTCAAATATTGCAGAAATTTAAAGTACTATTTGCATTATTTTCTTATTTTAGGACAGATAATTAATTTGTATTGCAAAATACTTGATGACAGAATTGGTTGCCAAGAAGAGTGATGAGCGCATGGCGTGTGGCTGGAATAGTGCATGCCTTAGAAGGATGGGACGAGCATGAATGCGGTTCTACCATGGCTAACATTGACAAAGTTTGGCAAGCAAGTATCTAATTTAAGGTAAGCTGCGTTGTTATTTGATTTTTTTTTTCAAGTTAGGTTTCTATTGATCTTTTCTAAGACTCAGGATATATCTTTCTTCATGAGAAAATCTCTACCTTATTGCGTTCAATCCTAATCGTTCTAAAATCTGAATTTTAGTGTTGTATTTATTTGCACCTTATATCTTTAATACATGAGGGTGTACTTTATTATGTAATTTTATAACCCACAAATATTAAAATCTACATTTGAATCCTAAAAAAATTAAAAATTTTTTTTGACATGTTGGTCAAATCCAAATGAATAATCATAAACTGGTTATGATATTCATTTTTGGATTTTTTTTAAACATGAAAAAAATACAATTTTTGTTCTTTTATGAGAAATATGCTTGGAAAAATTTCAAGATTTGGCTATATGCAACAAAATATTTTTTCTTTTTAAAAATATTTTAAAAAAATTAAAAAAAAATATTTTGGAGAAAATCAGTATTTTATTACCAAATTTATATTTTATAATGTAAATATATAACCTGATAGTATACAAAAGTGATAGAAAAATATGTGAGAAAATCAAATATTTTTTTTAAAATGATTTTGAAATTTTTTTTAAAGGAACTGTGGATGTGAATAATAATTCATGTCCACTCTTCACGTATGAATAGTGAAACATGGAATATAATTCATATTCCACTATTCAAAATAGTGGAACTGCATAGAAAAACATGATGCAGAAGAAAGGAAAAGGGGTGGACAGAGGGGAAGCTCACTTGGAGTAGGAGGTTGCGACGGTGGTGAAAAAGTCTAAATGGTGGTTCAAGAGGTGGCTGACATTGATCACAGCAAAGAGAAGCAACGTTTTGCAAAGGAGGGAGAGAGAGGCGTTTATGATGGCTTATTAAAGACACGGTGATGGCTGGCTGGTGGTATTGGTGATTAGTACTCAAAAGTGCATTTTTATCATGGTTTTATATTATCATTTTGCACTTGAAGTATCAATAACTCCTTAACTAAAATATGTTTTATAATAATTTATCTAATAATATAAGATACCTTTAATTTGTGGTAAATGTTCATTTTAAATGTAGGCCTATCACATAAATGAAAGGATTGATTGATGACTTTAAGAACTTCAATTACAAAGGCAAAGAGATGATCAAACTTAGAAAAGAGATGTCGGTGCAATTTAAATCGGAACATTGTTCGGTAATTGGGTCATATCTAGAGCTATAGATCTCATATTTAGGTCTACTTTATATGGATGGAAAGGTAAGACATAGGCCTACAACTTTCATGGTGCCCAAGATCTAAAAAGGTCATTTCCAAGTCCAAATTAATGCAACAACAAAGAAGCCCGAATCTGTCCTCCAGCCCGAGCACTATTCAGTATTTTTGCCATATCTGGAGTTCTAGAAGTCAAAATGAGCTGCATTTTTTACACAAGAAAGCTGAGACAATTGCCTAGAACTTTCATGTTTTCAAGTGGCTCTAATTTTGACGTCATCAATGATGTTTTGGGCAGACAAGAGAAGATAAGGATTGTCACCAAGTCAAGGGTTGGCCATCTACTCATCAATTAGTCATCAAATCAATAGTTCCCAATTTTGGCCTATAAAAGAAGGCATTTGCCATGCATTTAGGCATCTTGGTGTCCAGATCAAGATCATGCTCTTGTTTTCTCTCTTTGTATTCTTTATGCTTTGTTTTCATTAATATCAAGTTTATGCCTTTCATTTCCTTTCCTTTCTTTAGTTAACTTTTATGTTCTTATTTTGTTTATCTATTTTTCTTTCTTTCATTATGTCTAGCTAAATTAATTATGTCAAGGTGAAAAGGTTACACTAATGGTGTAAGAATAAGTATGGTATAAACTTAATATGGACTTTAATGTTTAATACTAACATGTTTTATATTTGTTATCTTGTTCACTCTTTAATACTTTGCTTGTTAAATGACTAATCTTGATTTATATTGTATAACAATTGGTACAACAAATGCTTGGCACTTTCATAGCCCATACTATATGGTATAACCGACACCTGAGATATGAAAGGAACTTGATTTATTGTTAACATAAGTTATAATCATGAATGCTTGACGAAATTTACAAGTATTAGCATTAATTGAATAAGATGACTAATGTAATCATGTTAACAATCTATAATCTGATTGGAACCTCCTTTATGTATGGTTTCCAATTGAACAATAAGAGTTTATACTATACTTGTTTGACATACCATTAGTAAAACCTCTAACCTTGACATTTATTATTATCATTGTTTAATCTTTACTTTAATATTCTATCTCCAAGTTCTCATCATCATCATCATCATCTTCTTCTCTTTCTTTATTATTATTATTATTATTATTATTGTTATTATTATTGTTATTATTGTTATTGTTATTATTGTTGTTGTATTGTTGATATTTACAATTTCTACAATAACCTCCCTGTGGTTCGACCCCGGTCTTGCCGGGTTATTTATTACTTCAACACTCCTGCACTTGGGAGAAGACATCAATCTCTTTGCCGTGTCAATTGGCAACACGCGGTGGTGCTGGCTGCTCAAAACAGAGCTGGAGGAAAAGAAGTTGACGCTTTTGGTTTCTTGTGGCGGAGGAAGAAAAAAGAAGAAGAAAATCTACAGTAGGAAGAAAGAGGAAAGGAAGGAGATGAGAGAGAAAGTCACACTGGCTGCTCTGCCACTAGCAAGGAGTTAGGTTGATGGAAATGATGGTTTTAAAGCTAGTGATAGTGGTGATGGTGGCTGAAGGCTATGGTGGAGAGAGAGAAAAAAATGTGCAGAAACAAAAAAAAAAACTAGTTTTTTGGCTAACTTTAAACCCTAATTTCTCCTCTCTCAAGCTATGAAATCCACCTCTATTTATAAAACAATGAGAAAAAATTACAACATTTTATTTAGTTGGGAAAGATCCCAACCATTGGCTCAAAGTAGATATCATGAGTTGCAAAATCTACAGACAAAAACTAACTGAGTTGGTCTTTTTAAGCTATCACAAGAGATGATGTATTGTCATTTGGTCTAAATTAATCACATGAGATTATAGAGAAAGTGCAGAGGATCATTTTTATATAAGATTTGTCAAATTAATCACCTGGATTTTAGTTATATTAAATGCAGCTGCAAAATAGATAACTGAATCAACTTTTTCAGAGAAAATAAAAGAAGATAATGAATAGTGTTGATTCCTGTTTTTGCCAAAGTTTATTTCAGTCCTCTCTCTTTCAATTGTTTTTATTTGAACCCTAATTGGCCCTAAAAAAATTTTATTTAATACAATTAAACCCTTAATTTCAATTAATTAACTTGGTAAAAATTAAATTGAGCCTTTTAAAATTCTAATATTCTTAATTAAGCTAAAATTAGGCTCCTAAACTTAACTTTCCACCAATTAAGCCTAAAATAAAATTAATTTGACTTATTTAAATTATAATTAAGTCCTTACTCTTAATTAAATCCTTCAATTGGATCTAAATTGATTCTTAAACATAATTAAAATTTAATTTTACCCATGATTAAATCAAATTAGCTTATTAAAAATTTAATTATGTCATTGGACTCATTGTTTTATGCAAATTCATTCAATAATCACTCAATTTGACCTTGAATTCATATGTTTTTCTATTTTTGGGTATAATGGGGTACAATTAAGCCTTAAATTCCCTCAAAAACTTGGTGCTTGATTTTTTCTATTTTTATAGCCTTCCTTAATCTGCTTTTCTTCAAATTATTAGACTTTATTTTATTTTTTTATTTTTATTTTGAAAAAAAATTAATTTTTAAGAAATAACCCAAAATTAGGTTATGGCAATAGTTATCACAACATGATGAATTCATGATATAATATAAGAAAACTAAAAATTTTAAAATTAACACTAGCCATAAAAATTTAATTACTAAGTTAGTTATACTTAAGAGAAAATCAATGTTACTCTTATTACATCCTTTCAAATGAAAAAGGATTATATTTACTATGTGTTTTCTCATAAATTTATTATATACATGTTATTGATTACCTAGATATATTTCTAAGCTTATTAGTTATTTATTTTAAGAAATAATGTCGGTTCTTATGAATAAAAGACTCGTCGATAAATTTGATGTACATTAATTCAAAAAAATAGATGATTTTATTAATTTTTTCTTTTAAAACAAAAAATTTAATCTATAATTCATATAAAGCATACAATCTTAGTCAAGCTAATTCTTTCCAAATCAACCAACCTGGATAAACAAACCTAACCCTATAAGAAAAGTTTTCAAGCTTCTCATTATTCATTCATGCATCATTTAAATAACCAAAAAATGCATATAGTCCACTATTCTTCATGTTTACTATAATCAAGGATATTTAGCATAAATTCTAATGAATTAAGCAAAGAGAGCATGCACCATAAATAAAAACTCTAGGGAAGTGAATTATAAATCTCCAAAATATATAATTGCAAGTTAAACATTGTATCAAAAGAAAAAAAAAACCTAGATTATAATAACCATAAGTTGTTATATTCTCTAAATTAAATGACACAAATGCTTTGTAACCAAAACAGTGGGTTGGATACCTAAAAAATTGATAATTTTTAGGATTTAAAAGTAGCATTATATACAACAGTTTATATCCAACCTTGTTGCAATAAAAAAAAAAAGAAGAAACTTTCCATACTATATTTTCTCATGGATAAAAACAACAATATTATTTGATGCTTAGAATGGGTCAACTTTAAAAATCATAAGTTGCTTCCAAAAGAATTATTTACTTTAGTATGAAATACAATTTACTTTAATTATTAATTATTGCATAAATAAAAACTTAAAAATATCTTCATTATTAACTTGTAAGGGCCAAGTTTGGTTAAAGACAAACAACAAAACTTAAAACACATCTTTTTATGGTTTTTAAACAGGAATGGCTAAGGATATTTCATGTTTCATGATTGATTTTTACTTCTTCTTTTCTATTTTTTTTTGTCAAAACCAAAATTGATTTGACCATATAAGAGTGTTATTGTGGCATTTAAACTACTATTAAAGCATCTGAACATTTTGGTTATTTATCTTTTAATTCTTTTATTTTTTATTAAATTGACATTAAATATCAAAATTTCTTTAATTAAGCCATTGTTTGAATTGATAAGACCTTTAAAATTTTTAATCTCTTTTATCTTGGTTTGTAGTCTTTTAATTCATGCAAATTATTTCTCAAAATTTGACCTAATTTTTATTTTTTTCAATCAAAATTTTCATGAAAGTCTATCGAATTTTATCTGCTAAATATTATAATGAATTTTTTTTAAGAGAATAAAAATTAGGTTATGATAATAGTGTTCCATTAACTAGGCCTTGGCAAAGTAAATCATATGGGAACATGTTGTAACCCGGTTTTTCTAGTAGGTGCACTCATAACTACAACGACCTAGTTAAAATTAACTTAGTTTGACTTTTATTTTTTTTTTAAAATATATTAGTTTAATTATTTTTTTTATAAAAATTAATATTGAAACAATGACATTTTAAATTTACTTGGATCTAATTGGGTTATCCCGCCCAACTCATGATGAAGGTCATAAGCATGATCAAATTTATTAATTTTTCTTTTTGTAATGTATTTCATCATAGCTCACAAATATTATCTTTTTACTCTTGTCATCTAGCTTGATCCTTAATTACTTGATTATATTCATGCTTTTTATAAAGTTATATCATTTAAGATTTTAATAGGATGCCTAGTTTACAAGTAGATATCACAATCTATAGCTTTGGACTAAAACTATTTAGGCATATTTTTTATTTTGAGCAAGTTTCTTACCATGTTGAAGAAGCATTTATTCTTTCTTTCCACTATGTTTTTTTTGTGGGGGAATCTAAGCACAGTTAGGTTTCTCTTTATTTTATAATCTTAACAAAATTCATTAAAATCATAAGGACAAATTTCACTCCATGTACGTCTTAAGTAGTTTTATAGAATAATCACTTTATTTTTTCAATTAAGGCTTTAATTTAAAAAAAAAACTAAAACATCAAACTTTTATTTTAAGAAGTATACCCAAGTTTTTCTACTATAATCATCTATAAAAAGTAAAATATATAAAGTTTTATAAAAAAAAACATGGTTTGATAGGAACACAAATGTTTGCTTGTATTTTTTGTATGGTTTGACTTGCTCTTGAAGAACAGTAATTCAAAAAAATCTTACAAAATTATTTGCCCACTAAACATCATTTACACAACTAATTTAAATATATAATGGATGGTATACCTTTTAACATCTCTTTTTATGCCATTATTTTCAAGCTATTAAAGTTTATGTACCCAAGTCTCATATGTGAAAGCCAAGTATCATTCTTCACACATGCATTTAGATATTTAGACATGTCTGTCTCTATATTTTGTAAGAACATTATATATATATATATATATATATATATATATTATCATGGTTACCTTTTCAATTATAGCTCCTTTAGTGTTAAGTAATGTAAAAATATGGTATTTCATCTTAATCTTATACCTCTTCTCTAGAAATTATCATAAGCTCAATATGTTACTTTTCACTATTAGTATATAATAAATATTACCAATAAATTGATAATTTTCATCTTTGAATTTAATCAAAATTGTATATTTTTTATGGCAATTTTTTAATAATCGTGACATTATATCTAATTGTTCCATTAAGCTCTATGAACATGTTTTTATCTCTATACATATGATTAGTAGCTCCATTATCTAGATACCACATGTTTTTTTTGTCTTACATTCTCTCATCATGTACTAGTAATAGCATGGCTTTCATTTCCTCTTCTATTACTAGATTTGTATTCTCCTTGACACTTTTAGTTGGACTCCAATAATTCATTGTATAATACCTACTTTTTAATAATTATAGAATTTAATTTTTAATTTGTTAACTTGGATTTTGGATTATTACTGTTAGTATAACTGATTAATCGGTTTACCTCTTATAGTCGCCCGTTTAACCTGTTGTGGCTGTCATGACCTTTTCTTTTAAATCTGTCTCTGTTGGCTATTCTTTCTTTCTTTTTTAATTTTTAATAATACTTAATTACAAGATTTTTTAAAGATATAAAGTCCTAGTCAATCAAGAAATTAAACTAATACAAGGTAATCCTAATTTGAACAGGAATTATATTATGTCGACTAAACCGATTAATCATTTCAACTTATTCTACTTGATTGCTCTTTCTTAATAGCTCTTAACCTGTTCCCAACTAGTAAACTAGTTCAATTAATTTTTAAAAATTAGTTTGCTTTCAACACAAGGATATAAATTTATGATATGTTATTAGCCAATCTCTAACTAGAGTTTGAAATTTTTCCCCGTTGCTTGGATTTCAAGTTTTGTTTGGCATCGATTTTCTATGAGTTTGCGTTGTTAGGAAAGTAAAATGAAATAATTGACCTTTTTAAACAAATTTAAGAAGTCTTGCTACCTAAGACAGTTTCATTTTACCATTTCAAACTTAAGAAATCATTTAAGAAATAATAATGGTTTTTCTAAATGTAGAATAATAATGGTTTATGTAGAGGTTTATATTCATAAACTGCGTTTCATATAAATTAATCCAATTTAAGTGGAGAGCTAGAATCGCAGAGGAAATAGAGCCTAATAGAATCAAGAAATTAACAACTTCTGGATAGTTGGATGTGGCTGTCGCTTGCAAGTTGATGTCAGTGATGACTGTTTTCCTCTTGCAGTGCTCTAGTTTCCGTGATGTAGCCAACAGGACCAAGATATTGTAGGAAAACATGTTTGGGATTGGACATCTCCTTCAACCATGAAAAGTATCTCTGAGCCAGGACAAATTAATATACCAGAATTCTGCACCAACTACCTTGCTGCTACCAGCCTTCTTTCATAAAAAAGCTGTCTGCCTATCATCCCAATACTAATAAATTGATTGCACATTGATATTTGTTTCGTGGAAAGATATGGTTAGCCCGAGAAACACTGCGGGGCATAGCATTGGTTGGTTATTATGCATCAGATTTATTGCGGCCTGCAGGATGCAGACGACCTGATCAATTTTTCAAAACATAGTATTCAATAGTTAGCAAGTCAAGCTGACCGTCGACCCATCCCTGGGGTTAAGGCTTGGAAGTTGGAACCAGTAAGAGCTTGCTCCAGTGCTGTTATTGGGTGCGGGAATGCTGTCCCGTTCTGTATTCTACGTCGAGCGAATATGGTTGGTCTAATTTAGATTTTTCCATTTAATTATGTTCTTTTTTTATTGCAATAATGAACTTTTGTAAACGTGGGGCTGAGCTAAAATCTTTAAAGCCACACCACACAAAGCAGAACTGGATCTTGTACGGTGATATTTATTTTTTAGTTTTAAAAATATTTTTTAAAAAATTTAATTTTTTTATTTTTTATTTTAAATTAATATTATTTTTATATTTTTATAATATATATATTTTAAAAAATAAAAAAAATATTATAATATATTTTTAAATAAACAATATATTAAAAAATAACTATAACTGTTGTGGTAATATTAAGATTTTCTCTGACAGCATCATGAGACGTGGAGATTGTAAACCCCTATCTAATATTCGTGGATGAGGTTCAACATGTTTTTTGTTTTATTTTATGAAAAAAAAATTTAATTTTAAATCTGCTGCTGCCACCCTCGCCAACACCCAAAAGTTATGGGGCCTTACCTTCACTGACAAACATCACACAGCTATACAAGAAAGGACCAGGTATGCATTCTAGGGTTTGGCCTAGTGGTGGAAGGGGCTTGTCTACTTTTACTGCACCTGGGTTCGAGTCTTGGCGTGTACGCCTGTCACCCCCGCAGTGCCTTACATGCCTACTGGGTTTACAGGGTATTCAGTGGGCCGTGGGGATTAGTCGTGGTGCGCGTAAGCTGGCCCGAACACCCCACGTAAATAAAAAAAAAAAAAAAGGAAGGACCAGGTACTGAGTCGCAGCCCCACCACCTCACTTAACTGCAGTTTTGTTTTCCTTTTCCTTTTCCTTTTCTTTTTCTTTTTTGGAGTATCTTTTGAATAGATTTTGGTATTTTTGTATGGATTGTAATATAAATAAAGTTTATACTAAGTCAGAAACTTCCACCTTCGTATACTCTACATTTGTCCTTTAAATTCACAGTTTGATTGTTCAACACTTCACCTACAACGTGATCCGACTGACCTCGAGTTCTTAAATTTATAAAGATGATAATCAATTTCCAATTTTGTGATGAAAACATGGTCTTAGTCTCTCAAAAGATTTTTCTCTTTTTTATATGCAAGAGTTTTTATCATCATATCTGTCCTTGCTGAAAACCTTGATGGATTCTGGACCTTTCCACACATGGGAATGTTTTCTCCTTACAGGAGTCTATCTATTTCTTTTTTGTGTCCTCTCTTACCAATATTTTCATGAAATATTTAAACTTGCAAAAACAAACCAACTTGCTAGTAGACTTGAGCATACACAGCTGGAAAATTAGAGAATAGTAACATAAACACATGTATGCATGATTACTAGAAAATTAAATAATAATAATAAAAACATGACAAAAAATATTTCATCATTATTTACCGATGAAAATTATGATGAAAGATTTTCTTTAAAAATGTTTTATGGAAACAGAAATAAAATAAAAAATAAAAATATTTCATTGACAATTACATTAATATTTTTAATGTTTTGAAATTGCTGAAAGAATTTTCATTGATATTTTTAAAATGAATTAAGACTCGAGAGTTGCTCTCATCTTCCAATTTCTTCTTCTTGTTGTTTTTTTTCATTATTATTATTATCATCATCATTAAAAAAAACCGCAATAACCATCCTACCCTTACCCTACTCCTATATCTGACATCAAGAATACTACTTTTCTATCCATCTCAAGTTTGATCTCTTCTATTTCTTCATTTAATAAACTTAGGACTTGATATTGTTAAATCCTAAGTTTGGATTATGATTTCTACCTCATTTGAAGGTACTTTATTTGCTATTTGGTTTTATGTGATTTAGGTTTTTATGCATTTTGTTAATTTTTGCATGTTAGTAATAAAGAAAGATTGTTTTATGAATTTGAGGTATCATTTTAATTTATTTATTTTTACTTGGTTTAGTGGAGGATTATTTTTGTTAATGATTTGGGTTTTAGGTTGGTTAGTGGAAACATAGGCATTGATTTATAGTTTATAGTTGAAGTATTTAGCTAACTAAGAAAAAGAGATTAGTGAATTTTGGAGACCTCCATGAAGAGTTTGTTTAAATATCAAATATGGTTTCTTGGTTGGTTAAATAGTAAAGGGGAGATAATTTATGGTTATGTTTAGGACAGTAAAGGGGAGAGAGATTGTTTGTTTGGTAATATGATTTCTTTTTTATTGTTTCTGTAAATAACCTATTTGTTCGGTAGTGAAAAAAAAAGTATAGAAAAAATTAGAAATTATGGTTTGTTTATGTAGGGATAATATTATTGTTTTTTGCTTGATTTGGATTCCTTATATGTTTTTGTTGTGGAGTAGCATAAACAAAAAAGTGAAGGACTTTACTAATTTAGATGTGTTATCTATGAAAAAAATGCAGTAATTGGTTTCTTTTTATAAAATGACATGCTATTTTTATATAGTTATAGTGTCATTTTTGAATAGTTTAGTTTTTGTTTTATGTTCTCTTTCTCTTTCTCTCTCTATTTTAAATTTTTTAACATTTTTATTAGAAAAATTGACAAAATAAAATTTGGCGTATATGGTTTTGTTTGAATTTAAATTTCATGAGCATTTCTTGTCATTATGTTATTGTTTTTTTTAGGTATCATATATTCAAGAAGAAATATATACAGGTCTAATAAGAGTGCTGCTACTTTATCGAGTAGTAGTGTCAGTGATTATGTTACTAATTTAGGTAACAATTATAAGGAGACACTACTTAATATAGAAGTTACCAACTAAGACTCAATCAATAAAGACAACAATGTAGGCATCCCTTCTTTGATATAGCCTTTTTCAGACAAAATAATAGTTAATAAAAAGGCAACCATTATATATAGTTAATATTTCTTTCTTAATATTAAAGTTATTTATTTGTAATATGTTATATTAAAATTATTTACTTGTAATAAATTATTTTAATTTTTATATTATATGAAAATGACATTGATGAAATGGTTTTCAAGTTCACCAATATTAAAGTTGCATGTTCGGTCACCTCTACAATGAAGTAGTTGTTTAAAGAACCATTCTTTTTACAGAGTGAGCTTTATTAGCATTCTGAATAGATGAATATGGTGAACATGGTAAATGTTTGATGAAGAAAGTTTAAGGTTAGATAATTAAATATATAGGCTTTGAGTTACTAGTTTTTAAAATTTTAAAAACTAATTCATATATGAAATCAATTAAGAAAAAAAATTTTGTGGGACACCAGCAACAAGGTGTTTGTTAGGAGACCATAGAAAAACTATTGTGTAATTATGTATATTTAAACCAACTAATGTTATATTATTGTAAACATGTATTCTTTTATTTCCTTATATCTTTTTTGTTTAACAATTTTTTATAACAGGTTATGTGATTTGTGGTACGATACCCATAAACAGGTAATTAGAAAAGTCAACTTTGATATGACGTTAAAAGGTGGAAGAGATTAAACTAAGGAATGTCACAAAGAGTAATTGGACATTGTTTCAATAATTTATGCAATCAAAAAGTTTTAAAAGGTGTTCTTGATTTGATATACAAAATAGGGATAAGGAAACCATGTTTCTTTCATAACTCAATTTTTGACCTCTTATTTCTAAGTACTTTCAAAATACAAAAAAAGAACAATAAAAAAAAATTAAAAAATATTGGCAGGAGCAGGCTAAAAATAATTTCAGGCACATGGAAGAATTAAGCTAGGATTTTGAACATAAGTTGGAGCCTTTAAACCATATTGAATCTAAGATTGAGAGGTAATACAAATCAAGGCCAAATTAAATGGCTATTAAGTGAATTTACATAAATATTAAGTATGAGAACATAATTGGACTTTTGATATGTAATTTTAATTTAATTATGGGTCAAATTAAATGTTTCATTAAGTTTAAGAATTAATTTGGCTCCAATTAAAAGATTTAATTAAGTGCAAGGACTTAATTAGACTTTTTTATGGGTTAAATTACTTTTATTAGGGACTTAATTGATAAAAATTAAGATTAAAAGCCTAATTTTACCTTTATTAAGAAGATTATAATTTTAAATGATAAAATTTAATTTCTACAAGTCAATTGGGTGAAAACAAAGATAACATTGCAAGAAAAATAAAGTTTTTTGAGTCAATTAAGGGTAAAATTAAATAATTTCAAGATTAGGGATCGACTTTTAAAAGGCACAAGACTTTAAGGGCTAAATCGATGAAATCATGGGTCAAATTGAAGAAAATCAAAGGTTAAATGATCAATTTTTTAATAAATTCAAAACTAATGACTAAGGTGAAAAACACTTAAATCATGAGATATTTTTAAAACTGTGCAATGGTAAAATTGAATTAATTTCTAAAATCTAATTAAGGACCTAATTGAATAAATGAAAAGATTAAAATTGAAAAAAAAAGAATTAACCTAATTCAAACCTTAAGACTTGTTTCAACATATATATATATATATATATATATATATAGCAACTAGTTTTTCAGGCCAGTTGCTATTGTACTATAGTAACATCAAAGGAGGAGATGCAATGAAGGCAAATCAATAATTAAAAAATAAAATTATAATTTTTCAAGACCATTATAAGAAAAGAAAATAAAGATTAAAAGGTCATGCGTATATTTTTCTAGAGAAAAACTGAAGCAAAATACATCCCAACCAATTCTCTCTAATCTTTTACAAACACCACCTAAAAAAGTAACTTTATACTATATTTATTTATCTTTTAAACTCAGAAAATGATATGCTCTCCTTCCTACAATCCTTGTCATTATTTTTTTTTTGTGTGTGTTAACATTACCCCCAACCTAGATAAAACTATCGCAAGCATTATTTTCAATCAATAGCTTCTTCTCATAATAGACCTACATTTAATACCAAAAACATTGCCTTCATGAGAACTAACAAGTTCCAGTATCTCTTTACAATATAACCAGCTTTAATAGTTTTAGCTCAACCGTGAATAAATGTTTTTTTAAGCCAACAATGACAACAACTCTATCAGCCTCCAGAATCTCCATTATAGGCCACCATTTTCATGTCAAACCAATAAAGGTAGCAAACACCTCAAACAAGGTAATTCACTTCCCTTTTCTTTTGTTATTACATTATTTAGCTTGCAAAATGTGAAATAATTAACATTATATAGAGGCTAATGACTTAGTCACTAGGCTGGGCCAATGACCAAGTTTTTATAAGCTTGACTTAAACCCGATCCATATGGTTGGGTTAAGTCTAGCCTATATATATATTAAAAAAAAATAGACTTGTTAAGTTATTTGTTGGCCTAACAAAACAAGTTAGGTTGGGTTTGGGTTGTACACGTGGACTTGGGCTTTAGAACTAATAAGCTCAACACACATGGCTAGCCCAAGCTAAAACCGATCCTTAAAGGCATCTTTAGCATGCCATATTTTTCTTTAAAATATAAACCTATGTTTAGTTATTTAAGGTGTATTTGTCAAACATATTCTTAAGGTATTTTTAATGCCTCTAACTTTAAGCTAAAGTCATATTTGTCAAACATATCCTAAACTTTAGCCCTTTAGTTTCTAATATGCCCCTTTTTTTTTAATAGCCAAATGGACCTTCTAAAACTATAAAAAAAAATTTAGGAACTATTCTAAAACTATTTTTGGATACCTCGCATACTTTCCTAAAATATTTTGCATAATATCAATTTATAGACATATATTATAAGATATAGATCTATTATTAAAAATACCTCATTTTTTCTAAAAAAAAACATTTTTAAAAAAATATTAGAAGTATAAAAACATTTTGTTTCAGGAAAGTCAAAAGTATATTTTTTCTTCAAGATCTTCATAAGTTGTCTTAGAAGTTAAGTCACTTAGTTCGGGTTTGAACATTAAGAACCTTATTTGTTTATAAGGTTTCTAGAATGAGGACATGATTGTTATAGTCTTTTAAGCTAACTAACTAGCTTATTTTAGACCTATCTTCTATATTTATAACTTAGACTTCTATGAACTAAATATAATTGTAGATATTTTAACTATTTTAAGTGATATGAAATTTAATGCAAATAATGCACATATCTTTTTTGTCCTTACACTTATAACAAGATAGGGAAAGGTGATATCAAACGTCAAGAACATTGTGCCTTTCTTCTTCACTTTATTAGTCACCATCATCTTTATAATCCAAAACATATAATGTTTAAGGAATATGGCTATATTGTCATAGATTTGACCTCAAACAATATATCTTCTTTTGTTTGTTATTAGTTTTATAAAAGTGACCAAATACTCCTCTGCGTGTTAACACTTCATTAACAGCCTTCAAGTCTTTGGTGTTTGGAAAAACACAAAAATGTTTTTTGACACCAATAATAACTATAATAAGAGTCATTATAATAAAATTTTTAATAATTTAGTATACAAAAATCTCAAGCAGTTGTGGAGATAAACTACTTATGCAATTAGATCATGAAGATATATTAACTGTATATAAAAACAAAAAACAAAAATTTTTATGGAGAAGGGGCAACAAATAATGACTAGGATATGAAGATATTTTAATAGAGAATGTATAATTATTTTATACATAAGTCATTTTAATATGAGAGATTGCTTATTAATAGTATGTTTCTAGGTGATCATCAGCTTTAATTACCGTAAATGATTTTATAAGGCTTATCTTTCTTTGGTGTCAACTTTCTTCTTCCTTTTGAATTACATGTTACCTCTAGCTTTCTCAACACTAAGTCACCCACCTTAAATTACCTATTGTTAACCTAAATATTATGTTATTAAGTGGTATCTTTTCTATACACTTTATGCAATAAAATAGCTTCTAATAAAGTCTTCTCCAACATTTTTAGATTTGTATAAAGTTCTTTTTATCTCATAGTATAAGAATATTGCAACACTTTATAGCTTGAGTATTCAATCTTAACAAATATCATATTATTGGTTCTAAAAGAAATGTCATTTCCTTATAAAAGACTTTTATGTCATTTTATAAGACCACTTGGTCCTATCAAGAAGGTCGGTTCATCCATATTTTACATATTATGTCATTTTTTAGTCAATTTAAAAATGGTCTTATTTATGAGTTTTACTTTCCTATTGGTTTTAAGATAGGATACAAAGGAGAGTTTATGGTCTCTAAAGAGTCTCTGATATAGTTCCTTCATTATCTTATTGTTAAACTATATCTTATTATCTATAATCAAAACTTTATAAATTTTAAAATGATAAAATATATTCTTTTAGATAAACAAGATAACTTTGTTGATTATTATCTTAATAGGAGCCTCTATTTCTACTTATTTAATGAAGTATTTCACCATTATAAAGATAAATTTCATTTTCTCCAATGCTTTGAAGAATGGACCTATGATGTTTATCTATTGATACAAAGGAAATAAAATTTATTTGAACATATGATTAATAAGGAGCTAAAATGTATTAATGACATTTATCACACCTTTGACCAAATTTATAGTGCCTTGAATGGCCAAAGACTGTTTAGTACTTAAAAGTGCATTTTTATTAGGGTTTTATATTATTATTTTGCAGTTAAAGTATCAATAACTCCACAACTAAAGCATGTTTTATACTAACATATCTACTAATGTAAGATACCTTTAATTTATAGTAAATGTTCATTTTAAATGCAGACCTATCACATAAATAAAAGGATTGATTGATGAATTTAAAAACTGAAATTAAAAGGACAAAGAGATGGCCAAACTTAGAAAAGAGATGTCGGTGCAGTCCAAAACAGAACTCTGTTTGGTAATTGGATCATTTTAAATGCAAGCTTATCCATATAAAGCATGCCTAAATCTAGGATCTACAGCTTCAGATATGACCCAATTACCTAACGATGTTTCAATTTGGAGTACTCTAGCATCTCTTTTCTAAGTTTGACCATCTTTTTGTTTTTTCAATTTCAGTTCTTAAATTCATCAATCAATCATTTCATTTATATGATAGGCCTATATTTAAAATAAATATTTACCATAAATTCAAGGTATCTTATATTATTAGATATATTATTATAAAGCATGCTTTAGTTAAGGAGTTATTAATACTTCAAGTGCAAAATGATGATATAAAACCTTGATAAAAATACACTTTTAAATATCAATCATTTATGCCTTTCATTTCCTTTCATTTACTTAGTTAACTTTATCTTATTTATATTCTTATTTTTTTTTTATTTTTTTTCTTTCTTTTATAATGTTTAGTTAAGTTTATTATGTTAAGGTGAAAAAGTTACACTAATGGTGTAAGAATAAGTATAGTGTAAACTTAATATGGACTTTAATGTTTCATACTATCATGTTTTGTATTTGTTATCTTGTTCACTCTTGAATACTTTGCTTATTAAATGACTAATCTTGATTTATGTTGTATAACACTTAGTACAATAAATGTTTGGCACTTTCATAGCCCATACTGTATGATATAACCGACACCTGAGCTAGAAAAGGAACTTGATTTGTTGTTAACATAAGTTATAATAATGAATGTTTGATGAGATTTACAAGTATTAGTATTAATCGAATAAGATGACTAATGTAATCATTTTAACAATCTATAATTTGATTGGAACCTCCTTTGTGTGTGGTTTTCAATTAAATAATAAGAGTTTATACTATATTTATTTGACATTCCATTAGTGGATCCTCTAACCTTGATGTTTGTTATTATCATTATTTAATCCTTACGTTAATCTGTTATCTCAAAGTTCTTATCAATTTTTTTTCCTCCTTTTTATTATTATTGTTATTACTACTAGTACTACTACTATTGCTACTATTATCAGAGTTATTGTTGTTGTTTATAATTATTGTTCATAATTTATACAATTAACCTCCCTATGGTTTGACCTCAGTCTTGCTAGGTTATTTATTTCTTCGACACTCCTGCACTTAGGAGAAGACATCAATCTTTTAGTTGTGTTATAATGCACCAGCCACATTTCAAAGATGCATGTTCATTATATTTAGTGATATGGTTGAACATTTTTTTAGGATTTTTATGGATGATTTTTCTATTTTTGATGATTTATTTAATAATTGTCTGACTAACTTAGAAAAGGTTTTAAACAGATGTGAAGAGAAGAATTTTGTACTGAATTGGAAAAAATATCACTTTATGGTAACAAACGGCATTGTACTTGGTCATATTGTTTCATCAAAAGAAATCGAGGTTGACAAATCTAAAATCGAGTTAATTACTAACTTGCCAACATTAAAATCTATTAAAAATGTTAGATCATTCTTAGGATATGTTGGTTTTTATAGAAGGTTCATCAAAAATTTTAGTGTAATATTTAAGCCCTTAAGTAACCTTCTAACAAAGAATGATATTTTTTAATGGACTAAACATTGTGAAGAAGTCTTTGTTAAACTTAAAAACTTACTTACTTATGCTCCTGTCATTCAACATCCTAATTGGTCTTTACCTTTTAAAATAATATACGATGCTAGTGATTATGTTGTAGGTGTTGTTTTGGGACAAAGAAAAGATAAGAAACCTTATGTGATTTACTATGCAAGTAAAATTTTAAATAGTGCTCAAATAAATTACACCACCATTGAAAAAGAATTAATTGCAGTAGTATTTGCATGTGAAAAATTCAAGTTTTAGCTTGTTGGCTCACCTGTTGTTGTTTTTAGTGATCATGCAGTATTGAAATATCTTCTTTTTAAAACTAGATTAGTGTGATGGATTTATTACTTCAAGAATTTGATATCACAATCAAACATAAGAAAGACACCAAAATTGTTGTCGCAGATCATTTGTCAAGATCGACAATAGATTCAAAAACTGTCATCACACTAATCGATGACTATGTTTTAGATAAATCATTACTTTTGGTCTCTACAATGCCTTGGTTTGCTAGTATTGTCAATTTTCTTGTTTCAGGACAATTGCTAGCTCATTGGAGTACCCAAGATAAAAGAAAGTTCTTGAACAAAGTGAAGAACTTTTACTGGGATGACCCATATTTATTCAACTATTGTTCTAATCAAATATTTTAAAGATGCATTCCCCACAATGAGTAAGTAGTGTCATTAAATGTTTTTCATTCTAAGGCATGTGGGGCTCATTTCTCATCAAGAAAGACAAATGTAAAAATCTTACAAAGTGGATTTTACTAGTCCATCATGTTCAAAGACTCACATGCATTTTGCAAGACTTGTGAAAATTATCAAAAGTTAGGATTTATTTAAATCACATGATGTCTTTAAATCCTATTCTTGTCATTAGAATCTTTGACAGTTAGGGTATAGATTTCATGGGTCCATTTTCTCTATTATTTGGTTTCTTGTACATATTAGTCATAGTAATTTATGTTTCAAAATGGATAGAGACAATTCCAAGTCGAAACAATGATCACAAAATAGTGATAAAGTTTTTAAGAGAAAATATTTTGAGTCGATTTGGAATCCTTCAAGCTATAATAAGTGATGGTGGAACACATTTCTACAATAAGTCATTTGAGTCTTTAATGAAGAAATATGAAATCATATGCAAAGTTATCACCTCTTATCACCTTCAAACATATTTTGGAGAAAACAGTGAATCCTAATAGAAAAGATTGGTCTTTAAAACTTAATGATTCACTTTGGGCTTATCGAACTACTTATAAAACATCATTAGGTATGTCACCTTATAGACTAGTTTATGGAAAACCTTGTCACTTGGTTATGGAACTTAAACATAAAGCTTATTGAGCTATTAAAGCTTTCAATTCAAATCTTGATGATGCTAGTCAACTATAAAAATTACAAATAAATAAGTTTGAGGAAATAAGAAATGATGCATATGAAAATTCAAGAATTCATAAAACAAGAATCAAAGATTTTCATGACAAGAAAATACTGAGAAAAACATTCAATATTGGTCAAAAAATATTACTTTATAATTCTCAACTATATTTATTTCTTAGAAAACTAAGATTAAGATTGAGCAGTCCTTTTATTGTGAAACATGTGTATCCATATGGAACCTATGGTATCAAGAATCCAAGAAATATCAATGTTTTCAAGGTAAATAGACATCGTTTAAAAGTTTACTTTGATAATTTTTCAATTAAAAATGACTCTATTGAATTGGGTGATCATATATATAAAGATTAATTTTTTTCTCTCACATTGTCTTTATGTTTCTTTTTTAATGATTTTTAATAGTTTCTCTCACCCTAGTTAAATGGTGGATAATGGTACTCCGTGACTTAAGTCGGTTCTTTCAGTTTTCTATAATAATTAATATTTGTGTATATATTTGTACAATTCTTTGAATCTTTTTTCCAATTCTCATTTACAAATGAACATTAATCTTGAAAAATTAAAAAAGTATTTTTCCTCTCTTCCTCAAAATACAATTACAAAAATTTACCATGTTAGATATGCACAATTGAGGTTGTTAATGAATTATAGAATTCCTAAAGATATTCACTAGTTGATTGAAGCAAAGGTCTGATTATCAGGTAAGTCCTCTAATTCCTTCATTTCACACATACTTGGAACATGTAAAAGTACTTTTATCAAGAAACATCATGCAAAACTACTGAAATTCTATCATCGATATGCTAGATGGACTTGTAATGCACAATATCATTCTTTAGGAATGGTATCTATAAACCATGAAGATAAAATACAAGTCATTAAGGATGGCCTGAGTAGGGAGTCTTTAGATAATCTTCCATTAACTCTTGAGATGCATCCTAGTGGAGATGTGCATCATGCAATTCATGATTTATGGCCCTATTTTTATAAAGAACATGATCGACTTAGTCTCGAGAATCTGACTAAAATAAACCTTGTTTGCCAGTTTTTAAGAAAACTGGAGGGGAAGCCTATCCCCGACCTATAGAGGGCATTTAAGCCATTCTTGGATCTAAAATCAAGGGAAGATGTGAGCCATAATCACAACTACCTATACATACACATGATTTTTTAAAAATAAATAAATAAAGTGTTTTTTTATTTTTTATATTTGTTTAAATGTGTTTCAGGTTTGTTAGTATTCGTTATTTTAAGTGATGTCTTTTATACTCTATCTTTCTACTTTAAAACAATGAGGACAGTGTCTCGTTTTGGTTGGAGGGAGATGGTAGTAGTTGACCAAAAAAATTAACCAACTGTGTTTACCATTTTATAAAGCATGTGCAAAATTGTTGTTACTAGGATAGTAGAGTAAAGGAACTTATTTAACATGTATCTTTAAACCTTCATTTTCACATACACATACACATACTTTAACATATGATTGTGGGTTGCACATTAGATTATTAGATTATTTATGTTCTTTTGTTAAAGGTAACAACTAAGAGAAAGGGATAGTATATAATTTGTAAGAAAAAAAAAAGCAAAAAAAAAATGATGATAATAAATATGTAAATAAGTTTGGTTTCGTAGCCTCCCTAACCTAAGCAATTAAGCTCAAAAGGGTGTTTTAACACCTAATACCCAAAAGTCAACTAACTTGGAATCTATTATCTCAACGCTTATTATATGGGTTAAGGAGAAAAGTTTAAGAGAACTAAATATTACACTACTACATATCAATATTTGCAATCCAAGTTACTAAGCTCGCAGAGGTGTCTCAATATCTAATATCCTAAGATTAATTGGTTTGGGATTCTTTAGCTGAAAGCTCGTTATATGGTGTCACAACTCAATTCTAGGTTATTCCTAAAAAATTTACTTTTTTCTAAAAATTAAAATCAAAAAATAAAATAATAGCTGGCAACGTGGAGAAAGCAGGCTAGAAAATCAAGTTGTAATTTTTAAAGGAAATTCAAGGCCTAATTGCACTCCATTATGCCTAAGAACAAATAAAAATTATAAATTCAAGGTCAAATTAAATGATTATTAGATGAATTTACTTAAAAATTAAATTCAATGACATAATTAAATTTTTAATATGCCAATTTGATTTAATCATGGGCCAAATTAAATTTTAATTATGTTTAAGAATTAATTTGGGTCCAATTGAAGGATTCAATTAAGTGCAAAGACTTAATTATACTTTAAATGGGTCAAATTAATTTTATTTTGGGCTTAATTAGTGAAAAATTAAGTCCAAGAATGTGATTAAATTTTTAATAAGCCAATTTGATTTAATCATTGGCCAAATCAAATTTGAATCATGTTTAAGAATTAATTTGGATTCAATTAAAGGATTTAATCAAGTGCAATGACTTAATTATACTTTAAATGAGTCAAATTAATTTTATGTGGGGCTTAATTGGTGAAAAATTAAGTTTGGGAGCTTACTTTGGGCTCAATTGAGAAGATTGAAATTTTAAGAGACCATATTTAATTTTTACAAAGTTAATTGATTGAAATCGGGTGCAAAATTGCAAGAAAATTCAAATTTTAAAGTCAAATAGGGGTTCAATTAAAAGCAATTGAAAGAAAAAGGACTGAAACGAATTTTGACCAAAAACATGATTTTGGCACTATTCATCTTCTTCTTTAAATCCCTGGAATGGCTGGTCCAGTTACTTACTTTGCAGTTACATTTAATGGCCTTTAGCCGCCGCCACCATCGCCACCGATCTTTCGACCATCAGCTCCACCATAGGAACCCAAATCAACCACCAGCCGACCACCAAGAGCCATCATCAGTTTCTCTCTCCTTTCTATAGCCTCTTTCGCACACTTTTCTTTTCTTCCTTCTTTCTTCCTCCTCTAGTTACGCCAACTCCACCGCCGACTTTAGGTTTTCCTTCCCTTCTAACCAGCCATAACCACCATGCTAGGTGGTCCACCACCCTTTCATTGCTCCTTTGTCTTCCTCGTGAAGTTCCACTATTCATGTAGTGGGCTGTTTTTTTTTTTAAGTCTAAAAATCTTTGAAAAAATCATTTTAAAAAATTATACTTTTCTTGCATATTCCTTTTTTATCAATTTTGTATAATATCGGGTGTTATATTTGCACTGTAAAATACAAATATGGTATTAAAATACCCGGTTTCCTCTAAAATTATAAACAATTCTAAACATTTTCAAAAAAACAAAATTTGTTGCATACAGCTAAATCCTAAAATTTTTCCAAACATATTTTTCATTAAAAAAATAAAATTGTATTTTTTTTATATTTTTTTAAAAATATCGTAATCAGTTTATGATTATCCATTAGGATTTGTCCAATATATCAAGCACTTAAACAGATTGATGTCTCATTATCATCTCTTTTTGAGTGGGCTATTAAGGCCTTAACCATCTTAGGTAATACACTTTATAACCTTATATTTTTTCTTTTAAGTGTGTCTTAAAGCCATCAACCACTTTAAAAAGTGTGTTTTCCAACCTTGTCTCTTTTTTCATATGCCTTCGAGCCCTCAACCATTCTGGGAAGAGCATTTCCCAACCCTATCTCTTTTTGAATGCACCTTCAAGCCCTCACCTTTTAGGATAGTGTGTTTTCTAATCCTACCTCCTTTTGAGTGTGTCTTAAACCCCTTAACCACTTTAGGTAAAGCGTTTTCCCACCCTACCTCTTTTTAAGTGAGCCCTAGAGCCCTCAACCACTTTAGGTAGTGCATTTTCCAACCCTACCTATTTTCAAGTGCGCCTTTAAGCCCCCACCTCATAGGTAGTGTGTTTTCTAACCTTGCCTCCTTTCCAGTGCGCCTTTGAAGATAATGCGTTTTATAACCCTACCTCCTTTCAAGTGTGCTTTTCAGTCCCCGTTCCCCTTCAAGTCCTATCTCTTTTTGAATGCTTCTTTGAGCTCCTATCTCTTGAATAGTGTGCCTTGAGCCCTATCATATCGTCTCTTCAATACATTTCACCTGGGCAGGTCACCCATCACAATCTGATCCCTTTGAAAACTCTTTTCATCTTCTATTTGGGTCGATTGCCCATTACAATGAAAAAATCTTTTGAGAAATCCTTACATTTCTCACCACCTTCTAAATCTTCCATCTAGGTTGGTTACCCATTACAATGAAACTATTTTGAGAAATCATCATATTTTTCACCTATCTTAAAAATCTTTGTATTTTTCACCTAGGCAGGTTGCCTATTACAACAAGACCACTTTGAAAAATCTTTGTATTTTTCAACACTTCAAAAAATCTCTGTATTTTTCACCTAGGCAAGTCACCAATTACAACAAGACCACTTTGAAAAATCTTTGCATTTTTCACCTGGGTAGGTCGCCCATTATAACAAGAATACTTTGAAAAATATCTGCATTTTTCACTTGAGCAGGTCACCCACTACAAGAAGACAATTTTAAAAAATCTTTGTATTTTTCAATACTTTAAAAAAATCTATGCATTTTTTATCTGGGCAAGTTGCCCATTACAACAAGACCACTTTAAAAAAAATCTTTTCATTTTTCAACACTTCAAAAAACATCTGCATTTTTCACCTGGGTAAATCACCCATTACAATAAGATCATTTTGAAAAATCTTTGTGTTTTCAACACTTCAAAAAAATCTATGTATTTTTCTCCTAGATAAGTCGCCCATTACAACAATACCACTTTGAAAAATCTTTGCATTTTTCAACACTTAAAAATCTCTGCATTTCTCACTTGAGCAGGTCGCCCATTACAATAAGATCACTTTGAAAAATCTTTGTATTTTGAAAAATCTTTGTATTTCTTTCAACACCTTGAAAAATCTCTGTATTGTTCAGTTGGGCAGGTCGCCAGTTACAACAAGATCACTTTGAAAAATCTTGGTATTTTTCAAGACTTTGAAAAATCTTTGCATTTTTCACCTGGGTAGGTCACCCATTACAATGAGAACACCTCAAAAAAAATTTAGGTATCACTGATGACAATCTAACCACTTCAAAATCTTTTAATTTTCAAAACAAAAATCTATGAGTGTGCTTTCTAGCCCTCAAAAGGATTCATCATTTCTTAATATGATGAGTCCATCATCTCTCATTCTTCTTTTTTTTCTTTACAATGCTTACTTTTTAAAGTCTCTTACGAGACTTTCTATTGTAAGCATTGTCAAGAGGGGGGCAACTGTCATAACCCAATTTTAGGTTATTCCTTAAAAATTTACTTTTTTTTTAAATGAAAATCAAAAAATAAAATAATGGCTGGCAACATGGAGAAAGCAGGCTGGAAAATCAAGTTTCAATTTTTAGAGGAAATTCAAGGATTAATTGTACCCCATTATGCCCAAGAATGGATAAGAAATACAAATTCAATTCAAATTAAACGATTATTAGATGAATTTGCATAAATATTAAGTCTAGTGATATAATTAAATTTTAATAGGCCAATTTGATTTAATCATGGGCTAAATTAAATTTTAATTATGTTTAAGAATTAATTTGGGTTCAATTAAAGGATTTAATTAAGTGCAATGACTTAATTATACTTTAAATAGGTCAAATTAATTTTATTTGGGGCTTCATTAATGAAAAAATAAGTCCAAGAATGTAATTAAATTTTTAATAGGTCAATTTAATTTAATTATGCGCCAAATCAAATTTTAATTATGTTTAAGAATTAATTTGGGTCCAATTAAAGGATTTAATTAAGAGCAAGACATAATTATACTTTAAATGGGTCAAATTAATTTTATTTGGGGCTTTGGTGAAAAATTAAGTTTGGGACCTTAATTTGGGCTTAATTGAGAAGATTGAAATTTTAAAAGACCAAATTTAATTTTTTACAAAGTTAATTCATTGAAATCGGGTGCAAAATTGCAAGAAAATTCAAATTTTAATGTCAAATAGGGGTTTAATTAAAATAAATTGAAAGAAAAAGGACTAAAATGAATTTTGACCAAAAATATGATTTTGGCACTGTTCATCTTCTTCTTTCAATCCCTGAAATAGCTGGTCTGGTTATCTACTTTGCAGTTACATTTAATGTACTTAAAGTTCACCAAATTCAACCAAACTTATATGAAAATGATCATCTGCAGTTTCTTTACATCATGGTGTGAATAGTTCAGTCGAAATGACAACCCATCGGTATAGAATCTGGCCTAAACATGCCAACTCAGGCAGCTTTTTCAGCAGATTTGACATTGCACCATGTCTACTTTAAACCAACGGTTGGGATCCTTCCCAACAGAATCAAGCACTGAAATTTTACCCCAGCATAGAAAAAATTGCCCTCTTCGACCGCCTATAAATAGAGGTGGAGTTGATGGCCTAATGGAGGAGAAAATCAAGTCCAAAATCAACCAAAAAACCAATTTTTCTACCGATTTCTGTAAATTTTCTTTTTTCTTTCTCTCTCCACTATAGCCTTCAGCCACTACCACCATCGCCACCGGTCTTTCGACCATCAGCTCCACCATAGAAACCCAAGTCAACTACCACCCAACCACCAAGAGCCACTGTCGGTTTCTTTCTCCTCTCTGTAGCCTCTCTCGCACGCTTTTCTTTTCTTCCTTCTTTCTTCCTCCTTCAGCTACAGACAACTCCACCACTGGCTATAGGTTTTCCTCCCCTACCAGGCAGTTATAACCACCACGCCAAGTGGTCCGCCACCCTTCCCTTGCTCCTTTCATCTTCCCCGTGAAGTTTCATTCTTCATGTAGTGGGTTGTTTTTTTTTTTAAGTCTAAAAATCTTTAAAAAAATCATTTTAAAACATTATAATTTTCTTGTATATTTTTCTTTTACCAATTTTGCATAATATTGGGTGTCTATTTACGCTGTAAAATATAAATTCGGTATTAAAATATCCAGTTTCCTCTAACATTATAAAAATTCTAAACATTTTTTTAAAAATATTTTGTTACATACAGCCAAATTCTAAAATTTTTCCAAGCATGTTTTTCATTAAAAAAATAAAATTACATTTTTTTCATTTTTTTAAAAAAGAATATCGTAATTAGTTTATGATTATCCATTAGGATTTGATTAATATATAAAAAAATAATTTTTTTAGGATATAGATGTAGACTTTAATATTTATGGGGTGTAAAATTACACGATAAAGTACACCCTCAAGTATTAAGATCTAGTGTAAATAAATGTGATGCTAAAATTTAGACTTTAGAACGATTAGGATTTAACCCGAAAATGTAGAAACTCTCTCATAAAGAGAGATTTGCCTTGAGCCTTAGATAAAACCAACAAATAGAAAATTGACTTAAAAACATAATCAAATAACAATACAGCTTATCTTAGGTAGGATACACTAGGGGTGATGCGTCTTTCCCTTGCACAACCAGTCTTTTACTCAAGCTCTCATAGACCATAGGTCCCTAGTAATCATAATACTAAGTGGCGACTCTTAAAAATTAATCATAAATTTTTAAAACACAACACCCCTCATTGGAAGGCATGATAAGAGCCTTCGTCATCACCAGACGATGTCGCGCACCCTACAACACATGGGTTAAAGATGCATTATGTTTTAAGTTACATGTATATATATTTAAAAAAACAAAAAAAAAGAAAAAAATCTCAACCTAAGAAAGTTAACCTTAAACATTAGAACAAGAATTTTATTTTCTTCCAAGTAAAAATCCATAACTATATGTTGATATATTGAGCATAAAAAGAAGGTTTATTAATATCTTGTTTAAAAGGTATTGAGCAAATATATAATTTTAATAAGAGTTTGTTTATGTGGATAGATTAATGAAAGTTGAATGATAAATACCTTACTTTGAGAAATTTGCAAAAAAAAAATTATTTTAACACTTTGATTACTAATGATTAATAATAAGCTGGTTGGGGGGGTGTTTAGTATTTAAAAATGCATTTTTATCAAGGTTTTATATCATTATTTTGCACTTGAAGTATCAATAATTCCTCAACTAAAACATGTTTTATAATAACATATCTAATAATATGAGATACCTTTAATTTGTGGTAAATATTCATTTTAAATGCAAGCCTATCACATAAATGAAAGGATTGATTGATGAATTTAAGAATTGAAATTGAGAGGACAAAGAGATGGTCAAACTTAGAAAAGAGATGTCGGTGCAGTCCAAACTGGAACACTGTTCGATAATTAGGTCATATCTGGCGCTGTAGATCTTGGATTTAGGTCTACTTTATATGGATAGAAAGGTAAGACATAGGCCTACAACTTTCATATGGAGCCCAAGATTTAAAAAGGTCATTTTCAATTCCAAATTATAGCAATAACAAAGAAGTCTGAATCTGTCATCCAGCCCGAACACTGTTTAGTGTTTGACCTATATCTAGAGTTCTAAAAGTCCAAATGACCTAATTTCCTACAACTTTCATGTTTTTAAGTGGTTTCAAGTTTGACATTATCAATGAGGTTTTGGGCAGACAAAAAAAGATAAGGATTGTCACCAAGTCAAGAGTTGGTCACCCACTCGTTAATTAGCCATCAAATCAATAGTTCCTAATTTTAGCTTATAAAAGAAAGCATTTTCCATACATTTAGGCATTTTGGTTTCCATATCAAGATCATGTTTTTGCTTTCTCTCTTTGTATTTTTTATGATGTTTATGATTCGTTTTCATTAATAGCTATGAAAGGTGATTTGTTGTTAACATAAGTTATAATCATGAATGTCTGACGAGATTTACAAGAATTAGCATTAATTGAATAAAATGACTAATATAATCATGTCAACAATTTATAATCTGCTTGGAACCTTTTTTATGAGTGGCTTTCAATTGAGTAATAAGAGTTTATACTATACTTGTTTGACATACCATTAGTGGATCCTCTAACCTTGAGATTTATTGTTATCATCGTTTAATCCTTACATTAATCTTTCATCTTAAAGTTCTCATCAACTTCTTTTTTTTTTCTTTCTTTTTATTATTACTATTACTACTACTATTACTACTATTATTGCTACTATTATTAGAGTTGTTGTTGTTGTTATGATTTTTTTTTATTTATAATTTGTACAGTTAACCTTCCTGTAGTTCGATCCCGGTCTTGCCGGGTTATTTATTATTTTGACACTCCTACACTTGGAAGAAGATATCAATCTTTTAGTCGTGTCAAGGACCTTGCCTTTATATAAATGTTACAAATTCCTTTGTGGATTTTTATTAATATATAATGACCTTCTCTTAGAGATAAATACTCAAGTAACAAAGAAATTATTGATCTTCTATATAATGTACAATTTATGAGACAATATCTTTCAACTTATCTCATCAAACAAAATGCTTCATTTTCATCCAAATGTATTTCATTTAAGAGTGGACAATACTTAAATAAGGCTCTATAGTCATTTTCTTCCATAGTTTTTTAGATGTTTTCTATCAGTTTTTCCTCTCACTTAACACTAGGTTTTATTTAGTATTTCTATTTAGATAGCATGAAAAAACTTCACATAAGTGAAATTAAATAATTTGGATAAAAAACTAGCCTTATTTTTTTATTAGGAAATTTTTATGAAAATAGATTTCATTCTCGAAAACTTATCTATCTATACTTATCCATAAAACCCTGACCCTATATCCTTATATATTAGAAGAGCCATCCATATACAATCTCTATACAACAGGTAACTTGTATGTTAAGTGACATCCCTTAATAAATTATTATTGATTTAGTGAAAAAAAAATTCTACAATGTAAATGAATAAAGCATGAGCTTTTATAGTTGTTTAGACATGTTAGGCTTGTGAAAGACTTGCTTAAGGGACTAGTTAGCCAAATAATATCTGGGTGTGCTAACATGTAAGGTTTTATTTTATTAGTAATACTTTCCAAGGCGAGGGATATCTTTTCACCTCTAAAGTACCTAGCTTGATTGTCATAAAGAGTCTTGCTAGTGTAATAAATAGGTTTTTATGTCTTTTTAAACCAAAACAACAGCCACAGTCATGTTTATTATGTCCAAGTAAAGGAAAAGGTCTTTATATTTTCTTTATTGTGATAATTCCTTCAAAAAAGACAAGTGAGTTTTAAGGTTTTCAAAAGCTTCTTGATATTCTAAAGTCTATATAACTAGAGATGTTCTTCAATATCTTGAAGAATGTTAGGTAAGAATCTCTTAACTGGTAAATAAATCTTCTAAAAGCCATTTTCTTTCTTATAATTCTTTGAACATCCTTAATTGATCAAGCAGGAGTCATGTCAAAGATGGTCTAGACTTTTTCAAGGTTAGTTTTTATACCCTTATTTCTTACCAAAAAATCCTAAAATGCTTTAGTGACAAAAATGTATTTAGTGGGATTGAGTTTTACTTTATATTGTTGAAGAATAAAAAGATCTTCCACACCAAAAGTCATTCAAAGGTCATTATCTTGACTAATATATTGTTTATGTATGCTTTTATATTTTTCTAACTAATTATTAAAAACTTTATTTATCATTCTTTGATAGGTGATCCTATAATTTTTTTAGCTTTATAAGCTTGAAGCAAAATATTATTTTATTAGTGATGGATGATGTTTTCTATTTATCATCGAGATATATAGGAATTTAATAATAACCCGAGTCCATATCCAATTAACTAAAAAACACAATCTTGGAGTTGGAGTTCACTGACTATTTAATCTTAAACATGGAGAATCTATCTTTGAGGTAGATTTTATTAAGGTCAATAAAGTTTGGGCACATCCATTATTTTTCATTAGCCTTATTCACTATAACTATATTGGCAAGCCAATTAGAGTACATTACTTACTAAATGAAACCTGCTTCTAGCAACTGATCTACCTTCTCTATTATAACCTTTCATCTTTCCCCTTGAAACTCTTTTTTTATCTAATAAAAATGAGAGATAAATTGACACTTGATCTATAGAGGCCACATCATAGTCTATACTTAAAATATCTGAGGGTTTAAAAGTGAAATTAGCCCTTTGGATTTTAATAAGCTTTGTGATGACTTTCTCCTACTTGATGTCTAATGCAAATCTAATCTTAATGATTACACTAGTATCATGTTCAAAGAGACTTATTTTTTATTTTTACAGCCTTAGTCAATATTTTTAGTCTATTTTGTAAAGGCCTTATATGTTTAATGAATATAGTTTCCTTGCCTTTGAAAAAAGTGAAGACGCATTTCTTAAAGGCTAATTAGTTTTCCTTTTATGGCTTCAATTCATATCTTTGGTATCTCTTTTAGACACCTAATTTGTTTTTTAAAGGCTAATTAGTTTTCCCTTTTATGGCTTCAATTCATATCTTTGGTATCTCTTTTAGACACCTTATTTGTTGTATAAGCATAGTTTTCTTATCTTTAATGTAAATGAAGACATATTTCATAGAGGTTGATTAGTTTCTTCTTTATAGCTTTTGTCTATATATTTTCCCTCTCTTTAAAAAACCTTGTTCAATAAAAATAGCTTTATTTAAGGCAAATAAAGAACTATTTTCTTAAGATTAATTGGTTTTTCTTTAATGTGACAACTTTTTTGCCATTATAAATTTCATAACTAGATACTTGATATTGATTGTCAAGTTAGTCACTAATAAAGTTATAAGTCAAGTCCATTTTGATCACAATAAAAATTTTGTTGGAGAAAGACTTTTGAGATAAGTTTTTTATGTTTATCAATTTATCAATAAAACTTTTGTTTAATAGATTCTCCCCAGTATTTCAATTAGTGATGTTTTAACAAGGATTAACTTAAAGGGGTTAGTTCTCATTTATAATATTACTTTTCTAAAAAGAATATTCATCACGTTTTTATTATCAAAGAGTATCTTTTATATCTTGTGTTGGAAAGGACAATGATTATTACCAAAACATCCGCGTATGGAAATGATACTTGTTCTTCATCATAAGGTGCAAAGGTAATAGGTTAAAACAAGGAGTTTAGGTAAAGATAGATGATCAACAGTAGTTTCCCATCTATTTTTATATATATAAATTGTTAGAAGTAGCTCTTAAGGATTAATATATTTACCTATTTTTTCAAGGCATAGTAATCTTTTGTGTCAGGTCCCGTATTCTTGTTGAGTAAATAATATTTATTGGGATTTTATGTATATGTATTCCCCACACATAAGAAGGATACTATACAAATTCTTATCCTTTGATAATAGTGAATACCTCAATTCTTGTATTGTTTAAAGGTGTAATCATGAACTCTAAAAAGATAAAAAGTTTATGAATTGTTCATCTTATTAATGCATGAATATATCTTAAAATTTCAAGATTGAATATATAGTTTTTAAACTCATGATGATAATTAATTAGTTTCATTAAAATAAAAGGATTGAGTTATACTAAATTTTAACTTGCGTACTGGTTATCAATGCCATTTGATATAACTGAATTTAGTTTTTATATAGTTTAGATAAATATTGGTATATTAATCATGTTTTACAAGGTTAGGTGAAGGGAGGAGTGAGGATTTTCACGTGTCATCACTTAAAATTTTTATTATTATTGTATTTTATCTTATGTGATTTATGAATAAATATTATTTATTTCAATACTATAACTATGTGATTTCATGTGTTTTTTAACAATAAAGTGTTTATTCATTTTTAAATAGAAAAAAAATTAGAATGGATAATGATTATTTAATAAATGAATAAATTCTTTCATCTTATCTAATTTGAACGAATATAAAAGATAAACAACATAGAAAATAAATTACTATAATTACATCTACTATCATCCCTACTTCCATATCAAGCTAATTCAAGCAAGTTATTTTCATCTTGTTTCGTATGTTGTATAACTTGTATTCATTATGTGGGAAATTGCACAAGGAATTAATTTTGAATTAAAGAGACATAATTTGTTCAAATAATGAATCTTATCAAATCTTATTTTTGATATTTGAACAACTTTTAAATATTAAAACACCTATTTGTTGTAACCTCTAAAAAAAAAAATACTTATTTGTGTAATTATTACTTAATAAACTGAAAAAGCTAGGAAATCATTGTGCAAAAGGTATTATTTATCAACACTCAGTTTTGTTTATTAAACAATTTCTCAATCTAGACCCTTAAGCTTTGAGTTCATTTTGTTTTGATCATTAGATGTATTTATAATTATTATTATTAATTTGGTCCACAGAAGTTATGTTATCATAATTTTATATTTTAATTTTTTTTATTTCAATGCTTTCGAGTGTGCAAGATGTTAGAGAATATTTTGATATTACATGAAAGAACAATTTTACAAAATTGAATTTTAGGTTATTGTTAAAAAAAGTTAGAATAATTACCAATTTTTTTTAAAAAAATAAAACCTTTTCTTCATCTTTACCATCCAAACAATATAAAAATTCACTTTAATCTTTTATTTTTTTTTAATTTTTGTATATTTGAACTTTGTTGTTTTAGGTTTTTATGTATCAATCTTAAACTTTAATTTTTTTTTCCTTTCACATCTTTGGATGTAGAGGAATGAGAGAAAAAGTTGTTGGAAAAAAGTAAAGGAAAAGTGCAATGAGTCATATTTTGACCCCTGAAAGCTAATTTTAATGCTAATTGGTTCCTTCTAGATAGGAGAATTTAACGAAGGTAGTGTGTTGCTCTTTGAAAATGTTAGAAAAGATGACTAGGGTTCGTAAAGTATTTTTATTCTTAGATTAGAATTTTTTTTTTATATAGTGATTAAGTGATGTTTTAAGTTTATAATGAGTTTACGAAAGATTCAAAGATTTTAGATGTGTCTTTTAAAAGACATGTTTAAATTTTGTTGAGTATAAAAAGTTAAATTTTAATTTTTTAATTATTAAAGATAATTGAAAAATATAACAATGAATGACATGTTATCAATCTAAGCAGATGACATGTCATTTAATTATTAAAAAAATATTTGAAAAAAAATATTATTTATTTAAAAAACACACACAACAAACTAGACCATATAAGAATTTATCTTTTAAATTAATTGAGTTATCTTGGTTTCTTTTTTTATTAGTTTTTTTTTCTAATTTAATTTTTAATTAATTTCCAATCTCTTATTTTTAAATTAAGTTGTTTAATTTGACTATTTTTTATAATAATAAAAGTTTTGGATGGTTTCTATAATTTTGCAATACATCAAAAAAAATATTGTAATTTATTTTTGATTTTTATATTAGATTTAAGATAAATTAGTTGTATTTATATTATATATTTACAAAAATAAAAATCATATGCATTTAATAATCATATCTCCAAAATAAAAACTCTGTCGAGATAAAGTGTTAGTATTTGTATTTATATTTTACTTCTTATTAAAAAAAATAACATCCAATGTTTAATTAACATTCATAAATTTTTTTATTTACATGTTAATATATTTTTTTAAACCTTCCTTCCTTAATTAACAAATTTTATGACATTAAAAAACACATCTATAATATAGTATAGTACATGCATATTCTCGTTTTGCATTTGAAATTAACTTGGAATTCCACCGAAAGCGTGGCATGGGTACATTCACTATTACACATACATAACAAGTAGACACGATAAGTATACGTGAATCGCATGACTATTTGGCAATAAAAGGAAATGCTTCCAAACTTTTATGAGCGTGGATAACTTTTGTAGCTTCAACAAGGCCACAGTTCCAAGTTTTTAGGGTTTCTTGGTGAGTCAAATATTATAAATTATAACTAAGATACACAGCAAATAAATAAACGATGCCCACAGGGCCACATGTTTCACACGCATAGCCTCAAAACAACAAGGGCCATTCGATGTATTTTTTCTCTCTTAAAAGTAAATTCAAGTCTTGATACCTCAAGTTTTGGAAATTGATTAAATTGACCATTACACTTTAATTTTAGGCACAACAGTTCAGTTTGTAGTCGCCGTGCTTGACCATACATGTTTGACTACAAATTCAAAATACGAGGGTTAACATCTCATATTAACTAATTTATTCATTTTCTAAGGAGAGTTGTAATTCAATTGGTATCAGTGTCTTCTATCCTTTAAGGGGCTTTAAGTTTGAATCTCTCCTTTATAACAAAAAAGAGAAAAGAAACCCTCAAATAAGTTGTGATAAAGAGGGTGATTTAGCTAAGTTTTAAAACTTGAGGGATCACATGATGGATTTCCACTCCAAAAAGAAATAGAAAGTTTGGTCGTGTTGAAAAGTATAGTAGTAGTATTTTTTTATTTTTTAAAATTATTTTTAACATTAAAACATTAAAAATGTTTGGATGGGATCTAAACATATTATATTAGAGTTACTTTAACTCTTATTATTATTATTATTATTATTAAATTGTGTTAAATGCTAGCCATGGTCCTTTGCAAAAAGCTTAAACACACCAGAGAATAATAAAACAAGCAGACATAAAAGGAGAGAATCATTCCTTACTTGAGCTTGCAAGACTGTTTAGAGCTTTTGTCCGCTCTCTCGATCCTTGTTTTTTCATTGCATCCTCAGAGCTTAATTATGATGCACTTAACTGTTCAGACTAGTTTCCGTATCTGGGCTTCAAGGTAATCACCAATATATGCTACCATGTAATCTGATCTAAGCTAAAGCTTAAAGCCATACCAAAATATTCCACTCCACCGCAACATCCTTCTCTCTTTTTCTTCCCTGGCATGTGGGCTCCACAGCTTGTTTTTCTACTTTATTATATTTTGTTGCTATTCATAATTCGGTTTTCGATGTTTGTTAACTAGTGTCTGTGCTTGTGTTTCATCATTGGCAGGTACTTACTACATTGAAGAAACAAAATGGTTGCTTGACGTGGAGAATCATTTATTTATTTTTAATTTGATTGCAAGCTTGGTTAGTTACCATGGATGTGTCTTGGAATATTGCTGCTGGTGGTTGTGCTAGTAGAGTAATTTTTATGATGAAAAGAGTGTTGCTGCTGCTGCTGCTGTTGATTACTGGTATTTGTGTGCCCATGGAAGTTGTTTTTGGTCAGGCAGCTGCAAATGGAAATGGAACTAGTGTTTCTTCTTCTTCTTCAAGACCGAGTGTTGCAAATATAGGAAGTTTGTTTACCTTCGATTCAGTGATAGGGAGAGCAGCTGGGCCAGCTATTGCTGCTGCCGTTGACGATGTCAATTCTGATCCAACTGTTCTTCCCGGGACAAGATTGAACCTTATTTCTCAAAACACTAATTGCAATGGATTTCTTGGAACTGTCGAAGGTATTTCTTCCTCAAAATCATTTTCAAGATCCTCTTCTTTTTGTCTTTGAATTTGGGATTTCTTTGCCTCTTTTTTCTTTTTTAAATTCCTGCCCTCCTGTTTTAATTGCAGTCTCTGTTTCCGTTTCCCGCTATGGTTTACTGTACAAGCTCCATTTCTCTTATTAGCTTTGCAGCTACAGTTCCTATGACTAAACATGAATAAAGGTGTCTCTAGCACTAAAGATGCTGCCTAGTTCTGTATATGTGTGGCTGTATTGATCGCATTTATTATCCACACCAGCAAAAATCTTCTTTTTTTTTTCCTGAACTTTGAAAGTCTTGAAATGTTGTAATTTAATATTGTAGAACAAATTAGATGTTCATATCCATTGGTAATTAAAGCCAAATTTAGGAATTGGGAGTAATTCTATGTTGAACTTTGTTTACATGTTCATGCCAGCTAACTGCTAGGCGTGACTATCCGCACCAATGTAAATAAGAGACTAAAGGACATAATGATGAGAATTTTGATGAAGTTTCCTTCCTCGTGATGCAGCTTTGCAGCTGATGGAAAACAATGTTGTTGCTGTGATTGGCCCCCAATCTTCTGGAATAGCACATCTAATATCTCATGTTGTCAGCGAACTTCATGTTCCACTTTTATCATTTGCAGCAACAGATCCTACCCTTTCAGCATTACAGTACCCATATTTCCTTCGCACTACACAGAATGACTATTTCCAGATGTATGCAATTGCTGATCTGGTTACGTATTATGGTTGGCGAGAGGTAATAGCCATTTTTGTGGATGATGATTGTGGCAGGAATGGGATATCTATATTGGGTGATGCCCTGGCAAAAAAGCGTGCCAAGATCACTTACAAGGCTGCCTTGACCCCTGGAGCGCCCAGAAGTCAGGTGTCCGACTTGTTGCTTGAAGTTAACCAGATGGAATCTCGGGTTTATGTTGTACATGTAAATCCAGATTCCGGTTTGTCGATATTTTCTGTAGCTAAAAGTCTTCATATGATGACCAAAGGCTATGTTTGGATTGCTACAGATTGGCTCCCTTCGGTTTTAGATTCATTAGCACCAGATGACACTGACACAATGAATCTCTTACAAGGGGTTGTTTCTCTTCGCCATCACAATCCAGAAACTGATCACAAAAGAAGTTTTATGTCTAGATGGAGCAACCTAAACCACAAGAAGAGCATCGGTGCTTCTGGGTTCAACTCTTATGCACTTTATGCTTATGATACAGTATGGTTAGCTGCCCGAGCTCTTGATGTTTTTCTCAATGAAGGTGGAAATCTATCACACTCTACTGATCCAAAGTTGAGCGACACAAAAGGAAGCGCAATGAACTTGGCATCACTGCGTGTTTTTGATGGAGGCCAACAGTTTCTCCAGACACTTCTCAGGATGAACTTCAGTGGTCCAAGTGGTCAAATTCAATTTGATTTGGATAAGAACTTGGTTCGTCCAGCATATGATGTTCTTAACATTGGTGGGACAGGGTCTAGAAGGATTGGTTATTGGTCAAATTACTCTGGTCTTTCAACAATTTCTCCAGTGGTCTTGTATACAAAGCCTCGGAATAATTCTTCCAGTAATCAACATCTTTTCAGTGTAATATGGCCTGGTGAAACTTCGCTTGTACCTCGAGGATGGGTATTCCCTGAAAACGGTAAGCCACTGCGAATTGCTGTTCCTAATCGCATAAGTTATCAACAATTTGTCGCTAAAGACAAAGACCCGCCAGGGGTTAGGGGATACTGCATTGATGTCTTCGAAGCTGCAATAAACTTGCTGCCATATCCTGTCCCACGCACATATATGCAACATGGAGATGGCAAGCGAAATCCAGTCTACAATGAGATTGTCCAAGCGGTTGCTCAAGATGTGAGTATCTGGCAATAATTTGTAACTTGGTTTCTTCATTATTTTGGAGCTATACCTTCTTTGATGATTACATTCTAGTAGTTTTTCTGTTTTATCTCTTCCTCTTCAGCGTTATGATGCAGCTGTTGGAGATGTTACTATAGTCACAAATAGGACAAAGATTGTAGATTTCACGCAGCCTTTTATGGAATCAGGGCTGGTTGTAGTTGCTCCAGTCAAGGAACAAAAGTCTAGCCCTTGGGCGTTCCTCAAGCCATTTACTATCCAAATGTGGCTCGTCACAGGTGCCTTCTTTCTTTTCGTGGGAGCTGTAGTCTGGATTCTTGAGCACCGAATGAATCATGAATTCAGGGGTCCTCCTAGCCAGCAAATTATGACAATATTCTGGTTAGCATGCTTTGAAATCATTTGGAGGCCCCTGAATTTATTAAATTTGCATTTATTTCTGGTTGACAATTTCAGCTCAATTAGGCATATATCTCTTGCTGTTGCATGGATGCCTTGAAATATCCTGGCGATACAGGGGAAATAATGAAATAAAAGTACGTGCAATGAAAATCACTTTTGCAGTATGCATATAGCATTGATGTAGCTGAGAGATCAGGATGTTGGTACATATTATTTCAAAGAATGCAGTCTAACAGATCATGATAGAATGTGGAACGTTTTAGTGATTAAGGCAAAGCCAATATATTTAGGCAGTAGTGGGCAAGATGTAGTCAGCTGTTTCAAAGCCTTTGTTTTAAGCGTTCTCCTGCCGAGGAGTTACATTGCTATCGTGTGCTTTGCTTCACAAATATTGGAATGCTTCTAACTGACATTTGCACTGATCTGGCAGGTTCAGTTTCTCAACAATGTTTTTTTCACACAGTATGTGAGCTACGCCTATTCATCTATTCTTTCTTTACTTGTTCCTTCGCATAAGCTTTCTAGGGAAACACCTAATAATCTTAGTTGCTTGGATGTGGTGTAGGAGAGAACACAGTGAGCACCTTGGGACGTTTTGTGCTGATCATATGGCTATTTGTGGTGTTGATTATCAATTCAAGCTACACAGCTAGTTTGACATCAATCCTCACAGTGCAGCAGTTAACTTCACGGATCGGAGGGATTGACAGCTTGGTCTCAAGTAATGAACCGATTGGAATTCAAGATGGGTCGTTTGCAAGGAACTACCTGATGGACGAGCTCAAAATAGCAGGATCTAGACTCGTAATATTGAAAAGCCAGCAGGAATACAGTACTGCCCTTCAACTTGGACCAAAAAAAGGTGGCGTGGCTGCAATTGTTGATGAGCTTCCTTATATTGAGCTCTTCCTGTCTTCCACCAATTGTAAATTTAGGACCGTGGGCCAAGAGTTCACAAAAAGTGGATGGGGATTTGTAAGTACTATCTACATTATTTGTCAGTCTAAGAATGAAAAAAGCATTACTGCAGAAAATCTTGCTGTTTGGATTAGCTTGATTTCTAAAATGAATATTGACATGAAAGTAGCATATAGGATGGTGCAAACATGTTATACTAGCTAACTAATAATATTTACTTGAATCATGATATTTAGGAAGTATTGAATCATTATAGTTTGATACCTGTTACAGCGTCACACTAAATAGCTGCTGTATAACAACAGAGACCAAATCACCAAAGGAAATGGCAGGATATGTATAATTATATAGAACAGTATTTTGAATTAGTTATTTGCAAGTTAGCACAGAAACTCCTTCGTTGCGGAAAGACTAGGACCAGAGGACTGGTGGTTTGTTTTCAAAAGGAATTTGAAATGCTTGTAGTAAAGTCCAGCATACGTTATGAAATGCCCGTGGGGGAACTCCAGTAATTTTCTTACAATAAAACTTTCTTGTTGCAGGCGTTTCAAAGAGACTCTCCTCTAGCTGTTGACTTGTCAACTGCCATTCTTCAACTATCAGAAAATGGTGATCTCCAAAAAATCCACAACAAATGGCTGACACATGGAGATTGCATGGAGCAAATCAATGAAATCGACGACAGTCGTCTCTCCCTGACGAGTTTCTGGGGTCTGTTTCTTATTTGCGGCATTTCATGCTTCGTTGCTCTTACCACATTCTGCTGTAAGGTCATTCTCCAGTTCCGTAGATTTACTCCAGAAGGTGGTGGGGAGGAAGAGGTTGATGAGATTCAGCCAGCAAGGCCTAGACGCTCCTTACACTCAACTAGCTTCAAGGATTTGATTGATTTTGTAGACAGGAAAGAGGCAGAGATTAAGGAGATGCTTAAACGGAAGAGTAGTGATATCAAGCGACAAGCTACCCCTAGCTCAGATGTGCACGTCAATTCACCAGCTTAGAGGAAAAACAAAAATCCTGATGAAGTTTCTTAGCACTCCTAGTGCAAAACAATAAAATCAACAGTGTCGGAAATACTGATTTTTCCCAATCTTTCCTGTGATACAAAAATGTTAGGCAGCTAGACCTGGTTAGAGATAGATTGTTTTGTAACACAGAAGGATGTTATGTATTCTATACAAATATACATACATGCATGCATATTCACACACACACACCCACACCCAAGGAATCGAACTTCTCAGCTTTAACATCCTTCATTCTTAAATTGATCCTTTCCTTTTCAAACATGTTCCAGAAAATGTAACTCCGAGTTCAAATTGGAATCATTTTGATGAACCCAGTTAATTCAAGAGCTACTTTCTTAGGTTGGGAATGCTAGTTACAAGTCTGAGAGTAACGATCTATGATTTGCAAGTCAGCAAACAGAATACGAATTCTGCTAAAGATCCAGGCGAAGGATTATCTTCAACAGAATATATTATTTCTTGCAATGAAGCCTGAAAATGAGTTGTGGATAATGCTATGCTAAAATTGGACACCAATATCGATCTTGCTTGCTGAAATAGATCAAAATGTTGTTGTTCGAAGAAGAGCAGACCGTGGCTGCTAAATAACGCTGGCCACTGATGAGCTGGGACTTTCAATCTCCAACTAGCGAACTCTTTCTACTGGGACTTCATCAACAAATTTCTTCCTCGTCTGCTGTGTTCTCAGCAATCAATAGTTTCTCCAAGAGGATTTCTATGCCTTATGTTTCTTTACTCCGTTCTGCAACCGATGCTACTGCAATAGTTCTTTCGTACAATAATTTCATTGATACGATCTAGTGATGGCAAGGGTTGCACCACTTGCACCACACGAGAGCTAAGGCCGACCAGCATACGTAGAAAAATGTGAGGGACTTGCTGGCTGTACGTACGGAAAGGTTGTGGCTACTAGAAATTGTAGGAGAAAATTAAACGGAGACTAGCAAAAACCCAATAATAAATCAAATTACACCTTTCATTTCATTTCATGTGAAACGTAAGAACACACAGCAGCTGGCACTATGGACCTTATGACCTTGTCGTGTCCCGTTAAAGTAGAAACATGATTGATTAACAAAATTGTTCAAAAAATAAAATAAAATAAGGTTTGGTGTTGTCAGTTGTCACTGAAAATTTAATTAGCATGTTCCAAAAATACCCGTGATCTTTGAAAAAATGGGTAATATACTACAAGCTATAGCTAGCAATTTCTTTCATGGCCCAAGGGATATGCACATGCAGTACTTCTCAAGGCCATCCCTCTTGCTCAAACAGATACCAATATGAATCAATTTTGCCAAATTATGTTTCGATTCAATCCCAGACGAAAGATTCAACGCCACATTTCAATCATTAGACGATGCATTCTCCGTATATGGGATCAAGTTCTCATTTGTTCATTAGGGAAGCCTGTCCGCTATCGCCGAGTGTTGTCGCACCGGTATCTGGCAACCGACGAGACAATGACAAGCGCAACACCACCACCGATATGTCATAACCACCACGATAATGATTCAGACTTGGTAGCTTTAAAGATTAGCCTCTTAGGCGATTGTCAGATTGGAAAGACAAGTTTTCTGGTCAGTGTGTGTGTGTGTGTGTGTGTATATATTTGTAGATTTTTCTATAGAATATTTACGTACATGAATTTTTTAGCCATACGATGGCTGGCTATAATAATTATTCTGTCCTCAAATATTTTGAAGGCAAAGTATGTGGGAAATGAGAAAGATGAGGGAGTGAAGCATAACAACGGTTTGAAATTGATGAAAAAAACGTTGATGGTTAAGGATGCACGTATTTCTTATAGTCTCTGGGAACTAGACGGTAAGTTAACTTCCCCAGCATTTTGTGAATAAGATCTACAATTAATGGTACAAAAAAAAAAAAGTTATTCACGGTGTAGGCGATGAAGGATTGGAGCAGCAAATTCCGGTGGCTTGCAAGGGATCTGTGGCTGTTTTGATCATGTTTGATCTAACTAGTCGGGTCACTTTAAACAGGTTTGTTTAGTTAAATTCTTGATTGTCTATTATTCACTTTCCCCCCTCTTAATTTGGATAGCAAGGATTGATTAGTAGTATGTTTAATTTATTTATGGAAAGCCCATCATTATTGCAGTGTTATAAGGTGGTACCAAGAAGCAAGGAGATGGAATCAGGTGTAAATCTACATGAGCACACCTTTCTTTGGTTTGATATGTTCATGGTTGCTGCAGGATTCTGATCATCTTGTGGTGATTTGTTTGCTTTCTTGCATGTTTTTAGACCGCAGTTCCTGTTATAATAGGAACCAAGTTTGATGATTTTATCCAGCTCCCGATAGATCTACAATGGGCAATTGCAAGCCAGGTAACATTCCCAGGTTTTGAAAGATTTTACTCAAACTTTTCATGTCATAATCCTGGATCGCATGCTCATGTTTAAATGCTTGTTTATTAGATATATATATATATATATATATATAAAGACGATTAATCACCTCAGATTTCATAAGAGAATTATTTGATAAATTATTTATGTTTCTCAAGGAAGATGAAGTTTACACCATTGAAGAAAGCGTTAATTTCTTATTCTTAGTTTTAAGATGAAAGGACTTGATTGATAAATAGATAGAATAACATCAATCAATCGATATTTTAATAGAAATTGATAGACCATAAAAACTTAACTGGGAAATATGAATGGACCCTTTTGCCTCTCTCTCTTTTTTTTTTTTGACATATTTGTAATTTGAATTCTTATTTATGACAGGCACGAGCATGTGCCAAGGTTCTAAATGCAACTCTCTTCTTTTCAAGTGCGACCTATAACATCAATGTGAATAAGATTTTCAAATTCATCACAGCAAAGCTCTTTGACCTGCCCTGGACCTTGGAGCGCAATCTCACCATTGGAGAACCTATTATTGATTTCTAAAAGTTATATTTAGCACGTAGCAAAGCCCCTTTTATTTATACATATATATAGTTCTCCTCCTCCTCCTCCTCCTTCTAGTCTTGCTAGCTAGCTATAGAAAACAAATCTATTTTTACTTCTTTTCTAATAAAGGAATTGGGTAATTAATATATGATTTTAAAGTGAATTGTTCAATTGATAAGCATGAGTATGAGAGTAAGAACTGAGAGATGATATTGGTTATGAATATACGAAGACGAAGAGCACTCCCAAAGCAAAATCTAAACACATTCATTACAAATATCTTTTTTTCCTAATAGTATGTAAATGTTAGACTAACTCAACCCCTCGTCTTCATCATTCATGCTATTCATACTATAAAGAGTTATGAGTACGAGGAATCGGTAGATTTAAGTACTATAAAGGATGGTCTCCTTTTATGACTATTGGACCTTTTGAATTTTTTTATTTATATTTTTTTTACATATAGTATTAAAATTTTAATTAATAATAAAGTGATTACGAATGTTTTTTATCACCTAAAATATTCTAATTAAAAAAATATATAAAATAATAATGGATTTATACAAGGTTTGATTTTAGCATAAAGTTATTTAAACATAAAATTATTTGTACAATATCATCTAATAACATAAGTTTTTAAATTGAGATATGTCACCATAAAAAAATAAAAAATAAAAAAAATATGACAAAAAAAGGTGTTCAATGTGTGGACAACAACCTCACAAGTAGTGTAAAATAGAATGGATCTACTAAATGAGATCTTTTTAGGTTGGATGTAAGTACTATGATCTTCTTTATTAGCATGTTTTATTTTTTAATTTGGTACTTTAAAAATTCATTATGCTTAAAATTCTCATTTATAAATGATATTAAAGATAGTTATAATTTTGTATTGTTTAAGTCGGGTTGCTTGACCTATCTTTTTTGTTTCAAGATTGTCTTAACTCTTGACCCTAAGCTAGGAATATTTTTTTTTAATCACACTTTCAATGTTTGATCTTCTACTTTTAGTACACAATACAATCTTCATCCTTTTTCTTTTTGGATTCAGCATTATGTTTGTTGTACGTGAACATGCTGTGTCGGGGGATTTAAAGAAGTCAATATCTAATTATTTGATTCAGGGTCGCTAAGAAATTCGAGTGTACTGGTTTTATTAGAAATTCAAGAATAAAAAACTAATTGTGGATAGAGAAGGTATTACCACCTCTAGTACATCCTATCTAAAATAAATTGTTTTGTATGATTTTAAATGTGGTTTAAAAATTTTGATGTGTTATTAACCAATAGTCTATTTATGACTTTAGATTGTGATTTATTCGTGTAAATGAATTTGGTGTTAATAATTTATTATGGGCTCACATACCCAAAAAAATTCTTATTAAAAATATTTTTTATAATTTGAATATTATGGTGAAAAATACTCCCAATTAAACCTGATAAATATTTAGAATAATTCTGAGAATTTTCTAGTCAACTTCTAACATTCAAATGTCAACCTCATATATAAGTCCATCATCTATACTAGAATATTTAACCATTAATTCTCATTCTTTTTTTACTATATTTTACTCACACATACCCATAAATATATATTTATAATCATTACAAATCAAAATTTAAAATAATTCAAACAATACATTTAAGAAATTTATAATTTATAAAGCATTCCCTCTAAAATTTAGAAACATTGCTAGGAATAATGTTAGGAAGCTTTCAGAAAGCGGAGAAACAGTGGTGATATAGGGTTCTCACGTACCACTACAACCGGTAGCATGTGAACTCATGTGTAATCACTAACAAAGTGAAAAACAGGTGGATTTAGAACTACTTATTCCCTTTTTTTTCTTTTGTGCTGGTGGTGAGAGCAATCATTACCTACAAAAGAGTAAATCAACGCAAACAATTTGATTTCTTTTTGATTCTAGATCTTTTTTTGTTTGTTTGCTTCTTAAAAAATTTATTTACATATATATATACACACACACGGTTGCTATTGGGAATGAAAGAGAAACTATGAAGATCATAAAAGGGATTGTTATTGGGCTATGAGCTAGAGATGAGGTGGTTTAGTTGTTGGTTAAGCATAAAAATTTGGTGGAGAAGAAACAAAATATAGGGGGAAGGGGGCATGGCATTCTATGAGTCTTATGATGGGTTTTTTTTTCAACCAAAAAAATAAAAAGGGTTATTGATTTTAGGCTGTGTGGCTAGTAGTTTGGAGGGGTAAGTTGCATCTGTGTTGATGATCAGAAGGCCAAGGTTTTCTTTTTATGTGTATAAGGGTTACTCGGTAATGAATAAGAAAAGGAAGCTCATGATGGGAATAGGTTATCACAAAAAAAAAAAGAGTTATCAATGGTGGAGGTCGTGCTTAATAGTGGAGGTGAAGACAATGGCTTGTTTGATCTAGAAAGGCAATATTAGTGATGAGAAAAAGAAGATGAAATGGGTAAATGGTTTGGGTGGCTGCGAGTTGGTGCAAGAGAGATAAGGGTGATGAAGGGCACACGAATGATCTGATTCTCCTCTTATTTTGTGTGATGGCTGACTTAGGGTATAATAAGTTTAAAGTTTTTTGTTTTATGTAAGCATGTGTGTAGAGAGATAATATTTATTTTTTGATCATCCTCCCTCCAAATTCCTCCCCTGTTTTGTAAGTGGTATAACTACATATTTATAAGTAAATAAGTTTTTTTGGCTTAAAGGCAAAACAAACGAAAATCAACCATTGAATTTTAAAAATGAATCTCAATCATTCCTTTAATAACTTGAAAACAAAGCAAAGAAAAATAAACCATTGAATTAAAAGAATTGATTGTATACCATCATTTGATTTAAAATGATGGGTTACTTGGTGAGAAGTTTTTCAATTTTTAAATTGGCCATCTTCCTTTCACAGTTACTAATTGGTGAGAGGTACAATTACTAATTGGTGAGAGGTTTTTTAATTTTTAAATTCGCTATCTTCCTTCCACAGTTACAATTAGATAACTAACTAAATTAAATGTATTTTTTATCTCTTTCTTTTTTTTTAATTTAAATTTTTTTTGTAAAAAACATAGCAAACGGTGCAAAGATATTAAAAACATATTTTTAGGTTTTTTTGTTACTTTTTATTTTTTTTAAACATTTATCAAAAATTAAGTACAACAATGTTATTAATGATTCATATGAATCCATCATTCAATATCATTATTTTCTTCTCATATTTCATTTTTAGGATTTATGAAAATTAAGTAATGAAACATATGATGGCTATTGCTACTAAATAACCTAGTTTTATTTTCTTAAAAATGAAGGCTTTGATATTTTCATTAATTTTCTAAACCTTCTTCATTTAGATCAAAGCTCAGTTTTATCTGAATTTTTATGGAAGAAGAAGGAAGAAAAAAAAAGTTTACCGATTATTATATCTATAGATCCTACTAATCAAATCTAGTAATTGCTCACTCTTTCATTAATGATTCACTAGCCACTATATTGATGAAAAACTCTCCCTAAAATTTACGGTTTTATCATTGATTCATCATCCACTCGACTTAAAAACCCCACTTTATTCTCAAACTTGTTGGCTTGGTTGATTAGGAACCTTGTAAACTCATAATAAATATAATTTTTCATGAGAAATGATATTTTAAGGGTGGTATCATTTTTTTGTTAAATATAACTAATTTTTTTATTTGAATATTTAAAATCAGTATTAATTTTTAAAATTCCTAATTTTCTCTAATTAATTGCTAAGTGAAGATTTTAATTTTTCACAATATGCATTTTTAATTCTTATCGTGATATCCATCAAGATGCGACACGTGATGCACATATTTTTATACTTGGTTCATGAAGGATTGGAAATGCATATCTAAATGAGGCTTGGGGAAAAAAACAGACGAAAGAAAACAAGCTTATCTCTATAGTTATCCCTTGTGAGATTAGCTTTGATACTGTAAAATTACTCGTTAGTTCGATATCTCTATAAGGGAATCTTCTTTTTATAGCCAACCTTTTTAGACTTGAGGAACAAATCTGACATAGAATTACTTGAACCTATATGGGAGGCGGGCGTGATTTTTGGTATGGGGTAATTCAATGGTGGGGTGTTTCAACCATTCAAGCTTATCTCTTGAAGATTTCTACAGGCATTGACTAAGCTATAGCTCATGAATATTCCAATCAAAGCATGGAAGTTAGTTTTATTTGCAACCTTGTGGACTATTTGGTTAGCAAGGAATAATCTAGTGTTAAATGGTGTGTGCTGCCGAATTAGCCATCTCTTTTTCACTTGTTAATGTATAGAATTTCACAACATTTAAGGGAGTTTCACATATACAGGGTATAATTTGACCAGAGGATGAGGAGGTATTAGAAGGTGGACTAACCTTGCTAAGAAACACAGTTTGCCGCTGTCTGGTTTTCAGCCTCTGTATCTGCCATTCTCGCTGGTTTCATGGTTTGTACTTTATCTTAGGTAGCCACAATTCCTCTCGTTTATTTTAAAAAAGAAAAAGGTGGAGGGAAACTCGAACTAAAAATAAAAGGAAGGCTAGTGAAAATGCCATTGTCATTAGGGGAAAAATTTACTGCTTTGAAATAGTTTAATTTTGTTTCTTGGTATGTGATGTGGATTGACATTGATAATCACTCAAGATGGCAGCATTTTGAGAAAGTAAACCCAAGTTTAAACATAGCAAAGACAAATCAAAAGGAGACTAATTATAACAAATTCAAAGAGAGAACAAGGCTTAACAAAGGAAGTCTATTCCAAAAGCTCTTGAGGTGTGAGCTTCAAAAACACAAACAAATTAACAAGTAGAGGAGGGAAAAAGAGATCTAGAGAGCAGAAAAAACTTGAAGTACTATCGGGGCACAAAACCCTAACTAATAAGTTATATAAGGGGAAAAGGAGCAGTAGTTCAACCATGGATTAATATTTTAAGGTTTTTCCTTTTTACTTTGTTTGGCGAAGTCAATTCCCGAACCTCTAACGTCCTTTCTGATCCCCCATGGTATGCTTTGGTTGCTAACTAGTAGTCTTGCCCTTATCGCAAACCATGAGGCATGCAAGGTGCGCTCTTGACTTCTCCCATTAATCTTCTTCTATAAAAGCCAAAATGGCCACCATCTTTGTGTTTTTCTCAAATTTCCCCTCTTTTTTCCTCTGGTTAATGAACTGCAAAAAAATATAAAGTTGCATTACTTGGTCATGAATCCAGATAGAATCAGTCAGCTATATATTGAGAATAGAAGTAGGACACAACAGCACAAGTCCAGTACTATACCTCTAAATTAACCTTCAAAGATCATGCAGATTCGCATGATAAAGAAGCCTTAATCCTCTCCACGGTGCAGGCAATCAAGTTGTTAACAGTTGCCACTGAACCAAGAGATAGTTTTGCTGAAGGAACTGAATCAACCAAAATCTGGAACGCAACAGTTAGAAGAGATCCACCTGCAGCCTCCTCCATGCCTCCTCCATGCGCTGCAGTTCCATCGGGAAGAACAGCGAACCCTGAAGGAAGAAGTGCTACATAGTCTGGATCGCCTCCATTAAGTACGACGTTCATTGCAACAATATCAACCGGTGCATAGATTACGAAAGAGGCTGTTTGATCGGTGCAACTCTCTTGTAAAATCAGCATGTTGCTCTGGCTCGAATTCGCGCTCTATAATTATGCATGTATTAGATCAATTAAAATATTCATAACAACAGTAGACTAATTATGATCATAGAAGGACATGAATGCGTGATATGATCAAAGGTATTCGTATGATACTTACATTAACTCGAAGTAGAGATACACAGTTGCCTGTATCCCGGCCATTAGCAATGTGTGCCATTTCTTGGACAACCCCACCATTTGATAGAATATCCCACTGTATTTTAAGCAATCGAGTCTTAGAATGAGATCCAATAATTTAATTAGGTAATGCAAATTGAAACTAGTTTTATTCTTTCAGTTTCACTTCCCAGGAATAAAAGAAAAATTCAAAGCAAGAAAATTGAGGATCCAAAACTAATATTATTATACCTCATTTCGAGTGCTCTCGTCACGAAGAAAATCGAAAACCCTTTTCGGAGGAACTGGAAGCCAGAAGGAAGTTGCAGCACTAAGCACAATCCCAGGAGGCCTCCCTGGATCATCTACACTCTTCCTTGTCATGACCCTAACATCATCGGCTCCAGTTCCAGATAGTGTAGTCCAAGTATGAGCAGTAGAGGCGCTCACTCCAGCACAGAAGCTTATCACCATTCTCTCTGCCAGCTTCATCATACTCTTTCTCCCTTCTTGATTAGTAATCACTGTGAATAATCAAATTAATGGGCTATAAGTCCACGGCCAAGCGTATCAACTGGTACAACGTTACCTATTAAGAATGACAAAACTACGTAGTGCATATTACCACCAACATCGCCAGCAGGAATATTTGTTGCCATGGCACTGGCAAGGCGCTCGCATTGCCGATCAAGGGTTGCCACCCATCGTTTTGCCCCGAATGCATGTCCTGAGCTAACAAGTTGCTTGTATAGATTATGAACACCTCTATCATCCACCTCTACATGTTCAACCCATGTAACCTACGGTATGAAGAAATTCAATTACAAACGTAGCAAAAACAAATCATTGCTTATGGAAATGATGCAGCTTAACTAGAGTAGAGTATAACAACTTCCGACAATAATGAAGTGTTCACCTTGGAGTATCCATTGAGCATTTCTTGAATTAAACATCCAGATGGCCTCCTTCGACACCTAGCTGCCGGACTAGGGCGTAAATTGTCCAATGAAACATCAACCACTGCCCAAGTTCCATCGGCATGTTGTTTACAGTACCTCACAAAGTAACTTTCTCGGGTAGGAACAAGTGGAGTTGGAAGTTGAAATTCAGCCGTCATCTGGATAGAACCCAAAACAATTAGTTATATATTCTTGGAGAGAATGATATAATATATGACCTTCACATATTCAGTTTCATGATTCTGAAATCCACACCTAAAATGTCAGGGATGTGAAATAAATATAATAGACTATATTTTAAATCAAGTATCGGGTTATATCAGCCGTTAATCAATTAGCGAAGGTGTTGCTATTTGGAAGATAATTGAAGAAAATTTACATATATTACCACTTGCAAGGCACCATTATAGTTCCCTGCAACTCCTGTTGATAACACTTCCAAAGTCAAAGCTCTTGAGACTATGCCGGAAAACAATGTAGACCACTGATTCTGAAAGCCAAGACATTATCAAAAATTAATATTGAATCAAAATGTATTGATATTCTTAAATGTTTTATACTTTGCAAAATAATTAAAGGAACCTTACCACTTCCATAAGATACTCAACAAGGTTGATGTGGTTCATGATAACAACAGCAGACTCTCTTGACGCCTCACATTTAAAACCAGTGGGTTTAGGCCCGATACCACGAGGAAATATCCTTACGTATTCATCTTCATCTAACACTGCATTTGTTCCATCAAGGCTGCTCATCCATAAGGGTTCGTCCATTTGGGCCATTCTAACTAGCTCCTCCATGGCTGCAACTGCAAGCTCAATTACCATGGGCTTATCAGACTCAGTAGGAGCAGTTATCGACCTAAGTAGGTCTCCAGCTCCATAAATCTCCCCTCCAATGCCTGGCTGTCCACCAAAATTCCCAACACCAAGGTCAAGTGGACGTGGAGGCATTGGAGCCGATATAAGTGGATAGTTCACCACAGGCTTGCCAACATACTTAGCAGCGATTGCTGAAATACGGTCAATCTGCGAACAAAAGGAAACAAATTAAATTTTGAAGATATGATCAGGATTTTTTACAAATCCAACAACAACATAAACCTAATAAATGGACCTCTTCTCTTAATCTGGCATTTTCAAGTCTCAAATGATGTTCATCAAAGGACATTTCTCCAATGGCAGTAGGCCCTCCACAATTAGGACACGAGGCATTGCTAAGAGCTTCTCTATACCGCATGTTGTCAGCCCTAAGCTTTTCATTTTCATTTCGAAGCTGTGAGTTTTCATGGCGCTCATGCTGGGTCTGTAATGAAAAAGAATTCAGCTCAACATTCAATTATTAGGAGGTTTGAGAAATACCCGAACCCCCTAAAGAAAACTTTCCTAGAGAAGAGACCAAGATATTGTAACCGCCCCTTGATGTAATTAAGATAGCACCACAAATAAAAAAAAAAAAAAGGCAAATGTGTGGTATTTTATTTCATGGTATAAATTAATAAATTCTCTAGACTAAGGTGATGCAAAAATGTTATACCTTCATTTGAGTGCGCTTATTTTGGAACCAGAATTTGACTTGCAATGGCTCTAACCCTAATTCTCGGCTTAACTCCTTCCTTTGCTTGTCATCTGGGTGTGGACACTCTTTGAAGAAACTAAGACCAAAAACGAAGAAGAGTTCATTACAAGATATATTTGTCAACAAAGGAAATAGAACATTACCATATAAAGAAGTATATAATTTGATTAAGGTGGAGCTTACGCTTCCATTTCTTGGATCTGATGCTGAGTATGGCGATGATAACGCTTCTTTTTGGGGCGTGGATCTTGATCATCACCGGATGCACCATCTTGGTTCTCACTGCCTGATTTAGTGTTGGTACTATCAAATTCATCATCTCTGATCCGAGCCATGTCGCCTTCAGGTGTGTTTTGTGTCATGTCTAGACGGTGAAGCTGACCCTCCATCATGTTTGGCTGGAACATTATCTACAGATCTTTAAGATTCCTGAAGCTTATTGTTTTTCAATCTAACAACATAATGGAAATTAATTTCCACACACAGAAAGCTAATGTTCTAATGCCAACACATAGCTACATATATATATATATGTATGTATGAGAGAGAGGTACTAAAAGGGTATTTTATAATATTCAAAAGTCAAAGACTTGTGGGAAAACCACGTTTGAAAACTGCTCTTAAAAAGTAGAAAATTGTTAGATCCTGTAGAGGACAAGAAGGCCCTTGTCAAAATAATAGATTCTCAAGTCCCTCTCTCCCCCTCTGTCTCTGTGTGAAGAAAAGAGCAAAGCCCTTTACGCGTTTTGCAAGTATCGAGAAGGATTTTGCTTTAAGAAAACAAATTTGTCCTTCTAAAAGCCAAATAACAAACGTAATACCCCTTTTTCACTCCTGAACAGTACCAGAAGCAGAAGAAGAAGAAGAAGAGATCTGATGTGTAGAAAAACGTTAAGGGGTGTAAGGAAATTATTATGGGGTCGTTAAGAGATGAAAAATCCTCTCTAATAACCAAAAAAATATTTAAGAAAATTGGAACATAAAGCTTAAAAGGCACAAATAGTAGAGAGGAAGGACATGGAAAAGAACTCATCTGCAGACCTGACCAAGAGCAAGTCCTGAAGACGATCCAAACCCACCAGCATTTCCATTAACCCCAATCATTGATGGCATGTTTCTTGCCGGAATCATCATTCCCGCTGGCATATTTCACAACCCACAAACCCTAATGAACTTGTATATATTGTGTTTAAATATGTAAATGTGTGTGTATCTTATAGATAGCTTAACTCCCTCTCATTTCTTACTCTACTACACATATATGTTCTTGGATCAGAGGGAATGGATTTTTTTTCACGGATTTCTGGCAGAGTTTAGAAAAACAGACAGGGCTGAGTATGGTTCTCTTTTACCGTAGAAATGGGTTTCTGTCTCTCCACGTTTATCCGGTTCTTACGTACATATATGTAAGAGACAGAGAATAGATAAGAAGTTTAAGTTAACAATTATTTTTGACAGATAAAAATCTGACTAAACCCAAAAATCCAAATATAAATCCCACATAACGCCCAACTAAGATCACGGAGAATCCAAATTTGCCTTCCCAGTTTCCTTTCCTTCTTTAGCTCTATCTGTTCCATGGAAAAAAAAAAAACAGAATGAGAGAACTACATGCAAGAGAGAGAGATATGTTAAAATGGGTGGTTTTTCCAACCCACTGATTCTTTAAAAGTGAAAAATACAGAGAAGACTGTGACACTCTCCTGGAAAAACCTACCAATACAAGAAATTTACTTGCCAAAAGAATAAAAATAAAAGTCTCGACTGATAAGATTTTTTTTCTGTTTTTTTTTTTTTTTGGATCTGGTTTTGAGGTTATCTTGTGGAAAAGAGAGCAGTATCTGGGTCTGCTTTTGTGGTTTCTCAGTAGCTTTTGGTAAGAACTTCTATGGTAAGAAGTAGGTGTGTGGGATATGGAGATAGAGTCAAGGCAAGAAAAAGACTGGGAAAAAAATTAAAACAAAAAAGCAAGAAGAAGATGAAGAATCAAAGGGACTTGGGAAACGAAGAAAGCAATGGAAACGCAGAGAAAGAGAAAATTGTGGCAGCAAGGAGTTATTGCAGAGGGTATTGAGAGGTTGCACTAGCATTTAATGGTGGAGAGGTGTAATTGCCATGGAAAGAGAAAGAGTTCATTTGGTTTTTTCAATTCCCCCCCTAGTAGAGTGTATGGTGCAACGAATGACGGCTACCAAAATCTCTCTCTCTCTCTCTCTCTCACACACACACACACACACATATATACATACATACATATATATATATATATATATTCCATGTAAATTTCTCTTGTATAATTGTTTACTCTCTATAACAACTAAAATATAATTCAATTTAGACTTGGAGTTATAGTCTCTTTCATTTTCCAGCAGATAATGAATGGGGCAACACGCTTTTCCAACTACCCCGCTGGGAGGCTGAAGATCATCAGTATCTTGATCATTGCATGTAAAAAACTGTAACATGCGTACAGAAATAAAATATTATCTTAATCTTTATTTATGAGATATTCTGTTGTTAAGTTTCTCAAGTTTATTCAGCCGTCTTTCACGATCACATGCCAAATTTCTGTGTAAAAAATGGATTCCTTTCGTAATTAATTTCCTTGACGAGAGGAAATAAACAACAATTCGAAAGAGTAGCATGGCAGGCGGGTAGTCGTCATAAAAAGTAAGGGAATTTATGATATTATTATTGATTTGATTATGAGTTGATATATAAGTTTCTAGCTTAATAAATATGGTTCGGAGTATGCTCTGTATTTTCTTATGTTTATTAAACAATTTCATGTAGGGAAACAGTCTTATTGATGAGCTAATTAAATTTATTATTTATCTAAAGAAAGAAATTTGTAGCAAATTTAAATAGTTCGTTTGTTTCAATCAAATCATGATTGAAGGTTAGTGAATTGTATTTTGTGGCATTAAGGCTGTGAATTTGGGGATTTTGTGTAAAATTATTATTATTATTATTATTATTATTATTATTATAAATATAAATTTTTTTGAAATTATTATATTGTTGGGATTTATTTTTCATGGGAGAATTAATTAAATTTAGTGCTCATCGACTACTATTCTATAATAAAAACTTTATTAATAATCAAAGTGTTAATAAGTTAATTTTCTTTTCAAATGAATTACCGGTAAAGTTGGCTTTCAATTTATTAATTGTTGTTGTAAATGATTGCTGTTGTATTATGAATTTAGAGATTCATTAAGTAAATTAAATATTCAAAAGATTATTTAAGTACAATGTTTTGTCCTTAGAATAATTGCCACAAATCTCATGTAAGAACCTTAACTAACTAAAATATTTTTGTATCTACCTAACCACAAGATCCATATCTAATTCTAGCTTAATAGTTTAGATCTATTAGGTCTTTTTTATAGGTAAATATTTTCTTTTAGAGTTTTAAAAATATAAAATATTTAATAGATTTATATAGAAGTTATTTTTACTCTTACATGATTATAAATCTATAATATATATGATGTTTACATTATCTACATTGTATTATATATACCATTAAATTTAAGAATGTGTGTGTGTAAATTTATTTTTTCTTTTAAAAAAACCAATCATATTGGGGAAACTATATCTGCAAATAGAAAAAATATCTCTAGTCTAAATGTTTGTCAAATTAGTAGTTGCAATATAAAGAAAAAAATCATTATATACTATACATATGTAATTCATGGAGTACAATATAGTTTTATATATCATGTAAATATTAATAATGGATTAAAAATGTCTTTGCAATGATTTTTTTTTAATTTATATATGTGATGGATTTTCTATATCAATCACAAAATTGAATAGATGCCATCATTTAATGACTCCATTAATGTTTTTTAAGCAAACATGATCTACTATAAATTAATGTTTTTGTTAAAGTAAATATGATTAATGTGTGTATGAGTGTGTTAATTCTATATTAACAAAAAATATATACTAGCAATTACCTTTTATGGAAGCCAATTATTTTATATTCAGAAACCCTATCTTCAGAAGCCAATTTGTATGAAGAATTAGTTTGAAAGGTATATATATAAATCTTTTTTTCTTAACAAAAATAACACTATTTCTCAAACTCGATGAGATTTTAATCCCGAATCTTACTTTTATGTTCATACCATCTAAACTAAGTTTAGATGATTTCCTTCCTCAAATGAAAAGACTATAGATTGTCATCTATAAATACCAAGTAAAGATAAGGAATAATATCCAAGAAGTTGAATATATTTACAATACTATAATTGTATCAGTAAAGATTTCTAGAGACTAAGTTCCCATCTAGAGTATATTAAGAGCACACCGCCCAAATGATTAAATGTATTTAGAAAAAAATTATTAGATTCCCACTTAAAGATTTGAAAAAACAATATTGAGCAAACCTCTTAATTACCAAGTCAACCCTTTAAGATTATTGAAGTATTTTTATAAAAATAAAAAATAAATTATTTATAGCATTACCCTTCCTTAAACAACACATGGAAATGGTTTCCATGCATATTGTTAAACAATCCAAATTAAAGCAAAGAGAAATACAAAAATAAAAGAGGAGAAGGCTAGGGTTTTATTGATATTGCATAAACACTTTATTCTAAAGAAACATTATGTTAAGCGAGATATAAAAAGATTATATATAGGCTAAAATAAAAATATTATTCTATCTTTAATAAATAAAACAAAATAAAATATATTTCTTAACACCTTTCCTCAAATTCATGATACAACAGGTACAAGTATCGAGAGTCTGCCAACTAAAAAACAAAAACATGAAATAAAATATGACTTGGTAAAGAAATTTACAATATACAAAGAAAAAAATGGTAAAGTAATGGTATCATGCTTAAGATGATGATGATTAGATGGAAATCGATCTCAATATGTGTAGTCCACTCATAAAAAAATTAAGTTGTGAGCAATCTAAATAAAACTTTGATTGTCACAATACATGGGAGTAAGATGAGAAAGTAAGACTCTTATATCCACAAGTAACCAATATAACTAAACAATCTTTTTTATAGTAGATGTCATAACACGATGTTTGATTTTAGTTTAAGATTAAGAAACAATAAATTGTTTCTTACTCTTCTAATAAATAATAAAATTACCTAAAAGATATAGAAACCAGTAATAGACTTGTGATATGTAGGATGACTACCATGGTCAGCATCAGAGCATGCATGCAGCTCTAAAAAATAACATGGTTAGAAGTAAGACTACAAGACTACACCCGGAGATATCATATAATATGAAGAATAGATATCTAATGAATGGTAGTAAATGAAACAACAAACTAACTAACAATATGATAGCATAAATAATATCTGGATAAGTAATAGTGAGATATATTAAACTCTAATCAATAGTATGGTATAAAGTAAAATTTGAAAAAAGATAAATCATTAGAAGAAAAATACCTTGTGTTAATCTCAACAAGAATATTTACAATCTTATTATCAGTAATTCTAGCACGCTTAAGAATATCTAAAGTATATTTCGACTAAGAAAGAAGGTAACATTTATGTGAGTGGGTTACCTCAATACCAAGAAAATATCATGGATAAACAAAATCCTTCATTTCAAATTATCTAGCTAATGTTGTCTTCAAAACAAAAATATCATCAGTGTCATCACTAGTCATACCATCAATATATAAAGATAGAATGATACGACTTGTATAAGTGCACTTAACAAAAAAAACATAATCATAACTACTAGAAACAAATTCAACAGAAAATTTCTCAAACCAAGCACGAGGTGCTTGTTTGAGGCTATCTAACTTTTTTACAAGCTTATAAATATACTCAAAGCTATGTGAAACCCTAAAAAAAGGTGTTATATAAACTTGCTCTTAAAAATCTTCATTTAAAAAGGTATTTTTAACATCAAATTAAGAGAAATACTACTAATAAATTGAGAGAAATACTACTAACAAATTAAAATTACTATAATAAGAGTATAAATAGTAGCTATTTTTTGAAATACGGGCAAATATCTCCTCATAATCTACATCATACTATTGAGAAAATCCTTTTACAACTAACCTAACTTTGTATTGCTTAATAAAATCATCAAAATTAGTCTTAATCTTATATATATACCTAACGTCAACTAACAACACTCTTACCAAGAGGTAAAGGAACTAAATCTCAAGTATCTATTTTATGCAAAACAAAAAGTTCCTCATCCATAGTTTACTGTCAAAGAGGATCAAGAATTGCCTCTTTACAGGAAGAAAGCCCAAAAAGATAATGAATAGAAGTTAAAAAGGAAGTAAATAATGAAGAAAAACAAGAATAAAAAAAATCTTGTAACTTTATAGACGTACAAATATGTATAGATTAATATAAAAGTGGATCCACAATCTCAAACAAATCTTGAAGGACCTTAGAGGAGAATGGTGCTTAAGGAATGTTAGAGAATAAGGTATTAATACCTGCAGAATGATCAATATGAATTGGTCGCACATATATAGGAGTATTTAAGGTACTAGAAACTTGAGATGATAAAATACCAAAATCCTTGGCAAAAGATGTGTATGAATAAGATCATATCTAGTCAAGTTATGAATAATTGATAGAATAAAAAAGAAAGGAATATGCTCGAAAAAGACAACATGATAAGACAGATAAAGTTTCTAAGATGTAGATCACAAAAACAATACCCCTTTTACCTTTATTATAACTAAGAAAAATAAAAATAGCAGATAAAGAGGACAATTTATTGTGTTCTACATAAGGACAAAGAACAAAACAATACAACCAAAAACTCTAAAAGAGAAATGATTAGGGTATGCTTATACAACTTTTTGAAATGAGAAAATGCTGAAATAAAAAAATAGAATTACATTAATGAAACTTACAATAGTAAGAACAGCTTCTCCCCAAGACTTACTTGGAACAAAAGCAAATAACAAGAAAGAATGAGCAGTTTTAATAATGTACCTGTGTTTTCTTTCACCAACTATCTTTTTTGTAGGAGTATATATACAAGAAGTTTGGTGAATGGTTTCATCTAAGGCAAACAACTTATAAAATTTATTAGAAGTGTATTCCTCTCTTAAATCACACATAAAATATTTGATAAAAACTCTAAAGGTTGTATGTATCTTAAAAAATTCAAAATAATATTTTATTAAATTAATCCAACAATAATGAATATAACCATCAATAAATGAGACATAATATCAAGATTCTTCTTTTATGGTAATAAAAAAAAGTCCCTATATATCAAAATAAATCAAATTAAAAGGGAAAAAAATGTTTTGATTAAAAGATAAAGCAGAAAATTCTAGTAATTTATATCTATTATAATAAAAAAATATCATAAATTTATAAATTTTTTAAAGCTCATATGATGCTAAAAATCTCAAACAAGAAAATAAAACATGACCTAAACAAGAATGTCATAAATAAAAACTAAAAAATGATGGAATCAAATGAAAAGAAGACAAATCAATACTAGTAGCAGCAGCAGCAATACCAACAACAACTTATATTTTTAACTCATCTAAAATATATAGTTTATTCTTCCTACAGCCTTTCTTAATTAGCTTTTAAGACTACAGATCCTGTATATAGCAAAAAAAAGAACAAAAAAACTGAATAATTATTAGAATCACATAACTAACTAACAAAAACAATATTTAATCTAAGTTTCAAAATAAAATAAATATTAGAAAGAGTCAATCTAAATTAAATATGATAATAGAACCAACACCTATTAAGGGCATGAGAATGTCATCAGCAGTTATAATAGAAATAGAGGGTAAATAGTATATAGAAGTAAAAGATGAAGGATCTAAATACATATAATATGAAGCATCAAAATTTAAGACTCATTCAAACTATGATATACCTGAAGATTTATAAGGTAACTAACTTATAAAAAAAGAAATGAACATTACTTATGGCTATAAGGAAAGAAAATTCTAAAATTACTCAACCAGAGTCTTAAAATTAGTGATAGAACCTGATGAAACTACTACTACAGTATTATGGTGTGGTGGTTTGTAACTATGAGATGGTTTATGAGCATTAGATTATGACTGATTGACTACTAAGCTTTTAAGCTTGATTCTAGTATGATGAATTGTGTGAACACTAAGTCTTTTAATGACTTTTCTACATATAAAAATTGTACTCGTCGAAGGCATATCTTGTGTAAGGCTTATTCTAATTATTAAAGAATGACTTAAATAATACTGCTACTATAGAAGGATTAGAAGCAAAAGAATTCTCTTTTCAGAATAAGACTAAAGATGTATTTTTTTCAATCAATAACTCACTAACAACAAAGTCAACATAAAGCAGTAGAGAACAACCAAGATTAAACCTTTAATTTCTTCCAAATTACTGTGAAGTGCCATTAAAAATTATATCAATCATTGATGCTCTTCACGATTAATATAGGCACTACATGCCTTTAATTCTACTAATTCTATAAGAGTTAATTGATCTTAAAAATCTATCACAACAAAATAAAACTTCTAAATATTTATAATTTTTTGATGAAGAGCTCGTATGTTATTTTTTAATTGATATTATTTTATAAAATTTGATTGTGTGAATCACCTTTATAGATTATTTTAAACTTTCTTTGTTTTCCATACTTCGCTAACTAAGTATCTATAGAATGCTATACAGAATTGTTAATCTAGGTAATAATCTTTGCATTGTTTGCTTTCCATGCATCTATCAAAATAGCATAACCCTCATTATTATTCCTAGTTATCATATAAATTCCACTAATATATTCTCATATCTTTTTATTTATAAGAAAATTTCTCATCACATAACTCCAACATAAATATTTCTTTCTATCCAACTTTACACTCACAAACTAAATTGAAACATATTTTTCAATAGCTATAATCAATAAATAAAGAAAACTATAATACAAAAGAAAAGAAGTATCAAATTATAGAAATTAAACAAATATCTTCTTAAAGTTATACAATCACTTTAAAAAATTACAAAAACAAAACATGAATATTAAATTATAGAAACCAAAGGGAATACGAAATACTAACTAAAAAACTAAAAAGAAGATGAAATATCATAGATTATACATAAACTAAAATAAAAAATATATATTATTATACTCTTAATAAATAAAATAAGATAAAACATATTTTTTAACACGTGTAACTTAATAAAAGTTTTTATAATGCACAAGGCATCATGGCCAGATGTTATTAGCAAGTACTTGGGTAGTTAAAAGATTTTAAAGTTTAAAAAATTAATATTTTTTCTATCTATCTATTTGTAGATAGATAGAGAGATAGATGGATAGATAGAATGTAATCACATGCATAAAATCAATTGAAATTTCATGTCAAATGCATGTTAGCTTGTTAATTAGTATAGTAATTTGATTTTCTTTGAGTGATCTAAAATCAATAACACTCACCATTTGGATGGAAGATATAAATAAGAAAAACAAAATTCACCTGCAAGTTTATACAAACCAAGTCAATTAAATTCGAAGAATTTATCTCATTGACTAATTAAACCGAATTGTTTGATGGAAAAAAAAAACAACAACAACTTCATTCCTTGGCAAAGTATAGTGAAGGATGTGTTAAAATCACAAGGACTTGATATTAATGCTCTTGAAGATGCTAAGAAAAGAGGCGGAACTATTAGCTTTTCCTTGAAAAAGGCTCTCTCAAGCATAATATTCTTTATTTATCACAATTTAGAAGAAAGCAACGAGTAAGATTTGATTGGCTTCGGCTCCAGATAATAAGTATAATGTCCTAAGTGAGTTGACACCTGGAGCCATATGGGAAAAAGTTCGAGAGTGTTTGTATATGTTTCCAATTCATTTACTAATCACCTGCTTTTAAAATTGGACTTGTACTACTTTATGAAGGGTGAAGGAATGAGCATGCTGAAAGAACAACTTTATGTTTGAATGAAGTGGCTGTAGTTTTACTAGAGAATGGTCATGGGTTTTTTAGAACAAAAAATAATGTTGGTGGTGATAAAGCATTGGTTGTGGAAGGTTCTTTCTTAAAACAAAATCATGATTATCATGGTAAGAATATGAAATGAAGAGGTAGATTTGATAAAAATAACATTAGATCAAGTTCTAGACCTCGAGAGGATTGCAGTAATAAATAATCCTTTATATTATCGTAGAAAAGGCCATATTTTATATCATTGCGAGAAGATGAAAGTCCAACTTAGAAGAGTCGAAACAAAGTTGCAAGAAGTTTAGGGATGAAGCGATTACCATGGAAGATGAGAGAAATGACGATGATGTTCTCATGGTTCATAAGAGTGAGGAAGTTTTGAAAATTCATGGATTTTAGATTCTGTATGTTTCTTCCATATTTATTCAAAGAAATAATGTTCGATACGTACACAGAATAATGAGATAATAAAATTAAAGTTTCCAGGATTGGTAGTGTTTTTACATTAAAATGAATGATAGTACAATGAAGATGCTTGATGATGTTAGGCACGTGCGAATTTAATATTTATTTTGTGTTATTGCTTGGACTTCGCACAACAACAACATCCTCTTTAACGACCAATGATCGAACTGTTTTTTGTTATAAAAATAAAATTTATAAATACTTTTTAGGATTAAGGATGAGAAGTTTACTACAAATGACATGGTTTTGAAGCCCCCGACAAATAGAGATAAACAAAGAATATTACGCCCCGGTTTGGTTTTTCTCTCGTCAGTACATCGACCATCCGACCATATAGATACATCCTCCATACTTCTTGTCTCCGAGAATCTAAATCCATTTGCCTGTAAAATGCCTTTACATTATTTAAAAGTCNAAAGCCCCCCCCCCCCCCATTAGCTTAAATACGGTTGAATCAATATTAATGGTAGGTGCTATGCTTAAGGGGAAAACTGAGTGTAATTTTTACACAATCTCTATTAGATACCATGGAAAAGTTATTGCAATTTGCATTTTATATGTGAAATATATGAATATTGTATCTCAAAACAGCTTGATGCAATGATATTCAATGTCTCCTGTCAATAGGTAAGAATTTTAGTGTCTCAACTAATACAATTTCTCTTATCAAATGTCTTTATTTTTATTTTTAAATTATTTATAACATTTATGATAAACAAACATGTCATCACTGCCACAAAATTATAAAATAACTATGAAATTATAGATATAATATTTTAAGTGATAAAATCGATATACAAACGTGTAGAAATATTTTTATCAATAAATAAATAGTTTATTCATCACGGGATATTTTATTAGTATTGTAATATATCTTTATTGTTGAACCCGATGTTTATAAATTAAAAAGAAATCCATACCTAAATCTAAAAATATAACCAAAAAAAAACTTAAAATAATAGGCAGAGATAACAAAGAAAATAAAGGCAACCAAATCCGCTGAGCCACTGTTTTGTGGTGAGAGACTTTGAAATTTAAGCTGGTACTTGATAGTAAAGAGAGTGAAAGTTCCCAACTTTTATATATTATTAGAATAGAGTTTTTATTAATAGAGGGTGTCAAAAATATGCATGAAAAATTAAATTGTTAAACCACATTATTGTGTGAAAAAGGTATAATGAGGGTATATTTCTCGCTTATCCAAAATTATTCTAGAGTATTTACAATGCTAGGTAGGTGGGGCTCTTGGCCTATTTTTAACTTAAAGTCAGGAATCAAATTAGAGGAAAATATGAGATTGGCTCTAAGCTCTTGTTGATAAACCTGCAAAATAGATAAATGCTTAGCATATAATCAAATTTCACTCGTAAAATTTCCTTTTGTTAGGTGAGATGAAACACACAGGAAAGAATTGGCTTGTGAATTTAAGGAACCCAACAAAGTTGATATGGATTTTGATTTGTCAAGACACTACAAAAATCTATGGAGATTTTGTAGAGAAAGAAACAAACACGAAGGATAGTCCCCATTGTTTATCATATACCAATTGTCCAAATGGAAAAGCATTTATTATTAGGTGGATGGTGCGTAAATACATGTGAGTTTACACAGGGCCATCGCGTTAAGGAATGACAGCACCAATAAATACTGAAGACCTTGCATTTTGTAGAAAACGATATGCTACATGAATCCTCATTGACTTTACATGTCAAGCCAAGACCAAGCTAGCCTTTTCTTTTCTCTCTTTTTCCCTTCTTGCCTCTCATCGGGCTACCTGGGTTGCCACATGATCTTGGAATACCATCGTATTTGGTGCCCCGAGAAAGGAATGATTAGGAATTGATCAACATCCACTTTGGATTGTGTTATAGATGTGTGCGTGCGTGTTGGATTATTAACTTCATATATTTGTGTGTATTAATTGCAGAGAGATGCTTATCGCAGATACAAATTTTATCTTGTAATTCGAAAAAGCTAATAAAAAAAAACATTGAAGAAAATTATAATCAATATTGAGTTTTTTATTATAAAATTTGACTTTCACATACGACAAATTTTGTTTTTTTTTTTGTTACCAGAAAAGAGATATTAAATCTCATTCCTAGTAAAAAAAAAAAAACTAAAAGGCATCAATTTGATTTTGAAAAACTCTAAGGACCACAATTGACCATGAAACAAAGTTCCATTCTTTTTTTTCCTTGTTTCTATTGCAGCTAAGGCGTGTTTTTAACCTTTTTTTTTATCCTAGAATTTTTTTTATTATTTTTTAACCCTTTTTGATGAGGTTAATTCCAATAATTTTGTAGATTTGTTTTCAAATATATTGACTCTTTTTTAATTAAGACAAGTAAACATGTTGTTAATGCTAATTCAATAGTAAAATTAAAAGTTAACTTCCTCCTATGTGTAAAAGATGAATACATATGTAAGTATTTAACCTTGACTTTCTTTTTAATTTTTATGTTTTTATTTATTTTATCTTTGAGGTTATTATTTTTTTGTCCAAAAATAAATGAATTTTATTTCTATATATACATCATACAGATATAATTTATTTATATAAATATGAAATAAAAAAAAATCAATAGCTCAAAAATCCAAACACGTCTAGGCTGGATTTTTTTTCTTGATGGAGCGTTGCCTGTTCGAGTTTGTTTTCTTTACATGAACAATAGGTTGTGCAGAATTGCATATGACTTGTCATCCTCTATAATATTTTTTTGTTTTAGTCACTTTAAATGAATGAAAAATTANATGAACAATAGGTTGTGCAGAATTGCATATGACTTGTCATCCTCTATAATATTTTTTTGTTTTAGTCACCTTAAATGAATGAGAAATTAGGTTCTGAGTTTTGGAACCTAAAATCTCATTTTTCATTTTGTTTTAACTTTAAATTATAAATACATCTTTCAAATATAAATATAATTTCTTTGAAACATCATAAAGTTAAAATATTTAAAAAAAATAACTATTAAATAAAAATATAAACTAAAGAATTTTTTTAAGAAATAAAAGAGGGAGTATGAATTAAAATCTAAAGAGGGAGTATTAAAAAAATTAAAATTTAAGACACAATAACAAAGAGTTTAGAAATTGTGAGGCCTAGCAAGCAAGTCTAGGGCGCTTAGCAAGTCAATTCCACATGTTTCGTGTGCTTGACCAACCAATGTAAAAGCTTAAACATATCTTGATCTAGAAGCCTGGGGTCGTATGCCCAGATTAATTTAGTTTTTTTTCTTGGAATAAAACCTTTAAAAAAAAAACAAATAAAATCTTATTTATAAAATTAATTTCTAGTCACCTGAGAGGTGGTTGAAAAATCAAGTTAAAGGTTTTAGGATGTAAAAATTCTTTTTTCAATTTATTTTAAATATTCTTGTAAAATTAATAAATTAATTTATCAACTCAGAACACTTTAAAATTAATCTAAAAACACCTAAGAGTAATCTTTTTTATTGTTTAAATATAGTCAACCGATAACTTTCTCTTTGCTTTACTATTTTTGAAAAAGTTTCTCTTTTTTTTTAAAATTTAAAAATTAAAAATGAAATAAATAAATTTTCTAACTAAAATAACTTTTTATGTGAATTTTAAATTAGCTATATAGCATTCACGTGTTTTACCTGTTAGTTATTTTAAAAAAAAATTATATTACAAATTTAAACCATAAATCATTAAATTTATCATAAAAAAGATTTTAAAAAAAATAAGATTTTTTTTTTAAAAAAAAAGAATTTTAAGAGCACCGCCCCAGTCGTTTAAGTATTTTAGTTAATATAATATACTGTATGTGAATGATTTTGGCATTTCATTTTTTTTTTTTTGATTAACGTGGGTGTCCGGGCCAGCTTTCGCGCACCACGACTAATCCCACGGGCCCTGAAGTTAACGACCATGTAAGCCTCTAGTGGCCATCATATGAGCAACCAAGGACTCGAACCTGAGACCACAGAGGAAGCAAACCCCTTGATCCCAAGTCCTTACCACTTGACCACCACCTAGATGGTCGATTTTGGCATTTCATTGATATACCCTTTGCATGCATTCTGCCCAACGACACTGTTTTGGGTAGAGATTTTAGCACAAATACAATTATTACATGGTCTCAATAGTACAGGATCTCATCGCTTTCAATAACCAGGAAGCTCCCTGAGGATATATTCCCAACTAGTACAGAAAAGTGATCAGGAACAATCCTGTATTAAAAAAATTAATACATGTTTGGCCCGTATTAAAAAAAAGGTTTGGTCAAAATCCAAAAATTAAATAGATGCAATTGCATCAGTGCTAGGGTTTTTAGCACCGCCTCTAGAACTTTGGTAGGACCATAGAAAGTTTTAGGTGGGCGAATAAAGCCAAAACAGGCTATCTCTACTCCATATAGATTACTATTAGCTTTCAAACCCGTGTGCATTGAAGACTGTAAGTTAAATTTTAACATAAGTCACTACTTAGATAAATAATAGATGGAATCACTAATACAATATAATAATTGAAAAACATAAAATATATTTTATTAGTGATTCTGTTGTTAACGTTACATGTTATCATTTTCTAGTGGATTTATTGTCAGGTGTTCTTGGCTGCGATAATCCTTCAACAATTCTATCAATAAATTTAAAAATATTATAATTAAAAGCAGTTATGTTCCCTACTTATTCTTTTTCTTCTTTCTTTTAAATTAAATAAATAATAGATAATTAATTGAATATTAATTAAATCTTATTAATGGAATTTATTTACTTAATATTTTAACGCATCATTGTATTTTTATGAAAAACAATAATTAATTATTAGATTATAAATTTATTTTTAATCATTAAATTTAGATTTTGAATTGATTGTTACATTATTAAAAAAAATATTATCATTATTATTCTATATAGGTTTTCTAAATAATAGATAATTATTCTTGGATATTTTCAGATTCACCACAAGGATTGTACACAGAAATTTTTTTTAAAGAGTTAAGGGTTTTATTTATTAATTTTACACTTTTAAATCCAAAGAATATTAGTTGAGATGGAATTAGGCGTAAATATGTGAAATATAAAAATAAAAAGTTTCACCAATCAGATATTGTGATAATACATCTTCTGAAAAAATATTTGTTAAGAAATATTTATATTAATTTGCACACAGAAAATGTTATATTCCATATGAGACCATGTTAAAAAAGATTGATTGCTCGACATCTAGTTCTAACAATATACATAATATTATAAATGATTATAGTAATTATTATAAGAGTATAGTGATTGATGCAATGAGAATGAATCATGGTTATTAAAGTGAAAGTTCATATGTTCATGAAGAATCAAATATTAATGCAGTTATGTTTTTTAAACTTCTAAAAGATTTTAATGAACTATTATAGAATGGATACAAAAATAACAATAAATTATTTGGCATTACATTAGTGTTTATCATTATGTTTGATTATGGGATAAGTAAGATCGATTATAATAATATAATCAAATAGAAAAAAAATTATTTTACCCAAAAAAATAGGTTGAAAAAGAAATTTTATGTTGTAAAATTCATTATGAAACTCTTTAGTCTGGGATATCAAAAAGTTGATACATGCTCAAATTTTTGTATGTTGTACAACAATAAAGAAGTAAACTTAAGAGTGCAAAACTTATGAGCATGCTCAATATATACCTAATATGAGTAGATGAAAGACAATTACTATATACAAAAAAAAATTGAGTTACTTTTTAATCATTTTTAGGTTACAAAGGTTATTTATATCTTAGAAGATATTTAAGTACGTGACATAATATCATTCACATGATGCAAATAATAAAGTTATAATGCACTATTTTGATAGTGAAGCTTGGAAGCAACTTAATAGGATGCATTATTAACTTTTGACGGAACCATGAAACACATGTATCTTGTTTTGTGTATAAATGGTCTCAATTTATTTAGGTTATTTAATGCATAATATTCTAAGTGGTTAGTCATATCTATAATCATACATGGTTTTTACAATCTAGGTAGGAATATAAATGTTTTTCTCTAATAATAGATTGATGATTTGAAAATATTATAGTCATTCAGGGCTTTCACATATGATGTCGCAAGGAAATAAAAATTTCAAATAAAAATAGTTTTGATATGGACTATAAATAATTTTTCAATATATGTTATGGTTTTAAGATAAAACATATATGGTTTTAAGATAGAGTACACTTTTTCAAATAATTTTTTTTACAAACATTAAAGATTTTTGTCAAGTCAATATCATTACAAAAAAAAAACATAAAAGACTTCTTAAATGATAAATTTAAAAAGGATGTTACACCTCCTGTATTATCGAGTACTGGATTGTATAAAGTAGTATCATAGTATAAAAATATTGTATTTAATTTTTAATCTAGCAAGCAGAAGTTTTCTAGTTATAGTGTGATCTATAATTATCTAAAGTTAAGTTTTTTATTGGAAGACTAATATTCTTTGTCAAAATTTAGGTGTCATGTATAATAAAAAAAATATGTTTGAAATATTTTTAACTCGATAATAAACATCAAATAAAAAACAGAGTAGAACATAGAAATTATAACAAATATAGCTTTGTTTTTGGTTTGATAATGAGTTTGTTGCAATTCAATTAACCATGAATGATATCATTCATTTACCTTGGATTATAAATCTATGGATTTAAAACTTATAATTAAAATTGAATTCAAAGGATTTTTTTTAGTCTATGGTAATTCATGAAACCAGATCAAAGAAAAATGCTAGTCTATGGTAAGATTGAAACAAAGGAATATGGCTATCAAGAAAAAAGAAAAATTAAAAAAATAAGGGAAAACACATTAAATTACTATCTGGCTATTTAACTCTTTACAGTGGATCACAAAAGGTTATTTTCAATTAGAAAAATAGAATATGCAATCTTTTATTACATCTTTTTTCTATATAAAAAATCTAAAATGTAAATAGAAAAGTTTATGCATGCATCTAATTAAATAAATCATTAAAAACAATTAAGGATTAAAGTTAAAAAAACAAAGAGATATGTATATCAGGATATTTCATCGCGTAACATAGATCATGTATTCTATTGTATTTAATAATTTTATTTATCAAAATCAAGATTTTATTTAATTAAATTATAATAAACATAAGATTTTATTTAATTAAATTATAATAAACATAAACACACGTATAAAATTTATTAAATATAATAAAATATTATACAATGTTACACACACATATAAATATATAAAGTTAATATGTGTGTGTATAGATGAATTATAATAATCTCTTAAAAATTAAATATATAAAAAATAACTAATGGAAAAAATGTTATTTAAAAGGTTAAATAAAAAATAAAGAGAATGTGTATTAATTTAAATAAATGTTAAAAAATACATATTAAAATGACCAAATTAAAAAAAATATTTAAAAAAGACATCAATTAAAAAATAAAATTTAAAGAAAAAGAAACTCAAATATTGTTAAGCTTAGCAAGCAATCCAGCGCGCATATCCAATTAAAAAGGATCCATGTACAATTACTTATTTTATTCATTGTTAATGTTGTTTGCTCTAAGTATATTTTTTAAAAATAAAATCAAATAACATTTTATCTACTTTTCTTTGGATTTCAGCTATATAATGATTGAAAAATCAAAGCTAATAGTTTTGTGATCTAAAAACACTGTTTTTAAACTATTTTTTACTCAAAACACCATAAATTTCTTGTTAAACAAATCATTATTCTAACAAAAACTATATAGAAACTCTATATCAACTAGAAATTAAAATTCTTCATGGGCTTTGGTTTTTTAAATAATTTGAATGTGAAAAAAACCTAAATGAAAATTCTCTTACCAAATAAAAATTATTGATATTAAAATGAATTATTTTAATTGCTTAAATCAATTTTAACATTGATTTTTTATTTCTACAGCTGAAATCCAGTAAATCTCTCCCTCTCTCTTCTCTCTCAAATCAAGAATTTAAAAAAAAATTATTGTTTTCAGATCATTTTAATGTATTGATATAAAAAATATTTTAAAAAATTATTTTAAAGTATTTTTGAATAGAAACACCTTGGATCTATTTGAGAGTGTGATTGCGATAGCTTTTTAAAATGTTTTTCATTTCAAAATACATAAAAATAAATTTTATTTATTTTTTAAAAATTATTTTTAAAATCTGTGTATCAAAATAAAATGATTCAAAACATTAAAAAATTATTCTTTAATAAAAAATTTAAATTTTAAAAAAACAAAAATGAACTTATATTTCCAAACATTTTCTTTAGAAAACAACTATAACCAAATTTTAAAATACATTTAGTAACAGTTCTTTTTTGTACAATAAATTCCCATATATTTAAGAGTTTTATTAATAATTCTCCTAGCCTAACGAATGAGTATAGGACAAACAAGTGTAGAAAACAACACAGTTGTGCAACAGGTGTAAAAACAATAAAAGAAAAGAAAAGACCAAGAGTTTAGGAAAATATATAAAAAAAAATGCGTGAATGTCCATTCTTTTCTTCTTCTTCTTCTTTTTTTTAAAAAAAAAATTAATAAGAAGCCTTGGTCTGCAATAGTGTCATTAAATGACTGCATCATTTCAGGCTTTTCATGGCGACAGCCATTTACTACGTTCATGCCACCCTCGCTCTACACATTTATGAACTTGTGTATTTTATCACCGAGCTCTTTTAGTTTTAAAAACTAAAAATAATTTAAATAGTTTGATTTTAAAATAATAATTTTTTAATTTTTAATTTTTTTTTAACATTAATGTATTAAAATAATTTAAAAAATTAATTTGAAACAAAAAAATAAAAATAAAAACAGAAAGGCAAAAAAACAATAATATGTAATACTACATTTTAATCATATCTTGTTTCAGTTATAATATAATCAACTATAATTTACGTATCAACATAATAATAATTTAAATTAATTAGATAACTAAAAAAAATAAGTAATTAAATCATAGTATTCATTTAATTTACATATAACAATTTAGATTATATTAGCTGGAGGAAACATTACATAAAGAAAACATTAATCACTTTAAAACCAACTGATCGAACAAAAGAGGGTAAAAAAAGGCTTAAATGTTTTCTTCTTTTGAAAAAATAATATTTTTATATTTATGAGATTTATATGTAAGATTTACTTATTCGAGATTTTTATCGATAAGATTAAACATTACTCGAAAGTATCTCGTGATATGGCTATTCACGCGCCTTCAAAAGGGCATCTTTCTGCTGGAATCCAAAGGTGATTATTGACTGTAGTGATTTGAGAGTTGACTTTAGAGAAGTGAAAGGTGTGGGTCATGGTTTGACGTGGGACACAGCGATAAGAGATTGGCGAGTGCCAAGGCATTAAGCAGTGCGCGTGACATAAAATCGCCTTATATTATCAGATAGGTAGATGACTGCCACGTAGTAGCCGACGTCGAACGCTGCGTTGTTCGATACTCGAACACGCTACAGAAGGAGAATGTACGTAGGCACAGTAATTGAGGTACCGTACCATTTTGGATAAAAATAATTTTTTGGGTTCCACTATTTTTTTTAGAGTTAATAGCTGAATATGTAATTATATAATAAAGTAATTTCTAAATTTATTCGACCATTTTTAATTAAATTAAATTAATTATATATATATATTAAGTTATTATTTTATTTTAATAAAAATTCCATGCCAAATCATTTTTATTAATCACATAATTCATAGCAAAAGGTTTTTATTTGTTTACAAGAACATTTTAAAACTAAAAAGAAAATATTAAAATTAATTTAATTGAAGACCAAATGAATAATAATTTCTAGCTGAAAAATATAATCATTTTATGTCTCTCACTCCATGAAAACAAATGTAATTCATAGAAATAAAAATAAAAGTTTTGAAACCCGACAAGTTAACTTGTAACCTGGAATTTAGGATCCGGTTAATTCAGAGTTAAAACCATACCAAATTAAAAAAAAAATAGAGGAAGAAAAAACATGATGTGACCCTACTGATCTGGTGGATTAACCTGGCAAGACCTAATTAAGATCTGTTGACTTATTAATTTTTTATTTTTTTTGTTAAAACGACATTGTTTTGATTTTTTTTAAAATAAAATTTGATTTGATGACCCGGTCAAAACCCGAAACCCGGGCCTTGAACCGGGCCGGGTCTTAAAACTATAATAAAGACCCCATAAAATAACATGTAAAGAGAAATTGGCCCATTCATTACACACACAAATATTCATGCTTTCATAGCACCAACATTTATCTTCTCCCATTATTATAAAGCATAAAACACATAGCTTTCAAGCTTTTATTCCTCCTGTATTAATGCTAAGTTAAGCATTGAAGAGTGCTATATTCCCAATAAGAGAATTGTTTTATAGGAATTCATGGATAGCTAATAAGCCCTTGTTCTCCTCCAAACTTCAGAAACCTAATAACCACAATGTGAAAATGCTCAAATTAATTAAAGTTTGTTTCAGATTTCTTCAAGAGTCATACCATAAGTGGTAAATAAATCATCCAAATGGTAAATATTTAAGTGTGGTGAATTTGAAGACGGATATGAATTCATAACCTGATAATTTAATGATTTAATAGTGGTATCTTTTACACGCGCGTATATGCATAGGCAATTTCTTGCGTGTGTCCGAAGTAGTTAGACGTGTCTTCCCTTAATCCAGTTAAGACCCGATATGGTGGCCATTTCGCACCATCAGTCTTTGTCTTTGCAACTGGGCCAGCCTTTCGTCAACCTGTATTGTATTTTGTTTATGAGGGGGTCTTCTGTTTTTTATTTACTTAGGAAATCAGCTTTTTGTCTGAAACATGAAAAATTATTAATTCTTATACCCAGCAATTAGAATTTATGACTCCCGTGATTCTTCGGCAACCAATATTTGAAGAAATTCATTGTTTTCTTGTCTTTTCCTTTCCCTTTATTTTCTTGTTGTTCGAAGATAAAGGTTTCAGGGAACAAACTAAAACCGAGCATTTCTTTCTTCTAAGTTCTTGTTTCATTGAAGTTGGATTTTGTTAATATCTAAATTTATATTTAATGTTTTTTTATTGTCATTTTATTATTATATGCATTCATGAATTTAATATTTTTTATTTATTTAGTGATTGTGGTTACTTTTTAAATAATTTTTTGTATCAAAATATAGGCTAATAATATTTTTTATTTTAAAAAAATTATTTTTGATATCAACACATTAAAATAATTTAAAAACATAAAAATATATTAATTTAAAGTAAATAAAAAATAAAAAAATTATTTTTTAAAAAACACTTTTACAGTATAAAATTAAAAAATTAGTAGCATTAATATGAGGAAATTACGATAAATATAGGCTAATTCTTTTTTATGTGAACTCCAGGACCAATCTAAAAAACAAAAATCAAGAAACAAGTAGACTTTATTAACCACCATGTCACTTCCTAGGGTTCTGCCATAAATGATCTTAGCAGGAAAAAAATGGATTCTCTAAAAGAAAAGCATGCCATGAGTTGAAAACAATTGGATCAATTTGGCGTTGGAATTAGGTCAAATCCAATCCGTGCGAACCACGCAAAGGACTTTTTTAGAACGGAATTGTTCGTTTAATTCTCTTGACGGGGAAGAGTTAATTAGCACGTAATGTTGATAATATTGTGAACGAAGATGATCAAAAACGACAAGACGATGTCAACGTGCCTTCCTATAGATGCCCCAGATCAACATCAGGGAATAGTGTGGCCATTGTCAATTTATTGCGAGAGGACCCAATGAGCCCTCACGGTGCCAGACATTTTACCTGCCACGGGGTATCCTGTTGCTGTCATGGGCTCCGATAGCGAGTGCAAGTTGGCACTCAACAGTCTTGTTTGACCGAACCAAAACGAAACCCTAGGAAGAGTTCTAAGCATAAACACTCTTGCAGGAAAAATACGGGTAAAAAGTCTCTCTTGATGGCATGGTCGTTGACTAAAATTGATATAAACTCCAAAGTCCAAACAATAAGATCTCCATTGGTATCCCAAAGTCAAAGTGTCCATCTATGACCGTCCATCATCGTAGGTTTCTTTTTCTTCACTTCTTTGGACTGTATGTAAAAATGTTATAGCTGTTACTGGAGGTTTTTTAAAGTGTATTTTTATTTAAGAATATATTAAAATATTATTTTTGATATTAGTATAAAATACCAAAAAAACCATTAATTTTTTAAGTGCTTTTAGAAAACAAAAATAAATCAATTGCAATTGTTGTCATTTAATTTAATAGGGTGGGTAAAATAATCAAACTGTTTCAACGTCATTTTTCTCAAAACCATCTTGCGTTATGCCGCTAATTAGAGATTAAAAGTCCAAGGAATTCTTCTTTCTTTTTTTGATATATATAGTACTTCAAGTTCAAATCCTGTCATTAATTTTTTTTAAATAATATATTAAACATTGAATTAGTTCTATAAACATAATCATTATAATGTTTAACTATAACAAGGAGTGTGAAAATGTTAGCTATTAATTAAATGCACGATTAACCTATCTATAAACTCGTTTTTAGCACCAGCAAAATATTAATAAATATAATGAGATCAAAACACCGGAACTCATCTTTAATTACATCTAGCTGGATGGAGGAAAACAAAAGGTGTTTCATGGGAAATTAATTTTTTTGGTTATTTCAATTATTTACGATCTCATATTATGGAAAATTAATCGAAGTCGGGTGCTTGGTGTGTGTGTGTGGATATTTAACGTCTTACTAAAGAAACACAAAAAGGATTTGATCAAGATCACATCATATGTTGTATCAAGTATTGAAAACAGAATGCGCTAAGCATCTTTGCTCAAGGAGTCAAGAAGAATAGTTTGCCCACAAAATATAACTAGCTGAAATAGAATATATATATATTTTTTATTAATATGGGTATTTTAATCAGTTTCCATGTATCTTAATTAATTTTACAAATTTTAAAATTAACGATTATATAAATCTTTAATAACTCTATAATTTGTTAGATTTAAACTGGTAATATTTAGAAAGCAAATCTTAAATTTAACCGATTAAACTACATCTCCCAAGAAACCAATTTAGGATACATTTATTGATGGGTGTGNTATATATATATATATATATATATATATATATGAAGCCAACATTGGACCATGAAGTATAAGTTGAATTTACAAATCTTTTAAATTATTAATGCAAGGAATTTACAAGCATTCTAGAAGATAAGCAAGAGGAACCATTCCAAGATTTCAAAATAAATATATACATAAAAAATTCTCCAGATTTTAAATATGTTCACAGTCGATTGCTACTTTAACAAGTATGGATTTGAAGTTAGCAAAACGTGGCTTTGAGGTTGCGTTGAACCATGCGAGAGAAATTAATAACATAGCAAGTACTTTATTTTTTATACTACTTTAAGATAGTGTTGGGTACTGAATATCGGATTGAATGATCATATAAATGTTGGACATACTTCCTTAAATTCCATTACATATAATATAGGTGTTTTGGTGGATGATTTATTTATTATGAAATTGAATCCTCAGTTCTTCATTTAATGGAGAGCAGGGGGAAACAACACTTCATATTCTGAATATACAGAACTTGTGAGCTTTAATGGAGGAAAGGAATCGTGCTTTTTTATTTTTTGTTTTTGCTCACATTAAATGTTTGCATCTAATAGTGATGTAAATGCACCAACGGGGGAAATGAAAAGTCAAAAAAACTACATGAACAAAATGTAATTCTTTCTTCTTTTTAATTCCTCGGCCCTCCTTTTCTCAAGAAATGGTGATCATAGAGCTTGGGCTAGCCCATTACCCTTAATATATAAACCCACAAAGTGTCTCGGCTGGCTTGAATTGAGTCATTAGCGAGTGCTTAAACATATCAATTTTGTGCAACCTCTTGAGGACCCATGAAGGTTGTAACCCAAGCTAGCCTCCAAATTGGAATCAATGCTTCGTTCTAGTAGGCTATTTAGTTAGAGCAAGCCCAGAGACTTTGACTCAAGCAAGAGTGAGACCAATCCAGCTAATATGCAGCCAATTTCAATTTTTATGTACTCATTTTTTTTCCTGATAAATAAATATGTTAGCAAGTGACACACACAATAGCAAAAAAAACGATGCATTTCCTAGCTGGGTATGTGAAATGGACGCATGTGCTTCAGCAGGTACGCAATATGTACATGATTTCGCAATTAAATTAAAAAAATAAATAAATAAAGGATTTTTAAGATTTTAAAACAAAAGGCTGGTTATATTAAAACCAAAAAAAAATTATTATCTTAAAATATCATACTTAGAATAAATTATTTCTATGTTATAAATCTATAATGACGTATTTTCAGGTTTTTTTTAGAAAATAAAAAAAATTAAACATGGATGTATAAAAATAATGATCTGGGATTAAACCCTAATCTCCACTTCTAAAATATTGGTGTTGGGTGGAGAGGATTGCGAATATTGAATCGGGCTTTTAATCTCATTTTCTTCATTAAATACTAGTGGATCATTACTTCTTAATGGGTTTTTTTGGGTTATATTGATCCAGTTCAAATTAACTCCCAAATGAAAGTGTAAAATAAAGAAATCCTTGTATACATTGTAGTAAAAAAAAAATACCTTAAAAATGAATAAAAATAATAATTAAAGTAAATAAAAAAAAAGTAACCAGATATAAAATAAAATCATGTTACATCTTTTTTATTTTTTTTTAAAAAAAAACAATATTATCACAGATCCTGTCGGTAGAATAACAGATTACTTTTTGACACAAAGAAGGCAAGGCGAGATGGTATTGCCAAAGCATCTATCAACTCATATATTTAGATTCCTTTTTTATTATTATTTTAAAAAGTTATTAATTTATATATATAAATAGATACAAGTAATGATGCTAGAACACAAAATAAACAACTTACAATATATATATATATATATATATATATCCATGTGTGACAGTGTTCATCCTTCATATGGATAATTAATTTATAATATCCATGTGTAACAATTGCTTAACCCATTTGTTTATCATCTCACCCATCAAACACGTTCACTTGGATAATAAAAGAAATTAAATGAATGCCAACAAATTAATATTAGTATATACATCCATATCAATTCAAGGAAAAAACCGATTATTAGTATATACCTCCATATCATTCACAATGATCAAATTAACAAGATGAGTTTTATAATTAACCTTAACGGAAAATGCAGAAAAACGATCTGGAATCCAAGGGAGATGGGAGGCTTGTGCTTTACACCCAACGGGCTTCTGGCTAGCTTGGACAGTAATGGGGGCACTCGTAATCCACGTGCGGCTGCTGGTCCTGCAAGAATAAAAAAGAAAGCACAGAGATTTAGGGATTTCTTCTGTCTTATTGGAAACTGGGATTTTAGGGGGATCTTAGCTGCTTCGGTTTATGGTTCTGGGACTGTCAACGGTAGAGGCAGGATTGTGGCTGGTTGACGGTTGAAGGCTCTTGGTGGCGCTGATGGCGATCGGTGTAGCGGCTGTGATTTTAGTTTGATGGAAGATGGCCAATGATGGAGGAGATGGGTTGTGGGGATTCGTTTTCGGCTGGGTTATGAAAGCAAGAGGCTAGGAACGGTGATTGTCTGCGGCTTCTTTGTTTGTTGTGGCCGGAGATGGTGGTGGCTACGCTGGGATAATGGAGGCTGGTTGTTGAATTTCTTGGTTTGTTAAGGGTTAATTCGGGTGCAAGAGACTGAAGGATGGCGGTGCTGGGAGGATGGATGAATGGTGCTTCGGGTCAAGGGTTTTTATTTGCGCGTATTTTTTTTTTTTACTCTGCCTGCGATAAGTTTCTTTTTTTTTTTTTTTGCATAAAACAAAACTTATCCTTTCTTTTAAAATTTGAAATCTAGACGTTAAAAGAATTAGCCTGAGAGATGATCTTACCAAGACAAATACAATATGTTCCTCAATGTTGACAAATCATACCATTAAGCGAAAATCAGTCCCTATCTTTTTTATTTCTATTTTTACCCCTAAAAAAAAATTAATAAAAAACAAACGATGTCATACGAAAATATAAAAAAAATAATTCCCAATTGCCATCTATGAAATATGCAGATAAAGGAGAATAAAGTTCCAAATCATAAAAATTATCATTGAACATTGAAGCGAGAGAGAACTCAACAAATAATTTTTTTAATTTAAATCTTGACAAAAATATTTGGGTTCAAAGATTTGTATTCAAACCAAATTTATATTCAATTTTTTAAAAAATTATTTAGACATTTAAAAATTTCTTGATTAATTTTAAATAATGAGATTACATAAAAATTAATAAATAACTAAACATGAAAACTAATTTCGCATGAAAAAAAATAAAAAATAAAAAATACTTTAAATGGTATATTTAAAACAAAAGATGTAAAATTAAGACAAATAATTCTAACTCAATATAGGAAGTGTCCTAATCTCTAATTCTTGTAATTTGTTTATTGGTCAATTTTGATCTTGTTTATTGGTCAATTTAGGTCGGGTTTAAGTTAGGCCTCGTATAAATTTTCTAGGTTGGAGTTTTTTTTTGGGCTAACTCCTCAATCTAAACCCGACTCAAAACAAACTTTAGAATTTTAAAGGTTTATTAGTCATATCTTAGTACTTATAAAGAAATCCTAAAAGGAATATGGTTGAATTTAAAAATAGAAAAGAACTACACCCTATCGTGAATACTAGTAAAAAGTTGGTTCATTTTGTAAATCCAAAAAAAAACTTGATCTCTATCCACGTAATGGATTGATAATACCAATTCAAGCTTGGAGAATACTACTATGATATCTTGTTTAACAGCATTAATTTATATCTTGTATAGTAAATAAAATGAATAAATTAAGATTTCATGTACTTTTATAATGTTTTATCATATTTTCATTGTTTAAATAACATATTATTGCCTTTGATTTAGAGTCTATTTGTTTTTACATTTCAAAAATATTTTAAAAAAATTATTTTACTTTAAATTAATATCTTTTTGTGTTTTTTAAACATTATTTTAATGTATTTTTTAACAAAAAATACATTAAAAAGTAATAATCACTACATTTTTAAAAACCCCTTGACATGCAGATTATAAATAACATTTGAATTAACTTTTTTTCTATAATAATTTCATATTCACTTTTTTCAGGGTTTTTCTTTAACTATATATTTAAAAATATTTAATTAATTAGTTTATGTTATAGTTTTATATAGATTCTACTTAAACATATCTTAAAACTCAAATTAAGAAGAAACTAGGGTTTTTTTTAATTATAAATATTGCAAAAGATGCAAAACACAAATTATATTATGTAATCTTAAAGTTACACAGCCAACTTCATTATTCAAAACCTTTTTCTTTCCACTATCAAAGATGGAGGATGTTGTATGCATCAAACTTGTGATGCATGCTCAATGCCCTTCTACTTTTGTTATCACAAACCAATCGCATCAAATTACAAAAGGTCTTAGAAAATCATGTCAAATAATACTTGTGTAGCGATCAAAAAAATCAAATCATATAATAGGAGGTCGTCTTTCTTAACTTGAATTGGAACTACATGTCCACGTAAAGGCATTAAATATAAAAAAAATTAGTCTAGTCTATCAATCTTTACGAGTAATTATGTATATTTTATGTAATCAATTTTTTGAATGCCATTCTCATGGTGCACCAATAATAATATTAATATCCTCATCAAGCTACAAATAGGTTGCCCATCATGCTTCTCAGCCCTTGACTAAATATCCTTACGAGCCTCAAGTCTGGCCTAATCAAATTGGATTGGGTCAAATGCAAGTCTAAAAATTCTTATTTTTTTTAATTGGCTGAACTGTGATGGGTCTTACTCGCCTTAGTTTTTTCTGCAGAATATAAATTAATTTACATCTTGCATGTATTGGAGGAAATTGAGTGTAGGAGAAAGGAATGAAAAGGCTTACCTAGGTTAGGTAAGAGTGTTGTTGGCTAGTTGTCCTACTAACGGCTCACGATGGAGTTGTTGATGGTGAAGCTAGTTGTTAGCAGGGATGGTCTGAGGATGTTGTTGCTAAAAAAAAAAGGTTGGCATCGACATGGTTGTTCCTATTACCAATGAGAAAAGAAGTTTGGAAGAGTCTTTAGCCTTTGTTAGTCACAACATAAAGGTTGAAGTTGTCGGTATTCATGGTAAAAAAGATAATTGTTGTAGTGGAGGAGAAAACACAATGTTAAAAATTGCTAGTAAAGTTGGTTTTTTCCTCACCTTGCACTCTTCTCTCTTGCTCCTCAATGTCTAAAATTCACTCTTATTTCTTAAAGGTAGAAGAGATATATATTTTCTTTATTAGTGATCAATCTTGGCCCTTAATTCGGTTAGGAAAGATATCAATTATTGGCTTTTAACTTAAAAAAGTCATCATGAGCTATTGAATTTGACTATTAAAGATTAGTTAGGTTAGTTTATTAAGGTTAGTGTCATTATTGTTATAGGGCAATTAGTCGACATAAATTATACTGGGGTATAGTACAATATTAGATCATCATAGTGATACATGATTTGTCCAGTTTAGTGGAAAGACAAAGCATTAAATACTTTGAAAAAGCAGTCAATCAAGCAATCTTTTTAATACAAGAGGTATAAGAGATAAACAACAATAGTTAGACAACAAATTGTCTAGCATTCCCTCTTTTTTTTTTTATTCCTATGCTTGGTCAAAATGATATCATTTTATACAAAAATAAACTTTTTTAGTCAAAATACATTGTTTCATTTAAATGAAACAATACCATTTGAAATTTTTTAAGGTTTTAATTAGGAATTATACTAAAGTTTAATTTGGTCAATTAGCTTTTGATTTGTTTTAATTACATCCTTAATTGTCCTTAATCTTTTAATTTCACGTAATGTGAGCCTTACTGAACTTTAATACAAACCCTGAATTGTAGTGTCTTTTTCATTTTAATACTTGATTTTAGATCTATGCAAATTAAAACTCAATTGGCCATTAAACTTTCACTTTACTTTAATTTCATCCATATTTTCAAAAAAAAATGAGTTCTTGAAGTTATAATGCTTTTTCAAAAAGATTAGTAGTTATGACTTTCTTCAATTTAATTCTTAATTGACTCTAAAATTTGATTTTCTTGTAATTTTATCACTAATTTCAATCAATTAACTTTGTAAACATTAAGTTTGTTTCTCTAAAATTTCAATATTCTCGATCAAGACTAAATTCGGCTTCCAAAATTAATTATTCATCAACTAAGTTTCAAATAAAATTAATTTAACCCATTAAAAATATATCTAATTTTTTGCACCTAATTAAATCTTTTAGTTTGACCCAATTAATTTTTAAATATAATTAAACTTTAATTTGACTTATAATTAAATTAAATCGACCTCTTAAAAATCTAATTAAGTCCTTAGATATAATTTTTATGCAGATTCATCTAATAATAATTTAATTTGATCTTGAATCTATATTATTCTTTTAGTCTTGTGTGCAATGGGGTGTGTTTAGGCTCAAAATTCCATCCAAAATTGTAACTTGATTTTTTTACTTATCCAAAATCTTCATTAGCCTACTTTAGTCAAGTTGCCATTTTTTTTATATAATTATTGCTTCTTTTTTTAAAGAAAAAAAATACATATAGGGGAAGAAAATGAATAAATTTAGGGGAAGAACCCAAAAAAAAATTATGACACTAATAAAATTCATTAATTGATATATCATAGAACCATTATTTATTCAAAGTTTTCTAAAATACTCCCTTTTCAATTAAAGGTTTCTCATAAAATGATCTTTAACTAGGGAAATTTAACAAAATAAATGATTTAATGTTTTAACTAGATAATTATTTTAGGGCAAACATATATATAAAATTTTAATGATGTCTTTAAAATATATAGAATGGTAAAGGTTAGAGTCTATTTTTCCTGGACCTTACACAGGTATAAAGATCAAAGTTCATATAAAATATATATCTTATCCATCATATCAATAATATAATTGTTGTAAATGTTAATCCTATCATCTTTTATCTATCTATAATATGTTTTGTTATTGTTAGCTTATAGCATCATAAAACTTTCCATACAACCTTTAAAAACAATTTTGATTTACTTGAAATCTATAATATTTAATGTAAAAAAAAAATTAAACATTCTAAGGTTTGTTAACAATTACAACTTTTTTTCTAGATTTGAAAAATTACCTTTATATGTTAGGTTAACGTTAGCTTTAAAGTTTTATAAAAATGCTAAAACTCTCTCTCTCTCTCTCTCTCTCTCTATATATATATATATATATATATATATCACGCGCCAATTCACACATATAATAACATTTTCTAGCATATGACAACTAACTTTTTATTCTTATTTGCTCTTGTTTTCTTCTCTCTTTTGTTTTCTTTCTTTCTAAATTGATTTCCCAACTACTAAATCAATCAAAATGCCCATCAAAGCAAACAAATAAATCTTAAGTGCTTTATTTTTCATGTTTAAATTTTATCTTCTTTTCGCACGGTAAGGTATTGTTAGGTATAATAAATCCTTAAACCTAAACATCATTTTAAAACAAATATTGAAATTCATATCTAGTGTAATTTGTTTGTTAAATACTGATTATTTCGAATCAATATTAAGAAAAAGATGGTGAGTGGCATGGCCTATTAAGGTTGAAGTTGTATTGTAGGTAGTTGATAGGTGTATAGAAAATATTGGTATTATTATTATGATAAATTATTTGTTGTTACAACTATTAGTTTGGTTTGGTGAGAAAAAATTATTATGTTTGATGGGTTTTAGGTGATTTTACTGATATTTATTGAGGGTGATTGGTCACGATGGTGTTGTGGTAGTGAGGTTAAATAGTGATGTGAAAGCTTATTTATGTTGAGAAGGTTTGTTGGTGATATTATCACTAAATCATGAGCAATAATAGTAAGGGAAAAGAGTACAGATAGTGTTATGGGTGTTTAATCATATTTAATACGTGGTTATACTAAGAAGATGGTAGAGGTAAAGAGAGTTATTTTGTTTTTTTATAGTTTTGAGTGAAGTTGATGTTAGAATATATGTCACGTAGATTGGTTTGTTATATATGGTATTGATTTTATTCATGTAAAACATATTTATTATTAATAACATTCTTTATCTTTAATATTCATTTTATATTTTATTAATCAGTCTAGAATAAAGATAAAGTTATTTGAATAAAAAAAGCTTTGCAAAAAAATTATAAAATTATTATAATTATATTATGTTATTTTCTTTATAAAAGGAAGCAATTGTTTTTATAAGTTAAGATATATAAGATATTTTGAATTAATATGTAAATGGTTGTTAGATGATATGTGCACTAGACCAACTCACATAAGTGATTTCATATGAAGAAATTATTTATATCTATAGAAAGGCTCATATGATAAAAGTATAAGTAATTTTCAAACTTAAGATCATTGAGTTATTTTAAATAGAAAATTTTATATTTTGATCTTAACTGCATGTTATTCTAATCATGGATAAAAAATAAAAAATATTTGGTATATTTAAATTATATAAAGATATTATGTATTGAAGATTGGATTCATTATAACATGTAATATTTATAAATAATATTAATTGTGAAATACTTATGTAAGATGAAATAAGATTTGAAAAGAATTTCTAATTTAATTCAAATGATGAGTGATTATGGTATTGAAAGAAAACATGATTTGACAAAACAGACATACTTCGTACTTCAATATTTAAATTTGAATGTTATTGATGAAGGGATACAAATTATAATGAGAAACTAATCACTGGAAATTTTAGTCAAACCATGTATAATTTTTCTAATATTTAGAGATTATAACACCTTACTAAATAATTTATTTGATCTTTAAATATAAATCAGCTAATTTATTGAATTGGTTATAAATTAAATTATTTAATTTATTTAATCTTGATTTATTTAGAATTATGATTTATATTTGGATATACATATTAGAAAACCTAATGAGTCATACACACTTAAGAACTATTGGTCAAAAATTAAATTAAAATAATAATTAATAAAGTATGACTAGGTTGTAAATAATTTTAAAAAATTAAAAAGTAAAATGTAATAAATAAAGGGGATTATAATTCTAGACTTAGAAAAATCAAATAGTGATTTGATTGAATAAAATTTAAAAATTTAACTTAAATAATATATGTGATATTATTTAAAGTAAAAACGATATTTTTTTTATTTATAAGGTTGTTAAGTTTTTTTATATATAAATAGAAAGATATGTCTTGTATTTTTTACATAAAATATATTGTACACACTTCACTTGTATAGATAGATAGAGTAAATAAAAGAAGGAGCTAGACTCAAGATATGATGATCAATCTCTTTTAAAAGAGTTTTTAAAAGATTTTTCACAAATAAGTTATGTGCATTGTTATTAAAAACTAGATATTTGGACAAATTATAATTTGCAATAACATAGCCTTAAAAAAATTTGATCAAATCTATAAAAAAAAAATAATATATAGATAATCTTTGCTTAAACTTTAAACAATCCTAAATTATTTAATGATATCCTTAAAACTCTTAAAATAAATTTAAAATTATTATTTATACTACTTCTAGAATTTTTAGGAAACCTAATAATTGGTTTATAGTAAGGTTATTGATGGTAAATGCTATTAATTTGAGGTTATTATGATGGATTAAATGATGATAAGTTTACTGGTTGATATATGAAAGGTAAAAGATTTTATGAGTTTATTTGTATAATTTTTTTTTTGTAACTTGTAAATAACTTTTTTCGAGAGCTTTAGTTTTTTCTTCCTTCCGAAGTAATTGCTCAATAAAAGATTTTATTTTTAATTTTAGAGGAATACTAAATATAAGATCTAAAAGCAAAGAAGACTTGTTGCTTGTTTAATTTTATCAATGATATGAATATATATATATATATATGTAAAGGAATGAGGGAGAAGAAGATGCAAAGATAGTGTTATAAAGGTATTTTTAACATTAGATCAATTATAATGGCAAATCTAGAATATTTTAGAACTTTTTTGTTTATTGAGTTCCTGTGTTCCTAACTTAGCATGTAAAGTATTATCAATTATATTAATCGTAATATGTAAAGTATAATTTCTTATATGTGAAAGAAAAGGTGTAATCACAAACAAATATTAAAATATTTAATGTGATTTTACTGTATAAAAATACTTGAATCATATTTTACATTTCTAGTTTTCAGTCAGTAGAGGAATTTGTTATGAACATGAATCACCTAGTAGCCCCTTTTAAATCAAAAACGTTAAAAGAAAAGGAAAATGGTAAAAAGTGGTTTCTAGCATGGGTTCCTTCTCTTTAATTTCTCATCCCTCTCCATTAATGACGTTTTTGTAAGTTATAAAAAATGAATTTTAGTAACGAATATATATATATACATTGCCATAATTCAATTTTTAACAATATTAATTCATCACAAAAAAATAAAAAATAAAATGAATGAAGAAAAAATTGAGATTTGAGTCAAAACAACACAAATTAAAAGTCTTTAGAATTTAATTAAGATGGAATTATAAATGCAGGGTTCACTTTTGCTAGAATTTGAAAGAATTAATAACTTTGAAGACTTAAAATAAACTTTAAATTAATTTAATTTATGAAATTATGAACTTAATTAAAAAATTAATAAATTTGAAGATTTAATTGTGCTTAGAATTAATTTAATTAATAAAACTAAAAGTTTAATTAAAAACATATTAAATTTTAGAGTCAATTAAGGTCTAAACTAATTAAAATTAAAGTCAATCAGCGTTCAGAAAATAGCGACAAGATCCAGGGGTCTAATCATAGTTTTCCCGGGAGCTTGTTTAGAGAATTCGGAAGCTTCAAGGACCAAATTGAAAATGCTCATTCCCGCACCACAAACGACGCAGTTTCTATATGCACTGTTCTTCTTCTTCTTCCTCCGGAGCTGAAAGCCTGCCTGCAAAGAAGGTAGGGACATTTGAAATTCCGGCATCCCAGTCTTACCAAAACACAAAGATCAATCCCTATCTTCATAAAGACCATAATCCCGGGGGGATAAAGATCGAGTCTCATATGTCCAAGTCCCAGCAAAAAACCAACACCTCCCAATCATGCTTATCAAGAGAAAATTCATGGGCGGAGGGACAACCGGGAAGTTCCCTATAAATACAGAGGCAAAAGAGACCCAAAGGGAGGGGGGAGAAAAAAAAAACAGAGGGGGGAGGAGAGGACACGGACGGAAAAGAAAGTGAAAGCAGAGAGAATAAAAAGGGGAAACACTTAGAGAAAGAACACAAAATAGAAAAAAAGACTAAGGAATAAGTAACCAGAGAGCAGGAACGGACGGAACGAAGGAAGCCGAAGACAGAGACTTCACCGGCAACAAGCGCCTGCCGTTTCTTCGTCCAAGACGTCTGCAAAAAAAGAGGTAAGCGGTCTTTCCCTCCTCGGCAAATTTAATTCACTCTTTGGTGTAGCAAGCGTGCGTGAACGGTCCACTCACGCTTGCGGAGACAGAAGCAACCGGTTACTGGTCTGAACTAATAATTAAACCAGACTGGTTGGATTTAGCCCAGTCCGTACGTTTGGGCTAAATCCAGCCAGTTAAAAAAAGAATGGGATGGGTCTAGGTTTTAGACCCAGCCAGGCAAGAGTGTGTTTGGTATAATATATTTTTATGTTTTTCTATGTATTTTATTTTTCTTTTGTTTTGATATTTGATTAAATAATTTTTTTATATCAAAAAATTTCAAGAAATATTTAAGGATCTTTGTTACCCCTGCCATGTTGTTTTATTTATTTATTTCTTTTTTATGCTACATATTCAATACACGGACCATTAATATTAAATTTAAACATGTTATGCAATGCATTTTTCTTTTTGTCTAAAAGAGTAAATAAAAAGAAAAAAACATAAAAAAATATTTTTTCTTCGATTAAAAATCCAGATCTTACAAATTTATTTATTGTTTTTAGAGTTAAAAATACTATATTTATCAATTTCATAATTAAAAATATTTATAGCTAAATGTTCACTCGTTATATGAAGAATAAAATTTTTTTATAGCAATTTAAGATAAAACGGGCATGCAACCTTCTTCAAATAGGATATTTAAAGGATAATATTATCTTTTTTTTCATGTAACCAATTTTATATCATGAAATTTTCAAGGATCAGTTAAGGGTTTTAGGGTTTTAGTGATTATAACATTAAGTGTCGACTTCTTAAATAAAATATTTTCTTATTAAAAACCAAGATGTTAATTTTTTTTTAAATCAATTGTTTTTTTAATTTTTGCTGTGATATTTAGACGTGGCATACAAAAACACACATCAAAATTAACACCTAAATGCCTATAAAACTTTAAAGCCGTATATATTCATTAATTGTACAAAATCTTCCCTAGTTTTATTTCATGGATTAATGTTAATATTATATTAATAATGTAATTATTGAATAAAGGAAGATCGGTAGAGATTGACGAGCACTCTCCGAGAAAGCCCGTGGCAACTTGGGATGCACACGGGTCCTTTTGTTTTTTGTTTTTTTTGTCCTCAGTCCAAACCTAACTTCAAGAATTGGCTGGCCATATTTAGCTGAAGGAGCTTAGCAAGTTGAGTCTTTCACCAATTCATTGCTGTAGTCCACGCACTCTTTCTCTCTTTGCTCTTGTCTTTTATGTTTTTTTGAATTGACTCATTGAGACATTAATTGTATATGGTTGAAAGGTAAGTCATGTTAAAGAAAGTGGCTACCAATGATGTGTTGCAAATCCAATTTTAACCACAAAGGTCAACCCTTCTCCCTCCATCATTTTCCTTTTTTTCTCCTCCTGCACGTTCTTCTCTCTCTCTCTCAAGTCTCAAGTCTCTTTCTTCTTTTTCCGTGAGCCTTTGTTTTTCTGTTGCAACTGCTAGGTTTAGCTTCCTCAACTCCCTAGGACCCACATGGCGAACCAAGATTCGACAATGTGGGTTCCCTTTTCAAGCATTCCTTAATCATCATCTCCTTTTCTATTATAAAACCCCCCTCTTTCTTCTCAAGTCCTGCAGGCACCATAGCATATTACTACCGCTAGCTAGCTACCATCTTGGTTGATTTTCTCTTCTTTGATTTTTCTCTCTGTTTCTTTGTTAAATAGATTCTGATATATGGAAGACTTCTCGATTAATCATTCATCAATGAATAAAGCTGTTTCGGTCTCTCCCGCTGAGGAGAGTGGGTGGACATCTTATTTCGAAGATTTCTCTAACCATAAAGAAGAAGATCATAGTTTATGCTCTAGTACTTTTGATAGCTCCTCAATGGTTTCTGATGCTGCTTCTTTTCCTCCATGGAAATCATCTCATGTGGTTGCCTGCTCTTCCATCAATGGGGGTTTGCCGAAAGAGTTAACTTTCAAGAAATCAAGAGCCAAGGAAATTTCTCTTGATGATTCCTTGGAGGATACTGCTAGTTCTCCTGTTAATAGCCCCAAGGTTATATTAATGGCTCTCTCTCTCTCTCTCTCTTCAAGAAAAAGATCTGAAATGAACTTTTTATTTTAACCATTCCAGTATTTTATCAACAGGTTAGAGATATGAGACCGATATTAGAGAATCCCACGAAAACAAATGATCAATATTTTAACAGTTCTCTGGTAAACTACTGATTCTCTCTATTTCCCACAAAATCTTCTCTTCTTTTAAATTTTTCATGGAATAAAATTAGTTTGCTATGATGATCAGTAGTTATATTACATGGGTGAAGTTTAAATAGTTGATTTTTGTGATTTTGTAGGGTAATAAAGAAGGCAGTGGATTAGAGCAATGTGCAGAAGGGCTGGAAACAAGTGAAAGATGTGAAATAATCTTCGGTAGTGGGAAGAATGACTGCATGGATTTGAAGAAGAGAGGGTTGTGCTTGGTTCCTTTGTCTATGTTAGTTAACTATCTGGGTTAAACTCGTATAATATCTCTCTCTTTGTTTCGTGTCCTCCTTCCAGCAGAACTATTAATTATCAAGCTGTCCGAAGGAAATTGTAGTTGATGACCATGTGTAATCTATATGTCTACCCCCCATCTGTAAAATCTAGTCCAAATCTTCCGTATTGTATATATTCAAGAAACAAAGTAGAAAACAATTTTTTTTTATGCATGTGAATATTATTTTCATGAGCTTGTAAGTTAATTAAATAATACCCAAGTAGTAGAAGAAAAGCCATGTTTAACCCTGTAAAAGGCTATGGTAATATGGTACTTAAATAGGGCCATATCGTCTGAACTCTAAAGCTGTCATAAATCTGTTTGACAGATGACCTTTGATGCCATTGTACACATTTGTCTACAAAGAAAAGACACCTGTGAAACTTTGATGCTATCATACCTAGCTAGATTGTTAGGGCTGCAATGTGGATAGAGTTTGGACTTAGATGTGAACTCGTGACAGGATGGTCACCTGAAGTTATTGGAGGAAAATTATTCTACCTCGGAAACTCCTTCATCAATTTTTTTTTTCAAGTTAGCACAAATAATTCTGTTTGAAAAAAACATAGTAAAATGATATAATTTGATTTTGTTAAATTTTTGATAATTTATGGTATCTCATAAGGATCATAACAATTAAAATTTAAAGTGATTGAACATTAGTAAATTACACAGGAACTCTCTCTCTCCCGCCAAAAAAACTCACTACCTCCTTATTTAAAAAAAAAAACTCATTAATCATTTAAATTTTACTATAAAAAGAACTGAAAATCTAGTTTTTCTTAGTCTTTAAACATTATTTGATATTTTTATATTGAAAATTCATTATTTTTTTTATTGTCACCATCATTATTATCATTACTCATTTATTTTTATAGTTTTATAAGCAAGGTAAATATACTACTATTAATTTGTATTGGGTTCGGTTAAAATTAAATAATTATTTAGGTTAAATTTAGGATTTATAATGAATTTAATATTTATTGAATCGATGATAAATTAATTAAGAATAATTCAATTAGAGTTTATTTGATATAGTTATACATGGAAAAAAAGTTGAATTAATGATAAATTAATTATTTTAATTAATTTTGTGTTGTGTTTTATTTAGGTTAAGTTGTTAAATTAAGAATTTTATATATATTATTGAAATCGGCTAATAATAATGTAGTTAAATATGCATACAAGTTCATGCAATAGAATATAAATGTGGTTGAATTATGATAAATTTCATGTGTTTATTGAATTGTTGATAAGTTGATGAATTTAGTATTTTTTTTAAATTAAACTAATTTTCTTTGAATTTACATTTGATTTAATGCAATTGAGTATAAAAATATCAATTAATAAAGTATCATGAATTCTGTTTTATTTTTTTTTGTTAAGTTTGCTTTAGTGTTAAATTTGATTGAATTTGCTAAGAATTTTGGTAATCAGTATTGATGCAATGCAATTTAGTTAAAATTAAGTTAAATTAACTAGAATCTAATTTTTTGTATAAAATATCTAATAACATATTTATGTTATATCACTACAGTGGCAATATTTGTTACTAAAATGAATAATAAAATGAATAATAGTATCACATATAATAGTGGAAGAAATTTATTAAATGATAATTTAGGCATGTTATATATTAAAATGAAAGAAATTCTTTGTCATATATTTCAGTGGAATTATAATAATACTAATATTAAATTAATTTGAAGGCATCAAATTATTAAATAACAAATATGATCCTGTAACGATTGTGTATGATAATAATCTCAAGACAATAATTAATTTTTTTATTTGAAGTGTTTTGAATCAAAAACTTTACAATAGCCAAAACAGTTTGATGATTTTGATTGTTGTCCAACTATTTTATTAAATATCTAATTGTTTTTCAAAGCGATTTATTAGATAATATTGTAATTATGAACTAAAATAATGAATCAAAAAAATATAATTCAAAAACACAAAAATTCATTAATACCATCAAAATTACTATATTATTAAAATATTATATTTGTAAACAATAACATCCTTAAACTACGCTATTTCAACAAAATTATTCCATTCTATTCTATTTCAGTATTTAATTTAATTGATGTTAATTCACCCATTTATCCTGATATTTTAATTCTGATTATTTTTTCCATAACTTTTATTTTATATTCCCAATATTTGTAAATTAACTTTTGGAACAGAGAGTTGCGTAAACTAGTTGTCGTCTGAATCCCCATAGAGTGCAGCTTTAGATGTCACAAGAAAGTGAAAACTCGTACATTTCTTAGTCTAAGTTCTAGCTATGAATGATTTTCCTCTGACTGGGCGTACAACTAGGATAAACCTCCAGTATCAGTTTCCACAAACTGACATGAAGTATGTCAGTAGCCTTCGATAGTTTGATGCCATTGTGACTGTACACCTTTGTCTCGACAGATGTGATTGAGGTATATAGCCTTCAACTTCATAACTTTATATTAGAATTTCTGAATTATTAATAAATTATTGTGTCAGAGATCACGGTATTTGTTAAACTACTGTCATTTTCTTTGCATTTGGAATAAATGATAAATTATTTGGAACAAAAGAAACTTTTAGTGGCCATTTAAGGAGTCCAAATCATAAGTTTAAGACTTAATTAAGGAGCCACTCCAAAAATTAAAAGATAATAGGATAGCGTGTGTGTGTATTTTCGGAAGTGTTCTTAGCCAAATGCTTTTATGGAAGCTATTTTATTGTTTTAATGGAGAAATCGGAACCATCCAAAAACAAGCAAATTAATAATAATAATAATAATAAATAAAACACTTGGCAGGTATTCCAGTTATATTGAGGTGTTGTTTGTGCAGGTGGCAGCAAAGACGGGATAAGTAGAGGTCATGAAATTCAGTACTGGAAACTTGAAAGCTTCCACGGACCACCTACCTAGCTATAATGTACATTGCAATATCTTCTTTAATAGAAATATTCATAGTTTGGATACCGGTTTTGTGACCAGCTCATAAATTTTAGGTTTTCATGGAGTTATTTAAGTTAGTGTTTTTTTTTAAATTAAAATAATATTATTTTATTAAAACACAAAAAATAATAAATTGTAACTAAATTTTTATTCAATCTTGCTAGGTTATATTAGTTTTTTTTCTTTATTTTTTTTTAATCTAGTCTAATTTCATTCCAGGTTGACTAAATTCCGGATCAACTCATCAAGTTAAATTAAATTTTAAAATTATAAAAATATCTACTAATAATAATAATAATGATAACTAAAATAGTATTATAATTGATTTGCTCCTTATTGAAAAGAATTAACCACGCTTTACTATTATCATACCGTGTAGAAGTATTTGAGAAGGGAGTTTCAAATTATTTTTTTAAGTATTTTTTATTTAAAAATATATTAAAATATTTTTTATTATTATTTTTAAATTTTTTTAATATTAGTATATTAAAACAATTTAAGAATATCAAAAAATTAATTTAAAACAAATATTTTTTAAAAAAGTAAAAAAACAATAATTCAACCATTACACGAAACAAAGAATTGTATACGCCATTTTTATGGCAATACATTAATTGGAGAGGAGTGTATATCTATACACACACATAATTGTATGGGTGTATTGTAATTGATTATTATTTTTTTATAATAAAACTACGTTCAATATACGCCACCAGCTAGTCAAATTTCAAGTTTTCTCTTTGCAACGTTCTATCCATTGACCCCACAGCAAGAAGAAAAATTAATGCGGTCGGCAGAATTTAGCTAGATAGTTCTTGACATCCATATCAAGTATTTTATAAATAATTACTTTTCATTAATGAGCCGAAGCCTAAATTCCCTGAACCCTAACAAAGTGAAATTATAATTAATGAATTGAAATTAAAAAAGACAAAGAAAAAAGAAAGTGCTAAATACTAATTGAGCTCCACCACCCTCCTGCAGGCCATTCACTTAAATTATTCAGGAAGGGCTGGAAATGAGTGACCCCTCCATGTGCGGAAGCATTAAAGGCAGGTGTGTCACAGAGAGAGCTAGCACAGAGTTGTTAAGGACATTCTAATAATAAATTACTACATTTAACAATTCCTTCTTGGTTGACCCTTTCATCTTTAACATTCTTCTGGACGATCCTGGCATAATTTGTTAAATAATCCTCCCTTCCGTTCTTTGTCGTGTGGCCATATATATATATATATGTATATATCTATTGATTAAGATGTTAATGCTGCCATCAATTAATTATTCTCGCTTTGATTGCGTAAACAGCAAAGAATATTCATCAAAACTATATGATAAATTAATTTTTAGACTTTAATTCATCCTGTTTTCTTAAGAGGTTTCGGCTCAACAAGAAATGAGAAAGGGAGAATTGCGCTCCTTAAAGAATGCTTCCATCTTGTATAATCTACCAGGCAAGAGATTAAGGAGAAGGAGAGTACGTTGCTGATGCACCTACTTACGTTTTTAATTATTTATCCTGTTTATTTCATCTTTGGCTTTTGGTGTCGTGGAAAGTTAAATTGCGTAAAGTAAAGTAGATGAGCTTTGATTTTTCAACTCAAAACAGTAATGCATGGCAGTCATGAAAATCTTCTTTTAATGTTTGATAATATCACTTATCCGTGCTCGTGATATGGTTGATATTGTTTTCTCAACTTATGCTTCAATAATGTTCTATTAATGATGAATCTACAAACCCAAAAAACCCTTTAAAATTAGCTAACAATTTAAATTCTAAAATGTATGGTTCTTTACTAGAAAGTTTATTGAATTGGTGAGTTTGTTGTTGGGTTTTATAGTCTCCTACACACATATTTCTCAGTCGACCAAGAAAACTAGCAAATTAAGAGGGAAGCTACCTTGCATGAAATGCAATGGGATCATGGAGATGGTCCACCACCGTCTGACTAATCCTATCCCACTTAACAGTTTGTAGATGACTTGGGCATCCAATCATCCATTTATCGTAAGCTACATTGGAAACATAACCCTCAAATATGCGCATAAGTTCCCATTTTAATCATGAATGTACTCTGCATGTAAAATGTTTAAGTCAGCATCATAGAATTATGTGATGTTAACTATTGTATTTACGGCCTAAAAAGCAATTTACTGTAGTATTGGTGATGACAACCCTCCTTTTTTCCTCAGCAAAAAGTTAGTTTTTTTTTTTTAAATATATATTATATTTTATTTCTTGTTTTAAATTATTTTTTTATATTTTTAAATTATTTGAATATACTGATATAAAAAAAATTTAAATTTTTTTTAAATAAAAATACTTTAAAAAATAACTACAATCACACTTTTAAATATTCTAAATAATCAAGACATCGATATTTAAATTGTTATATTAAAATAATGTTGTATTAGAATAATAATACATAACAAATTTTGTAGGATAACCATTAGAATCTTATTAAAAGACACCATTTTTTTTAGCTAGTCTCTTTAAAAAAATTAAAGGATTGAGTTTGCTTAATTTTTCTCGTCAATCAAGTAAGTTAATCACCACTAGTGATTTGATTTGAATTCTTTTTGGTTCATGAAATTTTTCCAAAAAGGACTAGTATCATTTTACCTTTTTTCACACTATAAATACTTTTATCATGTCTTTAAAGAGACCCTTTTAAATTGAGATGTCTACTTAAGATCTCGTCTTCAAATTTTAAATGAAATTTGATGGAAATTTAGAAATTGTGAGAGTTATGTCACCTATGTTCTAAAACCTAAACGTTGTTAGCATTGTAATGGAAGGATAAGAATAAAAAAACCTTTATCTAACTTCACGTAAAATTTTAAAATTTTAAGTTTAAATTTTGATATCGGTATTATAAAAATATATTCTTTTAAATATACTAAGCTAATATAAAGAGTGCATATGTAAAGAAAAAAATTATTTTTTAATTTACATATAAAGTTTATTAAAAAAAAATTTAAAAAAATTTACATTCTTTTTAAAATGATGAACTTATTGTGGCTTGGCATATAATAATTGATTCACTTTCATTAACTCCATGTACAATATTTCATGTGTGATTGAGGAAGAGGAAAGGAAGACCGGTAACAAGCAGATTGTAGCCTAATGTAAAAATTTGATAATTAGTTTATTAAAATTTATTTAAAAAATTAAAATTCAATAAAAAATAATAAATTATAAATAAGAAGAAATCTCATGTTCAATCTAAAATTCATGTAAAACAATACTTTTTGGTCCACCTCTTTTCTTGTGTCTTTTTTTTAGGCCTTATAGTTTTTTCAATTTTTGTTTTAGTTCAAAATTTTATTTTATTTATTTTTCAATCCCTAGAAAAAATAATCCAGTCTTAGTGTCAGCGAGATCTATTCGATAAAACAGGTTATATGAGAATGGTTTTAGACCTACAACTAACCTAAAAAAATAGATTAGAGTTGAAAAAGAATTTTTTATTTATTTTATATTTTCAAATCAATTAGAGATGTTCTAAGTTAAAAGATTTTTTTATTTAGGTATTATAAATGTTTATTAGGTATTTTGTGGTCAAAATAGGTGTAAAACAAATTTTTTTAGACCAAAAAACCTTATCTTAATTTTTCGACCACATCTCTATTGGCTAGCATCTAGGTAAGCAACTTACATGTCAGTTTTCATCACAAATGATACATATTCTATCTTTTTATTAAAAAAACATTAAAGGTGAATGACAAGCTCAGGATGACAAACCCATATATCTAGGCTTTGTTATAAAGGCCAAGCACACTGGGCCACTTAAGTCCACACTCCTAGATTTTTTTTTAATTTTATTATTTAATATTGAATTATTTTTTTAATTTTATCCTTCAATATTTAATAGATTTTGAATTAGGTTTCATAATTGTTTTTATAGGGTTATCAAATTCTCAAACAAATGTCCCAATATAAGATTATTGCTTGATTTTACAAACATATTTTTTAATCATATAATTATATAAAAGAATATTCAAACAATAAATTTATTGAAACCCAGTGGAGTTCATGACATGGAGGATAGGTTAGGCCTCGAAACCTGAATTGATCTAATATATTGTTATCTTAATTTTTTTTAGTCAAACTTTTTGTTGGTCATCTGAGTTGCATTTAAACGAATCAAGTCACATTAGAAAACTCCCGTGCAATTTAACTTGTAACACATGCTAGATAAGGGGTTAGTTGGGGAAGCTGTGAGGTTTCCCTGCTGGGCAAAGTTTAATGACATTGTCAAAAAGTTCTTTGCAATCTATACTTTTTTTTTTCCTTATGTTTAAAAGATTTTGATTTGACTTGTAACATAGCGTGATCCGTCATCTAGTGAAAAATTATAACAAAGTCTTAATCTCAAGTTCTAAATTAGTTGGATTTAACTATATATATTGATCCTTAAATATCAAATATATAGTTTAATCTGATTAAAAAGTAATCTAAAATTATTTATGAAATCTTATCCAACAACTTAAACTTTTAATTGATCAAATGATCATGAATTTTAGTATCTAATTAATATAATAGCATACAATAATTAAAATCTATGCAATTTTAAAGTTCAAATATCACTTCCATCCACATATATAACCTGTATGTCTCATTCTTCTGTTTCTTTTTCATAAACTAAGATAAAAACAAAAATAATTTACCATTGCTTTCCACAACTACCCTTCTCTTTTAGATGCCAACATTATACACTTCTTGTTTATATTGAAGATATAGATGTTATGTTGTCTATCATGTATGATATTTATGTCATATTATCACAGTTTACCTAGCAGTACATGGCAAACATCCATAAATACTTTATCACATCAATCACTATTAAAATATCTCTTACCTATAGAAAATGAAGCAACTATGTTTACCGACGTTACATTCTCATAATTATTAATTTATTTATCATATTACATACTTTATTATTGATGATACAAGCTAAATGAAAGAGACTAGTATGTGGTCAATTATTGCCCAAATCATTTTAGAAGCAAATAAGCTCTTTTTAATGACCAAGTTAGCAACAATATCACCTTGTAAAATCTTCTCACTGCCATCTAAAACATCATAAGTCAAACCACTAACCTCCACATCATATTATTCTACTAATATATTTTTATAAGACCGTTCTTAGCCTTTTAGCACTTAGAAATTTGATGCCCCAACTCAATATATTTGAAACTCTAAAATCTAAACTTAAATCCAAAACTAGAACCCTAGCATATGGCTTGTTTAACTATTGATTCAGGTTAAACGGATGATTTCTATTCATTAATGCATACCCTAACAATGTTATTATGGCCAAACTTTACTTACCCTAATAAAAAAAATTCTTTATAATCAAAGCCCTATGATAGGATTCTAAAATTATTTGTAAAGAGTGCAAACAGAGCACATGTTGGATGGACTATAGTAATCCATTTAGTTACCAGAAACCAACTTCTTTTTTATTTTTGATAAATCATTTATATCCACTAGTTGATATAACTTTTTAGAATATTTATTAATGATACTTTTCATCTTGTCTTAATATATAGAGTCAGTGAAACAAAGTTTAGTATCTAAAAAAAAAAAATAATTTTTCAACTTATCTCGATCATTAATCTTATATTTGTATTGTTTTTTCCATGACCTCTTCAATTACTCTCATTGAGTAAAGGCTCACCCTCATTTTTTTTAAGACTTTCTTATACTTGAAAACTCTTATTACTTAAGTTAACTAGTTGATAAACTATATGCTTGCAAAGTTTTTATGAATCTATTGAGTTTTATCTAAAACTCTAAATCCTCACGATTCTCTTTTCGATCAAGAGGATGCTTCTTTTACTCTTGCCTCTAAAATGGGTTTTTAATGTTAATCGTAGATTCAAGATCACTTTCTTCATAACCCTTTAGGTTTCACACTATCATTAGCTGATGAATTAATTCTACAATACATCATTACAAATTTTCTATTAGTAGTTCCCGAACATCACTTATGTAAGTATATTATGTTTTATGATCTCTTCTAATTATGGTTATTCAACAACACATCAAGAGTAATCATTATAAATAATTGGGTTTTTATACCAACTAACACAAAGAGGAACAACACAAGAGAGATAATAAACACAAACAATATAAAATTTTACTGAATAGGATCACCACACAAAAACTCTTATTCAGAATTTTATTTTTGAATATTTTCTTTTCAAATAATTTGTTTTTCTAAAAGATTTACAACTCCTTAAATAAATCTTCAAGTTGACTAAACATATAAAAAAAACTCAAAATTTAAGGAAAAAGCAATAAAACCTATACAAACTAAAAAAATCCTAAAAAAAGAAAATAATAACAACACTAGCTTGAATAGCATCTGTTAGACCAAAATTTGAAGGTCTTTCGGACCTGGATAGTTATAGCAAGTTGATTCTTTATTGAACAGGATTGAACAACAGGAGTAGAAGTTATAAGCCATTTTGTCAAGCTAATTAATCCACGCTACCCCAAACCTCTTTCTTGTCTTAGTATTATTCTATTCGTCCATAAATATTCCTCAAATTATTCAGATCCCCCGATTATCACATCACAAATCAGCATATGATTGATCTGAAACATCTACATCACTTATTCTCAACCAAATCCACCGTAAAACATCTAAAATTATGGAACAAGTAACGAAAAAGTACTAGGGGAAGGTGGAGCTGATAGCCGCCTATTGGTGGCAACAATCGAATCATTGTCCAAGTTCCAAGAGGCACTAATGTCTCATACGGGCTTCCTGCTTGCCGTTGATGGAAGATTATTATTGCAAGGGTCAATGTTTGGCCGAATGTTGTCACGCCAACTTGACGAACGTGCATAGTTAATGCTTTGCTATAAGAATCAAGGCCTTGATTGTTGAAAATGGCTTTGCGTGATTTTCGGGCAACGCTCATACAACTACTGGAGACGGCGCGAACCTGATTGAAGAGAAAGGCGCTGGTCGGGAGGATTTATTGATGGGCAGTTTCTGCATCATGTCTCCACCTAATTAGGCGGTAATTAAATCATTAATGGATATTAGGAGTAGTGCATTACTGGTATTCAATCCTGTGTTTGTTGGGTTTAAAAAAAATTAGTTAATAAAAAAATATTTTTTAGTTAAGAAATTTAATTTAATTTAATTTTAATTTAATTTAATTTAATTTAATTTTAATTTTTATAATTTTTATTTATTTTTTAATTCAGATTTGATCTCTGTCAGATTTGATCCTTAATTTTTTATTGTTATTTATTTTATTTTAAATAATTTATAAAATTATATTTTTTTTAATTTCACTATCTTTCAATTTTTTTATCTATTATATTTAATCTATATTATTTTGATTATTATTTATTTTATTTGATATAATTTATGAAATTAGATTTTTTATTAATTAAAAAATTATTATTTAATCTATATTATTTTATTTTATTTTAAATAATTTATAAAATTATAATTTTTTTTAATTTCACTATCTTTCAATTTTTTTATCTATTATATTTAATCTATATTATTTTGATTATTATTTATTTTATTTGATATAATTTATGAAATTAGATTTTTTATTAATTAAAAAATTATTATTTAATCTATATTATTTTATTTTATTTTAAATAATTTATAAAATTATAATTTTTTTTAATTTCACTATCTTTCAATTTTTTTATCTATTATATTTAATCTATATTATTTTGATTATTATTTATTTTATTTGATATAATTTATGAAATTAGATTTTTTATTAATTAAAAAATTATTATTTAATCTATATTATTTTATTTTATTTTAAATAATTTATAAAATTATAATTTTTTTTAATTTCACTATCTTTCAATTTTTTTATCTATTATATTTAATCTATATTATTTTGATTATTATTTATTTTATTTGAGATAATTTATGAAATTAGATTTTTTCTTAATTTTATTCTCATTCAACTTTTTAATTTATAAGATTTTTTTTATTATTTTAATAATTTTTTTTAAAATATTAATAAGTTATTTCTAACTCATTTTCTATAAAAGCATTAAAAATTATTTTCCAATTTATTTCCAATAAAATTAAAAAACATCAAAAAATAATTTACTTTTCAGGAATGTATTTTTCAAGAAAATCACTTCAGAAAAACTACTTTCCAATAAAAAAATAAAACATAAAAAGAAAAAAAATATTTTTCATTTTCTAGATTCAAATTATAAGTTTGATACTAAACAAAATTTTAAATCTTCCTGAAAATACCTGTAAAGCATACATTTTTAAGATTTCATGCGAAAATGAAATTCTTCACCGTCCAAGATAGTGGCAGTAGTGCTAGATATTACCTAGATGATGATGCGCTAATTTTAGGTTTGCTTTAACCAACAAAACATGTTCCTAACACCTCGTGACATCGGAAATAACAATATGTCCAGTATCATTAATAATATGTCCCGTGATCATAACCAGAGATGAATATGAACTCTAGCAACTTGCTAGCAGCAGGTATTAAAAAAAAATACTAATTAAATATATAGTTGGAAACATCCTACAAAGAATTTTGGTGCCCTAACGGAATACTTGTCAAGATGCAATTACGAACCATAAAATAATTATGCCGCAAGTGAGGTTCTAGCCTAGTGGTGGAAGGGGCTTGTCCCCTTCCTCTGCATCAGGAGTTCGAACCTCACCATGCACGCCTGTCACCCCCGCGGTGCCTTACCTGTTCACTGGGCTTGCAGGATGTTCAATGAGCCGTGTGGATTAGTCGTGGTGCGCGTAAGCTGGCCCGGACATCACACGTCAAAAAAAAATAATAATAATAATTATGCCAACCGAGTATTTGCTTGGCTTGCAACATTGTATAAGCTAGCATCTTTGTATATTCATATTTATAGCAGCCTCCCCGTTATTTTAAAGAAAAAACATCCCACGGAATAAGAAGAATTAAGAAGAGAATAAAATCTTGGAGCCGAATCTCGTATCTTCAAATGTCTATGAATATACTAGTATATTATAAGATGAAAAAACATTCTTAAGTATACAACGAAGAAGCAAAGCTAATGCATGATATGGTCTACATTCAATCATATATTCCCCACCGGATGAATATTTAATTTAGATGGTGTTTGGTAGTGTGTCTAAAATATTATTTGTTCAAAATTTAAAATAAAATATTTTTATTTAAAATTATTTTTTTAATCATTTTGATATGTTAATATTAAAAAAAAATTAAAAATAAAAAAAAATTATCTTAATACATTTTTAAACAAAAAATATTTTTAAACATAGCATCTGTCAGACATACCACACACAGTATATATATTTGCGTACAATATATTTTAACTCACACAGAACATTTTGATATTTTCACTGCTATCATGTCTAATTTTCATGTCTAATTTTCTTTAAAAAAACATAAAAAAAGTGTGTTAATTTGCAAATAAATTGATTCACATACAAGGAGGTGTGCTTTGATTTCTTAATTTTTTAAATTAAGATTTTAAAATGAGTATTCATAGTACTCCACATGCTTCAGATCGATGTAAAAAAATGTGCTTTTAAGATTATTTCTTTTTTTTTTTAAAAAAAAATCAATCTCCGGTAAACTGGTTCAAAACACTCCTCCCATCAAATAATAAAGAAAATATTATATATATATATATATATATGGAAACCCATATTTTGGTGGCTAGTGTGGGTTTTTGTTTTTTTTTGTTCAACGTTGGCATTGAATTCCCATAACTGTAGAGGTGATGGACAGGCTGTTAAATTTTCCTGTCTAGAATTGGGCAACCAAGGCAGGCAGCTACTTGCCAATCACTCGTTTATATGGACATCGATCACATAACCATATGCTAAGAATGCAAAATCAACAAAACTAATTACATGTTGTTTTCAGTGCATGTCGTTGAATAAAAGGGTGTCCACTCGCCTGTACTTGTTTGAAATGCCTGCCCCAACTACTAGCGAGTGGAAAATCCTTTCACTAGCACATGGATGTGTTTATGATCGATCCTGCAAGCCTTGAATCATGTCAAAGTCACTGTCTTGCAAGATTTTATGGCAGCTATTACAGGCTAAAACGCCTCAGTTGTTGTCCTGTCCATGTTATGTAACTTTGACCATCTAAAGGATTTGAATGTTTAGTGAATACTTAAAAGATCGATTTTAGTTATTTTTTAAAGTATTTTTTATTTAGAAATATATAAAAATAATATTTTTTATTTTTAAAATATTATTTTTATATTATCACATAAAAAAATATTTTCAAAAATATTTTTATAATACAAACAATCAAGCTATTATTGTATTTGCATGCAACGCAAATCATCCTGTGGGTTGGTAAGAGTGGGCTCTGAACTTGCAGCAGATAGCTCGCTAGTTCAAGTCCAAAAAGGATTTTATTCAAAGTTAATTCCAGGCTTTTCTTCTTGGCCCAAAGAAACAATGGGACATATGGGTCTGAGACTTCTATTTTCATGGGCACATTTGGGTTCATACACTTCATTAACATCTATATTGGGTTTTTTGGTAGCTAATTGAAATATTTCTCTCTCCTTTTTTTTTTAATAGAAATCTTATCATTTCTCTTTCAATGTTCAATAAACATGAGTAAAGTAAATTTCAAGATTGAAATATAAACTCTAAAATTAAAAGAATAAAATATTAAAAAGATTAAAAATATATGGATGAAATTGTATTTTTCCGATATGAACAGTAAAAAAGGCATGAATGCACTATGCCATCTACATTGTTTTATTTGTAAGAGAACATTATGATAGCAACAACTGTTAGACACCCCAATCCGTATTAATATAACTTTCTAGTATTTGAGCTAATTTGTTGGTCTAAAGCACCCAAAATAGAAGTTTCTGATAATTTTATATTTTATTTTATTTTTAATAAATCAAAACTTCATCTCTTTGATCTGAAATTCTTCTCGCACTTGTGTGGTTTTACTTTTACTTGTTAATTTTAATTTTTTTTGTGAATTAGTCATTTTCATTATGCTAAGCTGTCTCAGTAAAAAAGATGTGATTTTATGAATCCATCCACTTTTTTCTTGTTTTTTCTTTTTTTTTCCTATGACAGGAAACTTGGGCTAGTGCAAATGGTCTTGTGCTAGGATTCATTCTTTTAACAACACTCCCGAGGACATTTCATCTTTTATACACTACAAGGATTGAGATCTTTTATTATGGAACTTAGGATTTAAAGGAATTATGCATTATTGATGTGTAAACTCATTTGAATAGTGAAAATGATTTGGTAAATGATTAATTGCTAGAATTAAAAAAAAAATCCTTTCATTACAAGATGGAAGTTTTGGCCTAGTGTGGGGTAGGAAGAATTGAATTGGTTGTTTTTAAATTATTATGATGGTTGTGATAATTTGTGTTGTATAGGGTATTTTAAGAATGATTTATTTGAAAAATTCCATAAAAAATAGAAATGAGAACTTTAATTTTCATGGTAATATTGTTATATTATTTATGTTTAAATTATGTTGTTGATATGTTTAAAATGGTAATGTAACTACTTTCATGAAAATTATGAAACAAAGTTAAGTTTATCTTGAAATAAGAATTATTCAAAACTAAGTATAAGGAATGAGATTTTTGTTTTGCATTGATGTATTAATTGTGTTATGGTAGAAGATGTTGTTATATTGTATTAATAATAACACTTGGATTGTGTTGAAAATCATGTAAAAAGATAATTTTAAATGATGTTATTATGCTTCAAAGCACCTAGTTTGCTAATCAAACTTATTTTTCATAGCTGAAATTTTGATGATTTTATTGGCCAACTTCTAGTAGAAGTTAAAACTTGATAATGATGTTAGTTAGAGTAGGTTTCTTTATAAGTGTTTTAGACATTAATATTGAATTTTTAATGAAATTAATATTGATTGATTTGAAATTATATAACATCAGATACTAGCTAAAAACCAGGAAAAGATCTAAAATGATATTGTATTGGACAAATTTTGAATGCCATTGTAATGAATAATTTTAGGCTTGTAAATGGCAAACATGAGTTTTTATCTTTACGTAAAAGTTTTAGTTTTATGTATTAACTTTTTATAGAGATAAGCTAAGCTTAAAATTGAGTTCTATAACTTCAGTTACAATTAAAATACTAAATAATATTTAGAGTTAGGTGGACTAAACCTATCAGGATTAGTCAATTTATAATCTTTGCTTAGTATTACTATTAAACGAGAGCTATAACATTTGAGTTTATAAAAATAAGTATGAACATGAAAAATGTGTATGTATATAAAATTTTAAGAATTTTCCATGCAATTGATTTTAAAATAATAGCTCAATAGAAGTAAATTGAAATTATGATGTTAGCTATATTGTTGATGATAATTGTATCCTAGTAGTACAGGGGAGACTGTAAAGACTGAATATTAGTAGCATATATATAGGTTTAAGGTAAATGCTTGACATCCTTTTTTTTTTAAGCCTTTGCATATTTTTTTTTACTAAATTGTTATTTACTTGTTGTTGTATTGTTGTGAAATTCATATATATTGTAAACAAAAAATTAAAATATGAAGTTAAAGTGCAGTGTTGCATTCGATATTCAAAAAGGATATTTGAAATTGAAAAATTTGTTGTTATTTAAAATGGTTGGTTAAGAAGTCAACAGTTTGCTTTCATTCAAAAAAGAAAACCTAAAAAAAATTGAAAACAAAAAGGAAAGTAATGTTAAGGATGGATTCACATAATTGATTAATTTGTCATGATGTGGGGAGTAATGAAATTAGTGGTTATTATTTACCAATATAATTGATTAGTCTACCATGATATTGCACTAATGGAATTATTAGTTATTGATGATCAATATAATTGATTAGGCTACCATGATATCAAAACTAATGGCCTTTTATGGTTACTAATGATTAGCATAATTGATTAGCATGTCGTGAGATAAAGACTAATAATATCAGTGATTATTAATGACTAATATAATTAATTAATTTATTATCAAATAGAGACTAATAATATTAGTGGTTACTAATAATCAAAATAATTAATTAGTTATAAGACTCTTGATTTAGGGATTGATGCTAATTCAGATGAAGTTGATTAATAATGAAGGACTTAAGAATAAGTTAATAAATAAATTAGACAATTAATGACATGCATAAAATATTTTAGGAATCTTAGTTTTTAAAAAAACTAGGTGGTGACTCTGTTTTTTAAATTTCTCTTCAATGTTTGAAGGTCTCATTTCCATTTAAGGTATGACATGGAGGAAGGATAAGATTTTAAAAATAAAATCTAAACAAGTTTTAAAAAATAAAAATGATTTAATGTTATTTGATATATTTATTATAAAAAACTTAGTTGACTTTGAAAATATAAAACAAAATGTTGATGAAGAAAAAAATAAAGGATAACAAGATTTGTTACAAGTCAAAATTCTCAAATCAAAATTCTCAAAGATATAAAAAAATATTATAACTATGAAGGGATAACCTGAATTTCAATTTTTATGCATTCAAGTCTTACTTTAAAAGGCTATTACTACATTTTATATAAAGAAAAAATAGAAAACCCTATCAATGATGAATAGAAAAATAAAAATTCAGAAAATTATTCATTTCAAATAAGAAAACTAGAAAAACCTAACAATACAAAATAAAAAATAAAATGAAATCTATTCCAATCCCTAAACTAAAAATAAAAACAACTAAAAAAATATTTATTTTTTTAAAAGCTTTTACATTAGTTTTTCTATGTTAGAAAAAACTCATCATTGAGTTCAAACCTGAGTCATAAATTATCCTTCACTATAAACATTTTTTTTTATATATAGACTATCCCATTACAAGTTCTTAATATTTTTATGCGGACCAACCCATTATAGGTCATTGACCTGTTCTACAGGCTTTCCCATCATAAATCCCTATCATAACATTTTTGTGTGGGGCACCCTTCAAAAATCTTACCACCAAGATTTTTAATAACAACAATTGATATAGATGAAAATAACACATTAACTTTTGGACATCTTTTTCTTTAAAGGAACCTCCACATCCATTTCTATATAAGCATATTATATTTCAAAATATCTTTCAGCCTTCTACATGAGATTATTTAATAACATGTGAAAACTATCTACTAGGAATAATTGAGCTATAATACATGTTATTTACGACCTTCAACCAAAACCATTAGGAATTGCTCATATAGATAGGAGCGAATGATAATAAGATTTATTATAACCCTTCTATACACCAAGCGTACTATAACTATAGAGAAATACTCAAAACATTTAATTTTTGTTTATTCAAGTTGCACTTATCAAAAGATTATTATAACTTTTTATATTAAAAAAAAGCCTAGAAAACCCTATTAATACTTAATGAAAAATAAAAAAATAAAGTAGGAAAATTATTCCTTTAAATTAGAAAAAATAAAAATGCCTAATAATATATAATAAGAAAATTAAAAAAAAATTAAACTAAAAAGGAAGAAATAAAAAATAAAAATTGAAATTTATGTATGCATTGTATATATTTGTATTTATAAATATGATAAAAATTATATTTTTACCATTAAGATGATCAATATTTGAAAGGATACTTGAGACATGATCAGGTGTCTGCAACCTAGACCTATCCAATAATTAGTTGAATATAGATAATAGTTTTATGTTTATGTAAATACATAGTTAATACCAAAACTTAACCCATAAATTCTCATCATCATATCTAACTATATATTTTTAATTTTATCATAATATATTATTGTTATATAGGCTTTATTATGTGTTTACCTATATTAAAATAGTGTATTATTACCATGTAGGTTTATCATATGTTTCAACTTTAAAGATATTGCCACTTCACTTTTTTAGTTATGTAAACTATTCATTTCTCTACTCTTTGCAATGGGTCAAGCTTATTTTTTTTTTATGAAGGCTAAAAAATATAAGCAATGGTAATGTGTTTTGCACCATTGAGAAAAAAATGAATTACAAACCAAAAAAATAATGTATAATTTTAATTAAAAGTAAAAAATTATATGCATTAATAAAGCTTATGACACTAATCAAAGATTGAGTTATTAAAATAAAACAAGATGTTTATGACACTAATCAAAGATTGAGTTATTAAAATAAAATAAGATGCAAATAAAGATACACAATTGCATCATGCAGAGATCTTTGTAAGAAAAAATATTTAATTATATAGTATTAAGGATATTTCTAATAAAAAGAGTCATTATCTTAACATTTTTGGAAAAAATTAAAAAAATTAAAGAATCTCATTTAAAAATAAATATTGTGTCAAAAGAATTACTATTCTTTTTAAAGATATATTTGATAACTACCTTCTATATTTGTAAAAGAATTATTTTTTCTTTTATTAGGATACTAACTATAAGTTAATTTTTATGAAAGTATGTACATAATTGATTAGCTATTTTATAAGGGCTAAGGTTTAGATTGTAATTATATTCAAGATAAATAACAATTCTCTAGATATAGAACATAACGTTTTGTTCTCATATTTTTCTAACTTTGCCATAGTATTATAGTTTTTCTCGGCCTAACTTGATTTCCATCTTTATGTGTCTTATGTGGCGCCAGCATCCTCTAATTAATTGGGGTGTTAGACGCATCAGCACCTTTTATTAAGCTCGAACTCAATTATTTTATGTGTTGGGCATGCTAACACCTATTGTTAGGTCCCGGCATAACACCTGAATCCATTTAATTAGGGTGTTAGGCACTTCGGCATCTAATTTCTTATGGTGGTGGGCATGCACTGCATCAACCTCGTGAGTTCAAGCACAAACACTTTGAGACCTATACTTAATTGAAGATTTTTTTTAGGATCTTATATGGGTTTTTTAGTATTTTATATTGATTCAATATATATTATCTTGAATTAAATATAACTCAAAATATCATAGAAATAAAAATACATTTTAGCCTTTTCTTTGCATAAAAATATAAGACTCATGAATTATAAATATAATATAAATCCTTCAAACTCAAGATTCACAAGTTTTTTATTTTAATATTTTTAACATATACATTTTTAGATTTTATCTCTTTAAAAATATCATTACAACATTTATTAAAAAAGACCTTTCACAAATGTCAACTATCAACCACTTGATTTATTAGACACCACTTACTATTATTACAATTACTAGTTATTTAATTTTTCAAACATTACCTACTACTACAACAACTAATGATACATAACTTATTAGGCATCACCTACTACTGGTTATTAATCCTTTTAAACTTTACATGTCAATTTACTAAAAATCTTAACTAAAAAAATATATCAGATTATTTAAACTAAAAAAATAACTTATTATCTAACTCATCAACTTTATTCATAAACATCTTCAATTTTGGGGCTCATTAATACAATTAGAGCAATAAAAAAAAATATTATCATGAGTTATTTTGCAAAAATATTGGGTTTTTAGTGGCCTGTTTTATAAAAAAAGTTGGATAGAATAAAATTCAAACAAATGGTTTTTTCTGTCATTTTTCCTTCATTATGTTTAAGAACATATGAATTAAAAGATAGATTTATAATCTTAATGAACTAGTTGCTTGATCGAATAAGAACTAAACTAGAAATAACTGTAGTTATAGGTCTGATTAGATACAATTTGGGCTTAAGACAATTTGAAGTTTCGGTTATTAGAAATTAAGTATAAATTTAAAAAATTCAAAACCAGGCGGAATCCTCCCAATTTTTCAAATAATTACTTAATACATAATTTTTTTAAATAAGAAATCATACGTTAACATGATATTTATATACATTAACTCATTGAAAAGATGGTCTCAAATTTAAAGTAATAGAAAATTATGAGATTTGTTGTGATTTTATTTAAAATCTCAAAAACCAGGTAAAAAATAAAATCTGAATAAACAATTTAGTTTTACTAGATTTATAAGAATTATATTAACAAAATTTTTTTTTTCAAGGATCGATGATGGGACAAGTGAATCTTAAAAATAAGATAAAAAAATATAATCAAACTGGGTGATGCTAGATATAAAATTGACAGAAATAATAACATAATAGAGTGTGGGTTTTCAAAATTTTAACAATAGAGTATAAATTTATTTATTTTTAAATACATATGATGACTCTAAAAATGATAATAATCAAGAAAAATTTAAAGAGGTGACAGTTATATAGAAACACTGATAACATATCATTTAAGTGGTGATGTAGCAATTATAATATCCATATTAAAGCACATTGTGACATTACATGTAAGTTTTAAAAAATATATTAAAAATTAATTTTTAAGCAAAAAATAATTATTACTCTATTTCTACACACCCCATAAGTGATATATGACAAATGAATGATGACATAATAATAAAATGACATGAAAAAACAATTTTGGAGGGAATTTCTCTCCGTTTATTTTGTTTTACTTGTAAAAAGAACATTATATAGAATGAACTTAGACATTAAAATTATTTTCTTTTTACATTTTCATATTTGATTAATGTCATAATTTTTTTTTATGAATCTAATATAAAATACATATTTTTTAATTAATAAGTATAACTTTTTTCATGATAATTCTTAAAAGCAATATTTTAGTTAGATTGCCATAAATATATATAAAAAATAAGATAACTATTATAAATTGTGATTTTGATTTTTATGAAAAAAACTCCCTCTATTTCTTTGGTTTTTTCTACTTTTTAAAGAAAATATAAAATATAATTACTTTTTTTAGCTTAGATAAGAACAGATCTGTTAAATTAATAAAAAAAAATGGAGGAAAATTTTCCCTCAAAACTGTTTTGTATGTTATTAGTGTCATATCATCATTTGATGTTGCGTATTATGATTGAAATCTTATTATTTAAATGATACACCATCAATATTTCTGCCACGTACATATCATTTCTTAAAATTTTACTTGATTATTGTAAGTTTAATATTATATGCATTCATTTAAAAATATAATTTTTGACGTAAAATTCTTCAAAATATACATATTTATTGTGTTATTGTCTCGAATTGTCATCTTTATTGTAGATATCCTTCCTCGAACTAGAAGAAAACAAGGGCAGCTGATCGCAGAAGTATGAAGTCTCCCACCACTCGAGAATAGTTGAGAAGTCAGATGGTGATAAGCCAGAATCTTCGCTTTTCTTGAGTAGTCAAAATCAACAATGGTATATGAGTAATATTAAATCAAGTAAAAAACCAAAACCATGTAATATTGTATTGATCGGTCGAAGAGGAAAAGGACACCAATCCCACATTACGCGGCTAGCAGAAGCGTTGTCATTTGATAAAAGCAAAAGCTCAATATTCTTACTTGCTTCTGATTATGTAAAGACAGGAAAAGTAATTATCTGTAGTCCATCAAGGGTTGGTGTGATTGTGCATCATGAATGGTTGAAGTTTTGTTTTAATTATAATTTTAAAAAATATTATTTAATACACACTATAATTTTGCATAGATTCCTTTAAAGACTCGATCTTAAAATCTTGATTATGAAAACACTGTAATTTTTAACTTTTTTTTAACCTATTTTTTTAAATTATAATTGTAAAAGTTATTATCGCAATATTAAATATACATTTAATGAAAATAATATAAATTTTTTTAATTAAAAAACAATCTAATCACAATATACTCAACAGGGGTTGTAGTTCTTATTTGAAATACCCACATATAAAAAGACAAGTGAGTATATATATTTAGTTTATAATTATGTAATTCATAAGATCATGATAAAATTATAATCATAGTAAAAACTAGCATGTTTACTAAAAAAATATATATAATTTTTCATAAAAGATTGAAATACAATCATTAATATGCAAACTAATCATGTAGAGAATTATATATGAAAGAATCAAAATAGCTCCTAACATGCATTCTAAGCATAAATTAAGAAAATGTTTAAGTAAAACCAATAAAGATATTTACTTGTTCAGGAAATTAGCACATAACTAATTTGAAATATGTTGTTGTTGTCGTCGTGATTAATCATTTGTTCTTAAAGCTTCATTACTCCGTACTTTATATAAAATGTCTGATTTCAATAAGTCTTCTAATATTTCAACATCATTATCTTATTTAGATATGCTCTTAAACAAAGTTCAATGAACCAATGAAATTGAACTTGAAATCCTTCGATAAGGACTCATTCTAAGCTCTAGATTTTGAAAGAAAATTATGAACAAAAAGAGCTTTAAGAGACTAGAATGAGAAGGATTGAAAAAATAGATGAAGTGTCTATCTTAAATAGTGGGAAAAAAAACCAATCTCATACACTCCTTTTTAGTCCTTTTTTATAAAGAATTTTAAGGACCAAAAGCTTATGGAATTTCTACACTGATAGCTTTGATTATTCACCATAAAACTATAATTAAACCTAAATATTTGTTGATTAAATAAAATATTTGTTGAATTGAAAAAAAATGTTTAGGTTTGAATAAAATCCTTCTAGAAGCAAATTAATGAGATTCTATCATTCATGATTTAGACCGGACAATACAATAGGCTCAAAAAAATAATTCCTCTTGGATCAGAATCAAACTCAAATTTAAGTTGGCAAAAAATAAAATTTTGTAGGATAAAAAATTATTTTACAATAAATTCAAACCCAGATCTAGCTCAAAAATCAAGGCCCTAGCATGAGCTGAGTCGGGACAAGCTGTAAGCATACATGTAGGTTTTAACTCAAAATCCACTTTGCTTAGGATCTCTTCTCTTAAAAAGCTTAGGGACCATTTGAGCCTAATTTTAACTTCTCAACTTTCCTCTAAATAAATACTAAGAAATTTTTATTTTTTTCTATATGGGATAAATTTCTTCAAAACATGTCAATCAATGGTTCTTTAAAGATAATTTTTTATTCACCTATAATTTATTTAATATGTATTAATGTTTCATATTAAAAAGATTATATTAGAGGTTCCAACAAAATCTTAACCCTAAAAGTGAGTGAACCTTAATTTTAATTTGATTTCAAATATATTCATTAACCATGTTCTTACATAAATTTTCTAATAATCCCCTACATGAATGGAATTTTTCTAATCAATTTAAAAAAATCAACTCAAAAACTTATATAGAGATATTGATTTGGTAGACCAATACATCAAGAGAGATAACTTTTGGCTTTGAAACTTTTTAATGAAATACTAATAGATTTACTCTTTAAATAGTAAATATAATGTCTTGAACTATTCAATTTTTGTATAAATTAAGAAAATATTACTCATATAGTTCTCTACCTAGAGATTTTTTTTATTCTCACTATTATAATTATTTTAGTCTTGAATAGCTCTTGGATTCATGGATGCTTTGGAGAATTCAATATTTACTAAAATTCTCAAAAAAAAGATCGTATTTCTCACTCATACAGGTTATCTTTTATTAAGAGTATTATGTTATACTCCACTTAATATATCAAGATTAAAAAAAAATCATTAAAAGCATCGCTCACTTGTGATTACAGTATAACTACCACTTATTTCATTATAGGAATAATCATAAAATAATAATTTTCAATTACTATTAATATTAAAACTTATATATTGGGATCTCTAATCAAATAGGTATGGTTATCATCATTATATTTTTTATTTATTCTTTTAAAACTTTAAACTCATTGCCCTCGACGAGTTATAAATAAGCTCTCTTTATAAATCTTTTGTTACTTGATCTATAATATTTTCTTTCAGTTTTACATAGTCAATGAAAATAGTTTCATTTAAGAGCAAATGTTTAATGATATTATGTCTATTATATATATATATATATATATATAAATTTATCATTACACATATTACTTTATGCATGGTCGATCGTTGATTGACCATCACAATGGATACAAATAGATGGCATTAGTTTTGGCCAACATGGAATATCCTCTAAGAAATCAAAAGTTATTTGACTTTCTCTCTAACTTTATTAAAATAAATTTTGATTTTATCATGGATTTTGTGAAACACATTTATTTAAAAGATTTTCATGATACAATTGCTTTATTAAGTGTAAAGACATATCCACTAATAGATTTCAAATATTTAATGTCGAATATCCAATTGCTATCATTATACTTTTCAGCCACCATGAGGTACTTGCTATAATGGAACTTGTACTTTAAGGTGTTTCTTAAATATTTGAGTGCCTTTGATATTTTTTTTTTAATGATCTACACTTGAATTACTAGTAAATCTACTTAGTTTTTTAACTGGATAAAAAATATTACATCTTGTGCAATTCATAACATGCATAAAGCTCCTAATTATTTGAGAATATTCAAATTAGTCTCCTCACTCGCCTTTATTTTTAGATAGATGGACACATCTATCCTTTAATGTTTTCACAATGCTATTATCACCTTTATAAAGTTTATTGAGAATTTTCTCAACGTGATGAGATTATAACATTATCAATTCATCATATATCGTATATCCTAGGATGATGTATGCTATAGTGCAACTTGTAGTCTAAGGTGTTTCTTAAATATTTGAGTACTTTTGGTATTTTTTTAATGATTTACACTTGAATTACTAGTAAATCTATTTAATTTTTTAACCAAATAAAAAGTATTAGATCTTGTGCAATTCATAACATGCATAAAGCTCTTAATTTTTTTGAATATTCAAACACGGTTTTAATTATAAAAATATTTTTTTATCCTATTTTTAATTTTTAATTTTTTTTATATGTGTTTTGATTGCTTTTTATGTTTATTAAATGAATGGCATGGAACAAAAGTTTAATTTTCTTTTGCTTAATTTTGAAAATATTAATTAGAGAAGGAAAGATTATATTAGCAAATTAATCTGTTTCAATGAAATTTAAATTATTACTCTTTTTATTAAAAAATTATATCCATATAATTAAATAAAGAAAATCAAAGGCTTCTCGTTAGGCAAGATCAAATATTTTAATTTGTATGTATCGTAGACTTGATGACTTAGTCTTTATTAATGTCAACAACTTTTTTTAATATTTATTGATTCATAGAAATATATTGAATGCATTCATCAAATTTTTAGTTTATAATTCAAAAAATTATATTATTAAAAAACATGTTAGAAACACTTATATATTTCTTTTACATTCAAAATAATTTTGTAACTATCCACACTAGAGTGTGGGATAGTTATCTAGTTTTTATCTATATTAAAAAGAATAGGATAATAAATTGAAAACTTTTTTTATTAGTTTAGAACAAGTAAATATTTATTATTGTAAATTATAAGGAGTTGATTTGGTGATTAAGGATGTTTATTTCCTTATTTGATTTATTGTATTTGAACTTTGAGTTTAGCATTTTATTAAAATTGCTTAGAATAGACTGAAATAATATAAGGATGTAAAAAAATATTAGTCTTAATTGATATACAAATAAGTTAGACAATAAACTTAAAATAAAAAAAACAAAAAAAAACTATTTATATAGAAAATGAATGTCTATAAACCTTGAGTCTAGGTATTAAAAAATACTAAAAAAGATAAATGATTTATTGTACCCTAAAAAAACTGTGAATTTGAATAATGTTTTTATGTGTTTATACTTTTCAATTAAAAAAATGGCCTTGTTAATAGGATAATATCCTCTTTTAACATGACTTATTGATCATTATCAAATTAAATGATAGAAATTGATCTTTTCACATTTTTTACACAATAAAAATACATAACACCCATGAAAAAAAATAGTATTAAACTAGGGGTTTATTTTTTTAAAAAGCATAACGAAATAATAAAATTATTTTTAAAACATAAAATTATTAAGCTAGCATGCGAGGGCATTTTCATATTCTTCAAGTTGATTTTTTATTATTACCAAGTTGAAAGAGTAATTTGATATATATATATATATATATATAATTTGATTGGCGCGTGTAGTTTGGAGATACTCAAAACCAACACATGAGTGATTTTCTAGCGGATGGTTTATAGGGTATCATTCAAATTGTCTTGGTGACCCCTCCATTTTCAAGCAGCTTGTGGAGCTAACAAACCACTAGTTTATCATTGTTAGTTTTTTTTTGTGGCATTTAATTTTTTAAACTATCCCTTCAATTTATTTCTCATTCAATTTGATCTTTATTTTTTTATTATAATTTATTTTATTTAAAATAATTTATAAATTAGAATTGTTTTTAATTTTATCCTCTTTCAATTTTCAACTAACATACTTGGTCCTCATTATTTTATTATTATTATTTTTATCCTTTTCTTGATTTTGTTTTTATACTAGATTTGGCCATTATTTTTTCATTTTTATTTATTTTATTTTTTAGCTTTGGATAATTGAGATTTTTTATTTATAGTTTTTTTAGATTTTTCTTTTATGGTATAATCCTGTTTCATAACTTAGATCATAAATTTCAAATATTTTCTTAATTTGACTTTGATTTTTTTAGATTATTTATTGTTCTTTTAATTTTTTCATTTAATAATAGTTAATCAAGCATTTTCATTCGAGTCAAGTAAACATTTATTATTGTAAATTATAAGGAGTTGATTTGGTGATTAAGGATGCTTATTTCCTTATTTGATTTATTGTATTTGAACTTTCAGTTTAGCATTCTATTAAAATTGCTTAGAATGGACTTAAACAATATAAGGATGTAAAAAAATATTAGTCGTAATTGATATACAAATCAGTTAGACAATAAACTTAACATAAAAAAAACAAAAAACAATATTTATATAGAAAATGAATGTCTATAAACATTGAGTCTAGGTATTAAAAAATACTAAAAGAGATAAATGATTTATTATACCATAAAAAAACTGTGAATTTGAATAATGTTTTTATGTGTTTATACTTTTCAATTAAGAAAATGGCCTAGGATAATATCCTCTTTTAACATGAGTTATTGATCATTATCAAATTAAATGAAAGAAATTGATCTTTTCACATTTTTTGCACAATAAAAATACATAACATCCATGAAAGAAAATAGTATTAAACTAGGGGTTTATTTTTTTTAAAAGCATAATGAAATAATAATTTTTTTAAAAAAATATAAAATTATTAAACTAGCATGCGAGGACATTTTTATATTCTTTAAGTTGATTTTCTATTATAACCAAGTTGAAAGAGGAGCAATTTGATATACATAAATACATACATACATATATACATATATTTTGATTGGCGCGTGTAGTTTGGAGATACTCGAAATCAACACGGAGTTATTTTCTAGCGGATGGTTTATAGGGTATCATTCAAATTGTCTTGGTGACCCCTCCATTTTCGAGCAACTTGTGGAGCTAACAAACCACTAGTTTATCATTGTTAGTTTTTTTGGTTTTTTTGTGGTATTTTATTTTTTAAAGTGTCCCTTTAATTTATTTCTCATTCAATTTGATCTCTATTTTTTTTTATTATAATTTATTTTATTTAAAATAATTTATAAATTAGAATTGTTTTTAATTTTATCCTCTTTCAATTTTCAACTAACATACTTGGTCTTCATTATTTTATTATTATTATTTTTTTATCCTTTTCTTGATTTAGTTTTTATACTAGATTTGGTTATTATTTTTTCTTTGTTATTTATTTTATTTTTTAGCTTTGGATAATTGAGATTTTTTATTTATATTTGTTTTAGATTTTTCTTTTATGGTATAATCTGGTTTCATAACTCAAATCACAAATTTCAAATATTTTCTCCATTTGACTTTGATTTCTTTAGGTTATTTATTTTTCTTTTAATTTTGTCATTTAATAATAGTTAATCAAGCATCTTCATTCGAGTCAAGTTTTTTTATTTTTAAAAAATAATAAATTTATAATTTATTTTTAAATATTTGATTAGTTAGTAATAAAGTTTTATTTTTTATTTATTTTACGAGGTTATAATCTAATGTGGATGAATTAATGGGTAAGGGGTTCACGTACAAGTCTCTAAATTTTTGGCAATTTCCAAAGAACCATAAGGAGTTATTTCCTATTTCTGTGAAATTATAGCTTTTTAAATATAATGATTAAAGAGTTGAAGTCAAAGAAGTCCAGTCGCTCCAACACTGAAAAAACCATTATTTGGGAAAGGCGAATGTCAATCGGGTCGGTCGAACTTGGGCTTTTTCTATACTTGTTGCCGAAAATATACAATGTGGATCCTCGTGTAATGCCGATCATGTACATGCTATACTAAATATATTTTCTTAGGAGGAATTCATATTACATTCTACTAGTTTTGAATCATGCTTTATGAGTTGAATAAATTTTTTTAATAAAAAATAAATATATATCTTGTTTCAACATATTCTTACTTACTAAAAAAAATCAAAATTATAAATTGAAAAACTTATATATACATTTAATTAAACAAATTAATAAACATATATGTTAATAAATACAAAAAAAATGTTAATGCAACCATTTGACCCGCTTTACTGTGGTTGAATAATTTTTTTAATGCAGAAGAATGAATATGTAAATGTTATTAATATATTTGTTGATATCAAATAAAAAATATAATTATAAAAAAATTAATATTTATATATAAAAAGATAAATTGAAGATCATATGTGTTAATACAAAAATTAACTTTTAACATAAAATAAAAATAGGACAATGTTGTAATTGCCACACAAAACACATTTTCCTTTTAGTTTTTGCATGATAATTTAAAAAATGAAGGAAAAAAAGAAGAAGAAAGGTTTAAAGAATTAATTACAAAAAAAGAAGAAGATAAGAACAAAAAAAATAGTGATAAATAAATAAAGTGATAAATATGTTTAAGTATAAGGTAAAAAGAAGAAGAAGAAGAAGAAGAAGAAGAAGAAGAAGAAATCTAAGCAGTAATGCTTCAAAAACATCAACCAAAAAATTACAGATATATCATATTTACTTCAAAAATTATAATTATATTATTTCTACTGTGATTCATTATTTTTTTAGTATATGTATAATTTTTCTATTCTTATAGAAAAATGATTTGTAATTATTCAATTCATACAAGAAAATAGAGTATATTATAAATTAGTCACTTTCGTTTTTATAAACTAATTAATTAGTCTCTCTTGTTTCAAAAACTAATAATTTAATCCTTTTTTATTTTATTTTCTTCTTCAATTTATTTACATTTATTTTTAAATAAGTAAACAAAAAAATCCATAGAAATAAAAAAAGAAGATATTATTTAAAGTAAAATAATATTAAATTATGTGATCAATAATAGTTAAAACATTAAATAATTAATTTTTAAAATAAAAGAGATGAGCCAATTCATTTCTAAACAATAAAGAAACTAATTTATAAATTACTCCAAGAAAATATAAATAAATTATTAAAGTATAAATTAAAAGAGATGGTGATATTAATAGTGATCACCTAATAAAACCACTCACTTCAATAGTATTTATTTCTAATTATTTTAATTATCATGGTATAAACTAAAAGATATGGTGATTTTAATGTTCATTACCTCACAAAATACTATTTATTTTAATAGTTATATATATATATATTCATACATCAATGTTTAGTTTATTAGATATTAGGTTTCATAATTAATTGTGATTTGTTTTATAAGTGATTAGTTCGGTAACCCGTGTTATGGTTTAGTAGGTTAATTTTATTGAATTAAGTTTTTTATTTGGTTTTTTTATTTGGTATTTATTTCCTAATTTTATACTTTACCATTTAGTTTATTAAAGATTAAGTTTTATAATTTATTGTTATTTACTTTATACATAGTTAACTTGATTAACATAAGTTTTTTTACTATAGTATAAACTAAAAGAGGTGTTGTTCACCACCTCAAAATATATTTATTTTATAGTTTTTTTTAATATATTTTTTTAATTTCATATCTCAAAATTTAGTTTAGTAGAGATTGAGCTTAATAATTTATTATAGTTTGCTTTATATGTGGTTAGTTTGATCTCATAATCAATGTCACAAGTTTAATGAGTTAACTCAATTGATTCTATTTTTTATTTTTTTAATTGATTTTTTTAATTAACATTAAGTTGATTGAAAATTAAGTTTCATGATTTATTTTTATTTTTTTCCTATGAGATTATTTTAATTTCATAACTTGGGTTGTAAATCTGGTGAGTTAATTCAGTTAGCTCGAGTTCTTTTGTTTTTTTTTATATTTTTTTTAATTCCATCCTTCAGTATTGAGTTGATTATAAATTAGGTTTCATGATTTATTTTGATTCTCTTTCTATGAGATTATTTATGTCTTATAACTCAGATCATGTGTTTTGTAGTTAAATCGTATAAAATGAAGTTGTTTTATTGTGTTTAGATTATTTAGTTTTTAGATTTTTTTTAAATTTCAACATTAAACAATGAGTTTATTGAATATTAAACTTCATAATTTTTTTTATTTGTGTTTTATGAGATTATCACTATTTCATTACTTTAGTCATAAGTTTGACAAATTAATCTGGGTTTATTTCAGTAATTTTTTTATTTACTTTCTAAGTTACCTCTATTTCATGACTAAGATCATGGATTTAATAGGTTAATAAAGTTAAAAAATTATTATTATTTAATTTATTTATTTTTTAATTTTATCTTTTAATATTTGATTGATTTGAAATTAGAATTTATATTTTTTTTCATTGTGCTTTTTATAAAATTATCCTGGTCTTATTACCTAAGACACAGTTTTGGTGAGTTAATCTTGGTTGATTTTTTGTTTTTAATTTTATCCTTTAATATTATAATTATTTATCCCAACTCATGGGTTAACTCAAGTTTTTTAGTCCTTTTTAAGTTTTTTTTCTCAACTTCATCTTTTAAATTTTAATTGATTTATAATTAGACATTAAATATTTTTATTTTTTATGAGGTTATCTTGGTTTTATTACTTGGATTATGAATTGACTAATTAACCTAAGTTAACTCAAGTTTTTTAATTTTTTTAAGTTAATTTATTTTTTAGTTTTATCTTTTAATATTAAATTAATGAAGAATTAAAATTTATAATTTATTTTAACTTGATTTTTATAAAATAACTTTATAATTTGTTTTAACTTGATTTTTGTAGAGTTATTTCATACATTTTACTTAAGTTACAGTTTTGAAAAATCAACCCAAGTTGAGTCGAGTTATTTATTTTTTAGTTTTTTATTAATTTTTTTAATTTTATATTTTAATATTAATTTAATTAAAAATTAATTTTTATATTTGATATTGATTTATTTTTTATGAAATTATTTTAATTATAATTCAAGTTGTGAATTTAGTAGATTAACCTAAAACAATTTAATATATTTTCACATCAATATTTTTTGAAAACATGTTATAATTTTTTATCAAACTATATTCTAATGAATTTTTAGATTATTTTTTATTTATAAAATAATTAAATTAAAATAAAATCAATTTTTATACAACTTTTTTATTCCATAGTACAAAACATACCAGTAACATTTATATGTTTTTTTATATTAAAAAATTTATATGACCGGCACCGTGGGCAACTATTTTAGTACGCTGCTAAAAGAATAGAAGAAGAAAGGTGGCCATCAAAGTTGCCGAACCTCCCGTCTCCTTCTCTCTCTCCATACTTCAACGTCTGGAGTCAAGTTCAGCATAGAATCTCGGAACTCCAAACAGCCGTTGGTTGATCTTGATTCTGTTTTTTCTGGAATCAAATTGCATGTAGACAACAAACTTTCCTCTTCCACCTTCACTGTCAAGTTGGTGGCTGTCACTCACTCTGTATCTATCAATATCATCATCAACCATCAACTCTTTTTTCCTGTCATTTCCGTCATCAAAAAGACTAGAACTGAAGTGGGTTCATATTCTTTTGCCAACTCAATCCCTTTAAGACATTACAAAGTTGGCTTTTGTTTATTCTTGAACTACACAACTGGGTTTTTGGAAATTCTTTGTAGATTGTTATGTGTTCGTGTTTAACAGAGATATTAAGAGAGAAAAAATGTTGAGCTTTAAGGAGTTTTGTACAACGAAAACGTTGGTTGCTCTTGGGTTGGGACAGTTTCTCTCTCTCCTTATTACTTCTACTGGATTTTCATCCTCTGAACTTGCTAGAAGAGGTTCAACTCCTGTTTCTTCTTTCTTTAGATCATTAAAGATTTGATTTTTATATCATTACTTGCTCAGAATTCTTTTCCTCCGCCCCCCTGATTAGCTAGCTGTGTTGTTGTTAGATAGCAAATTTCATTTTCTTTTTTGTGTTTTTGATACAGTAGTATTCTAACTCGATTCCATGTATATATTTGCCATTTCAATTCAGGAATTAATGCACCGACTTCTCAGTCTTTTTTCAACTACGTTTTCTTGGCCATTGTTTATGGAAGTATTATGCTTTACCGGAAGCAATCACTTAAGGTGATTTTCTTTGTTTCAACTTTAAATCCAAACCACCCCGCCCCACCCCCACCCCAGATTATTGACTGCAAGCAATTGGTTATTTATCAGTATGTAATTTAAAAGTGAACTCAATTGCTGAATTTGCTTCAATAATTGGACTTTTGTGTTGTTCGGAAGTGATTGATTATAAAAGAATTTATTTATTGGATGTCCGTCATTAAGCTGCGGGGATGCAGTGGATGAATGTAAGAAAGTAAGGACATGAAAAACTGAGAGAAATCCCGCTTGATCGTTTTTTGAGGTGATACGAGAGTTCCTGATGAAATAATTCCTCAGAGTAGAATATTGATGCAGATGCAATATAAACCAATTTGAGTTGATAATGAAGAATTTGGGCTGAAACTTTTTTGTCAATGATCTTTTTCATTGTTTTCCTTCTTTTTTTTCCTTCATTTTAATTTTAATTTTAATTTGAGATGTTTATGTTGTTGCATCTCCTTTTGGAATCTGTGCAGGCAAAATGGTTCTACTATGCGATTCTTTCATTGGTGGATGTAGAAGCCAATTTTCTTGGTGAGTATATTACTTTAGTAGCGGTACTGACTAGGTATTTAGGTCTTGTATTTTCTGCACTACCGCTTACTTTTAATCTAAACATTTGTACTAACAGCTTTTTTTTTTCATTTGCTTTCAATCTTTTTTAACCGATATTGTATTTTTAGTATCTACAGACTAGAGAATCCTAAAGATGTAAACTTCCTGTTAGCAAATTGCATATCTCTTGATTATAAAGCAAATAATCAATTTGATATCGGTGGTCTTTTCACTTAAGCCCCATTCATTCTCTGATTAGCATCTAGTTGTGATTCTATGTAATTGCATTAAGTACTTTAAATAGACATTTTGCTCCTTGTGGTGTGGTCAATCATGAAGCTGGTTACTTCTCACACATTCTCAGCAGTATGGAGTTGCATCTGCTGCTGATAATCTGTTTTGCTATATGGTGGAAACAATTCTTAAAAGAATTAGTGAATTGATAAATGAGAACAAGTTATTCTACCTTGATGTCACTGACCGTACTGGCACTTGCTTTGTATTTTTTCAAAAAGAAATGCTACCTAATCCTTTCATTATTGAAGTGTAAACTGAGAATTGTGACTGTTAAAGTGATTCATGTTTATGATAATTGATCTTATCCTCATTCATGAGCAGTGGTGAAGGCCTATCAGTACACATTGATCACAAGTGTCATGCTGCTGGACTGTTGGTCAATCCCTTGTGTCATGGTTCTTACATGGTTTTTCTTGAGCACAAAGTACAGATTCAAGAAGATAGCTGGAGTAGTAGTTTGTGTTGCAGGCCTTGTTATGGTTGTTTTTTCAGATGTTCATGCTGGTGATCGATCAGGTAAACATATGCTGTTTCATTCACTTTACCATAATTTTGTCCTGCCTCCTTCATTCATTTTTCTTTAGTGTTTGGTTGTTGTTTGTTCCATAACCTTAGGCCATCATTTATACTCAATGGTAAATCATAATGTATCTTGTGGAGGGAATTTTTCCATTTCCCTATAGCCGTCCTTGAAAATAGTATGTTATGATGGTGGTGTCTTGATTGTTTCACTTGCTTGTAAACCAGGCAAGGTTGGTATTATCAATTACCTTGCCTGCCTAAATTCTCCAGTGCTAGAGATACTGTCTCTACTTTAAACTTTAAGATTCAAGATGCAATTGTAGCCATGTTATTGTGTATAATATTTAATATCCATTTCCATTAAAGTTGTCTTGTAGTATTGAATGATCATCTCTTAATAAGTGGGCTGTTTTCTTGTAGGAGGGAGCAACCCTCCTAAAGGAGATGCTGTTGTTATTGCTGGTGCAACGCTGTATGCTATCAGTAATGTCAGTGAGGTAAGCCAAGTTGCATGCTATAATTTTGTCTTTCTGAATATTGGTTCATGTTCTCTGATCCTCAATGCTGCTTCCATTTGGCAGTTTTTCTCTCATAAGCCTACTTTTTTCACAAAAGTGTTACTGACAATCTAGTTGATTATAGTGTGTAAAATGATGATCTTAATCCAATTTTTGCTTTTATTTTTGGTTTTTAGTTTGACCTTGGGAGCCAAGGTACATAGCTGTTACCCTCCTTGATACTTGCTGCAAAATTTTTACATATAAACAAGGCAACCAAAAACAAAAGGAAAAAAACACAGAGAAACAGGGAGAGAAAGCTAATTAATTCGCTCTTTCAATTCACATGCCAGAGCTTGATTTTTTTAATTTGAAGTTTAGGTTTGAAGTTGGTTCTCCAGATATTGATTGGATGGTTTCTTATTTATGAATTGACAAATAATTCTTCTATTGAATAATTTAAAGTCTAAGTTTTTATTCATTCTATCAAGGGGGCTTTAAAGTAATACATTTTTCAATGATATAAATTTGTTATATTTGCACAGTAAATAAAATGATTTATCCAAATTTTATTTCCATCTGTTGTGCAGGAGTTTCTTGTGAAAAAAGCTGATAGAGTTGAGCTCATGTCGCTTCTAGGCTTTTTTGGTGCCATAATCAGTGCCATTCAAATGTATCCTTAATTTAACGACTCATTTTGTTAGCTATGAGGAACATCGGCTTTTCTACTGATGAGTTATTTTATTTTATTCTGTATAAATTTTTTTATTGTTTCTTAAGTGATTGACTTTAAAACTTCATGATATCCAAAACTTGTGATTGTTTGGTTAAGTTGATTGTGCGGTTCAAGTTGGTAAATTGTTGCTTTTTTATTTCCAATTTGTATTCCTTAGTGATAACTACAGAAGTATTCTGGAGCGCAACGAAGTTAAATCTATTCACTGGTCAGCTGGGGCAGTATGTTTCTTATCTATTCTCTTCTTCCAAAGCATTTCTATCTTGCATTTATTTTTGCTTTTGTTCTTGTTCTCTTAACTCACCTATCACAATAGAATGATAGCTTGGTAAATGATAGTTTAATAGTTCTGTATAGATGTCTTTGTAATTTACTCTTGGTGTTAGATGATGCTTAACCAAAATCAATTCAAACACATCAGTAAAATGGCTCAGACCAAAAAAATTCAAGAGAAAGATATGAAAATCAAGGTGGGATTTAAATTTCCCGTCAGTATCAATGGGATAATTGATTTGCTTTAAATTTAATGCATGAATTTAATACATATAGAAGTTTTGAAATTTATTCATGCTTAGAGTTTAATTTCATTTGTTTGCTTTATGGTTTTGGTTTCAGGCTCCTCCGTTCTTTGGATTTGCAGTGGCGATGTTCCTGTTCTACTCATTGGTCCCGATCCTGCTTAAGGTATGGATGTGAGTTAACTTAGGACTAACTAAAAGTTTGTAAGAACATGGCCAGACATTGGAATGAAGAATTTCAAATTGGAGCTTGAAAGATGGTGGTTGATTGTGAGCTGCCTCTTTGAATTGAATTTCTTTTTCAAATTTTATAGCTTATATGTATCAGATTAAAATCTTCTTGGCACCCAAAACAATTGTGATATTAATAGAAATCTGTTCATATCCCACATATACACTACCAATGATTAACTTGGAACCTTTCTATCAGTATTTAATTACGTTCTAAATTAATAGAGTGTTTTCATTTTGTCACTTTATCATTCATCAATTAGTAGCACCAATATAATGATTTGTGAGATGGTGCCAAGCCAACCATTATTAGGGCATGAATACGGTTTCAACTTACATAATCTATGACAGTTTGGTGCTAGCATGAGAGGAGCTAATCCATATTTATCAGTTGTGCTTCTGTTATTATTTAAACCGGCGCTCTTTTGCTGTCAAGGACCTTGTGGTGTTGCTACTGCTAGCCTCCTTGTTTCCAATTTTCAACATAAAATTTATTCTAGACTGTCAAGCTGCCATCACCTTCATCTTATGTCATAACTTCGGAGAGTTCTTGTCTTTTTTACATGTTTTTCACGAGCCAAGGAGGGGCTCTTATCATTTATTGTAAATTTGAACTTTTTATGCCTGCAATTGTAACTTTTGGACAAATGCGTAGTTCAGTCTGATATTCCAAACAGAGTTTTATTCAACACTCGAGGTCAAGTATTAATTAGGCTGACCCCATGGATGATTTATACTGGTGCGTGCATGTGCTCACCTTGATATTCTGATTCCTGCTATTTACAGATTAGTGGTTCCACAATGCTCAACTTGTCTTTGCTGACATCAGACATGTGGGCTGTCATGATTCGCATCTTTGCTTACCGTGAGAAGGTTTGTTAACTAATAACTTTGTATGGATATGAGAATCCAAGTTTTATGCATGCTCAAATGTTTACACTTGGAATTTTCCCTCTGATATCAATACTGTTCAGGTTGATTGGATGTACTTTTTGGCCCTCGCTGCTGTTGCTGCTGGGCTGGTCGTTTATTCAGGGTATGCAATTTTTTTTTTTAATCTCTCTCTCTGTTGAGGTGATAAATTCATAAGGATAATAAAAAATCTCTCTGGGCTGTGATATTTACCTGAGCTCCTTTATCAGGTGCACTAACTAGCAAATGAGTTGGAGTTTGGGTTTGAATAAACTGTATGTCGTTACATATCCCAGCTCTGTTATGATTCCAAAGGTTAGATCATGGAAAATATTTTGGATGAAGTAGGTGTGCCTGACTTTGATGCAAGGTTGAAAACAGAGTAATATTTAGCCATGCTAGGTTTGTACACAAGCTTCGCTTAGTTAAGGCTACATGAAATGGACCTGTTGGTGTTTTAATGGCTAGGCTATTCCCATTTCTGTCATGTTGAGTATGCTTTATTCATTTTACCTTCTTGGCCCCTCGCTGCAAGTTACTTTTTGTGATCCTGATGCCTCTGAGGATAGACTAATGCACAATTCCAGTAGAATCTTTAGTTTCTTGCTTGTCTGTTAGTTTTCTTCATTTCTTTCTCATCTTTCTTTGGTTTTTTTTTTTTTTTGGGATTTTCTGGCTGTACTCTTATTGCCACTTCATCTTGCTCTAGGCTTTTGGGTTAAACTACCGTTTTTGTTCAAGTCTTTGCGAATGAGTGTCAGCCAAGTTGTGTTCTTTTGAAATAGAAATTGCTGTGAATGATGAAGTCTAGGGTCACTTATTCAGTACAAGGAGAAGAAAGAGTTCTTGTGAAAGTCCAGTAGCGTCAAAAATATCTGTTTTCACAATTGTGGAATCGCTATGGAACACAGTTGGGTTTGCTGCTTGAAATCAGTCACTGTCCAAAGGAACAAAAACAACGAATGCTGCTGCTCTTTTAATAATGTAATAAAACTAGTACTGAAATGCTTCACCAATCACCATCCTTTCATGGACAACTTGGTTTTGGAAAATGGCTTGCTGGCATGCAGTTAAAAAATATCTGATGTCACTGAAATTGCACTCTGGTGTGCGATAATGAAAAATAAAAAAATTAAGATAACTCTTCTCACGTGTTCTTCATCTCATCCCTTGGTAATATGATGACAGGTCACTTTCTCCCTTGTGTGAGCCAACTATATTACACGTGCCCAACTCTTATGTTTTTTATGCAGAGGTGACAAGGAAGAGGATCAACACTGTGCTTATGTTGTTGATGAAGACGCTGAGGGTAGCAGTAAACATTTTGATGAGGAGGCTTGTTCTGGAAACCTCAGTCAAAAAACTATCCTTGGGAGCTCAAAAACCGGGGATAGTAGCAAGCGTGATCTTGCTAGCACCGGCATTGGAGATGGGCAAGACATTGAGAACAAGAATGTGGGAAAAGATGTATGGGGGAAGAAATCATAGTTAGGCATCAGAGGATGAAATGAAATTGAGAACATAAGGAAAAGTTGCAGGGGCTAGAAATCACGACTTAGGATCTGCTTTCAGGAAGAGAAAGAGCACTCGTCTCACTGCTGCTCCAAAATACTGTAGATGTCAGCTAAGTTGGGGTGTTGGATAGCGGAAAATGAGGGGGACAATCAACAATCAATAATCAATTTACAGCTTCTTAGTATTTTTTTTAATGCATAATTGCAGTTCTTCATTTTATGTTGTATTACACTGTGATCACCAGTCATTTAATTTTTTGTAGTATATTTTTAACCTTTCTTAATATTTATAACGTATTAGGGTTTGTTTCACCAACTTGACAAATGGTTTTTGTTAGTAACTTGAAAAACTACTTTGGTGGGCAACTGCACAGTAATAAGATAAGCATACCGATTTCTCCAGATTTGCTTCCTGGTTTCACTAGAAGTGGCTAAAAGCTTAAACAGTAAGATCGCAAGCGCAAAGCCACGGATTTTCACAATCGCTCCCTCCTCCCCGCCCCTAGATTCTCCTCAAGAGCTTGAAAACCTACCTTTCCTTTTTCTTGAGAATGTTGAAAACTTAACCTTAATGCGCCATGCATGCAAGCATACCAACATATAGAAACTTGACTGTTAGTGAATCTGAAAGAATGCTGGATTGGAGTGCGGGGCTGGTGCATAAAGAAATTCAGCCACATTAACAATATTGGAGGAACTAAATAACTCCTTCTGGTCCTTTATTGAAATAATGTACAAATATGTTAGCACAACCTGTTGCTGACAAATCTCCACTTGTTTAAAAACAAAGGGGAAAAAAGAGAAGAACTAAGCCTGCACTTTATTTAATGAATAAAGCCCTCATTAAAATTAGTTACATGAAGAGAACTACGACATGGAGTCCCAAAGCTCATCTTCGGCGAGACCGAGGGATCAACAGCTGATGCATCTGCTTTTGTGCAGCAACTTCACAGGTAGCCTGCGAATTATATATAGACAAAAAATCAACAAAAGTGCAATCTTTTATCCTGGACACTTGGTGTCAAGACCCGCCAAATAGCGTGTGGCTCAATTTCAAGAACAATGGATGCCTCTATTAATTCCAAAGGCACCAATAAAACTTAAATGTTTCTTGCTTGTGAAGTTATTGAGTACAAGTTTTCCTGCATGACTAAAAAAGTTGCAACAAATGCACTTGAATACAAGCACACATTCCCCTTGATACATGAAACATCCATTTCTTCAACCATTACATTTTCATTGCCTCTCCTGTAAAGGAACTCACATGTGGAGAAACAACCTTAAATCAGAGGGCAGAGGATCGTACCATTATAATGAATTCTAAAGAAGTGTTCAAATGTCAGGGGAGAGTGGTGGACACTTCACAAAAAAGTATCAAGTGATTAGAAATTTTCAAAGAGGGAATAAGACTAATATCGAGGGACATCTTTGGAATGAAACATGAGTTACTATTATGCTATCACAAAAGAACTGTTGTACTTTATGGACCAAATTCAAAAGATATGGATATGCATTAAACATGAACAAATACAACTCGAAATAAAATTGGTTTTCCAGTGACTACCTTTACAAATAGCACTGCTATATATATATATATATATCCAGCATATTTGACATTCTGTTTTCAACAATGGCAGGAACTAGACAATTTGGACAGTTACATTATACATTAGCCAGGCTTTCACATATGGAAATCTATTACCTGATTAGCCTGGATAAGGCATTATCTGTTGTTCTACTTATCTCAACTATGCATTAGATTACTTACCCAGACTTTGAAGGGGAATCAACGAGTTCGTGCTTCCACCCCAGAGAAAATTCTAACATGCATGCCAAGGCTATCAATCCCAACCAAATTAGCTCCCTATATAAATTCAAAGGGAATGCATCATGAAAAGGAAAGGAAACAGACTGACCGACCAACTATAAATGACTGTGCTTGAGCAGGAGAGCAAACAGAAGGTTCTCATAAATGTTGCACAAGTGTCTTAAACCAAGGATAGAAGAATGTTGTGAAAGAGACTCCAATCAAATTCTTAGTTCTAATCTTCATCACAATGATTGGATAGCCTATTATGGTTGTTTTAGATAGCCTGATATGGCTTACAGTAAAACAGGGTATAGGGTAGCTGTATATTTGGACATCCACCTTCATTCCAATTAGTTTTTATAGCTTATAAATAAACACACAAGGGCAAAATGAGTTAATTTCCACTAATGAATTTATAGCATCTCTTTGGGAGATTATTGTTTCATGGATTCAGATGCCGTTCTTAAGGGCATAATTGCATATTAGATTGTGTTTCACTTTTTTCCTATCTTAAGTGGTAATAGAATATACTATTCACAGTTGATTTAATGGCATAACATGGATTTCTGAGAAAAAATTTCAACAATGGCAATAGGGAAGGCATGGATCGTTCAAGAGTACTACTTTGGAATTGTGAAAACAACAGTTTTTGCAATCAGGATTTTTCTCATAGCCAATCTATTCATAAATAAAACACAGTTTTCAATATTTTCTTGACTGCAGATTACTCGACGAAACATTTTGTAAGTAGTTGTCAAAACTAAGCCCATTATGACTTTAATGAAATTCTTGAAGATCAAAGAATGAAGCTTGCTGTAAACTTCAAGATGATGTGATAGAGTGGTTAGATCACTTTCGATCTTGTCCAGTTTGACAAGGCAAGTTTAAAACCAGTTCACTAGCAAGAATGGAAAAGGTGATATTGGGATTATACAGGTAACTGAATGTTTTGTTCTGCCTCAAAATGTTGATGCATGCACAGAAGTATGTCACTTTATTGAGAGAAAAAAACCAATCAGTGGTCGGGTCCTCTTAAATCTGAAGCTGATCCTGCAACCGTTAATTTTGATTCTTTGAATATCAACGAGCCACAACATATAGATTTCTTGGTTTGGAATTTTCTTTTCCATGACCATCCATTTATTGATTTGTCAAGAAAAGTTCCAAGTTATGCAGCTTTTCAAAAATGTTTGAAGTCCTTCGTTTGCTGTTCAAAGCAGACAAGCTGTAACTTTTTTTTGTCATGGATGTGAGTGTTTGTTGCCTACGAGTACTTCGAACAAGCGTGCATAGAACAACAAAGACAAGACGATGATCATGTTTACTTTTTTATCAGAGGTTCGCTTGCAAGTTCCTATAACACAATGTCACGTACCCAAGCAAACAAGAAATGTGTTTAACAGATCATAGCAAAAAAATATGCTGTGCAAAGCTTGCAAGTAATTTGAATAAAGAAACCAAAAATATTGAGGGATAGCAATCCAAAGCATTTATTTACCAACATGAAGACCCTTCTTAAAAAGAGCTTTAAACGCAAAATTGCATCTACTTCTCTTTCCGCTGGAGTGCTCTAGACTTGCTGAAGTAGAGTGAGCAAGGACACCAGGCTCTGCATCTTGAAAATTTTGTAAACCAACCAGAGACTGCAATACCAAAAGAAATGCACGTTGTCATGGGCAAGGTTGAACTGTGGTACGTGGAAATCACTGCAGATACAACTTATATAATGCTTTCCCTCCGGTTAGAATTTAGTAATGGCCGAAAAAAATGTCATTCTGAAAACAAACTCCTTGAGTAAAACAACAATCATTTTTTTTTTTTTCAGTTCACATTCGTCTTAATTATATTTCGAAGTAAAATCTAGCCCCCCTGCCCCTGCGAGCTGGGCCTCCAACCAACCCAAAGAAAACATGCAACGCCATGCAAGTCATGATTTATGTGCTGAAAGTATGGTTACTATGTAAATACCTGAGACCTATACAACGAAAATAGCTCTATTCTCAAGATCTGCAAACGATGGAGAGTTAAGCCAGAGCTGCTTCCACTGCTTTTGGAGCTAAAGCTCAAAATTTCTCCCATCTAATGCGGCAAAAGGGATAAATATGATGAAATAATTGCACAACCTCATAACAAGCATGTTCTAATGCAAATGAGAGAGAATGCCACCTGAAAATGTTGTTCTTCATAGATCAGATTTATATTAAATACCAAGAACTGCCCTCGAATGAATAAATATATAATATCAGGCACACATTTCATTCTTTTAAATGGTGAAAACTTACATAAGAACCATCCCTGAAGAGTATTGGCAACGAAGCATGCCATCCCTAAAATCCAACATGGTGTAGATACTCAATTCATAATCGACAAATGCAACTACTTTGTTCCTTAAGGTATCCATCTGATTTCAGTATCCCCATCAATCCCACTTCACTAGTGTGATTCAGCTAATGGTAGGTTCGTTTCATGAAGAGTTGGAACAAAGAATGGTAAAAACAGCAAATAGAAACATGTTAAACATGAGTAGAATTGAAGTTGGAGATAAGGGAATAAGAGTTAGGTTTGACAAAAACCTCTAACTGCTGTCATTGATGACAAAAGGAGTTGTCTTGTAAAAATAGCCCTAGCAGCTGATCTGCACTGGTTAAAAGTTCTCAATCCTAACTGAAACAGAAAAATAAATTACTACTCATCCTGATTGACTAATTTTATTAAAAGTCAAATGCTAGTAACATGAAAACTAGAAATCCTATAAGGATTAACAAAACAAAAATCAATAAGCGAACTTTAGAAGTTTCTGCATTGGATAGTTTGGCAAGGTAAGCACACCGATTAGATACCTTTCTAGTCTGAATTACAGCCATCACTATCTTCACAGTGAAATGACCTTCTTAAGGACGATTCTTCAGCAGCAAAAGATGGCCTCAGACAGCCGACAATAGAAACATCATTTGATGGACGGTCCGTTTTTCTACAGTATTCCATATTTTTTTTTTTTGATTTAAGGACGGTCCGTTTTTTTTCCATACAGTATTCCATATCTACAGTATTCCATATTGATTGCCTATGAGGATGCAAACATCAGGTAAATAAACAGTTAAACAAGAAGAAGAAAAGAAAAGAACATGTCTTTCCGTATCGTTTCTCGTGTACCTAACTCAATCATAAAACTGATTTTTAAATAATTAAATATATTTCTTGAATAACTACTATTTCTGAAAACTGAATAGCATAAAAACTGATTTTTTTTATATTCATTTTATTTAATAAGTTTTTTATATATATAAATAGCATCAAATATGACAAAACTTGAATTTATCACTTTTGATATATCTGATAATAATTTTTTATCATGGATCCTTGACATAAGATTCATTTATAAGTTATGAATCTTGAAAAGACTATTAAAAAATAAAATAATACATCATTGCAAAATTACACAAAAACAATGATTTTTATTCATCATTATCTCTATAAAAAATTAAAAGTTTAATATTCCATAATAAAAAGTCTTCTTGTTTTGTAACGAAACTTAAAGGAAATACATGACCACCAAACATTTATCATACTTTTTTAAGATTGTTATGATTAATTGCACATGAGGTTACAATATTTTAAATTGATTAGTGATTATAATTATAATCTTTTTAAAATTACTTTATAGCTGAAATTATATGGTAAAAATATCATAGAAAACCAAATGTTAGAGAAAGTATTATATACTTTTTCATGCCTTATAGCAACCATATAGAGAATGTAATTTCAAAAGGTATTCAAAACTAATTTCATGTTTTATTGTGGCTAAACAAAATAATGAGTTTTTAATGAAAAGTCATCAATCACATTCCACAAATTCCAAACCATTCCTTGAAGTGAATGGAATCTTTATCCAAAAGATTAAAAAAAAAAACTAATGGTATAGATACGAAAAAAAAATGAATAAAAAGAAGAAATAATCCTTTAAAAAGCAATCCATCATACCACTAGAAATGGAGACGAAGTGAACCCAAACAAGAAAAGGGCAAGAATTTATATAAATATGAAGATAAGTGTGGCATGGTATGCATAATCATTGATCTTGCACTTGTTGCACGCTAAAACATCTTATAGAGTTATATCAAACCTCTTTGAAATAAAATGCAATTGAGACTAAATTTTATTCATAAAGATAATTTTGAAAGTCATAATGTTTATCTTGATGTTAATGCTTGTGTTAATGCTTTTGATTTATTTGAAAACCCAGATAAAACAAATAACATACTTAGTAGTAGAATTCTTGGGGATGATTAATATTTTTACTTGCATTTTCAATAACAATGTCAATTTTATTTCAGTTAAATAATAAACTCTAATTATATTTTGAATAGAAGCATGACTTTTCATGATAGAGATTTATGTTTGGTAAATAGTACAACAACACATACAATTCTTTAAAAAAAATATTTTGAATATTTGATATTAACTAAAGTTAATGTCACTACAGTATCAATTCCAACATAAATGATAACAACATATATAATTTTTAAGAAAAAAAATATTTTGAATATTTGATATTAACTAAATTTAATTTCACTACAATACTGATTAAAGGATTTGAAAGAGCTAAAATTTTGTTATAAAATAACACAAAAGAGGCATTAAAGATGCATTATATTCACCTGAGTCCAGAAGAAATTACTCGGTTTTAAAGATATACATGTTAATGGTTATCATATTGAAAAAATAAATAAAGACAAAAAATAAAATCTTTTATATTATTTCATGTATTTTTCTTATGAAATTTATTACATGATCATAAAATCTATTGAAACAAATATTGTTACACACCAGAAGTGTTCTAACCTAAAAATATTTACTTTTAAGTATAATCAACTTCGACATCTAGGATCAATGATAATGAGATGAATTATTGAAAATTAAAATAGGCATCTTTTAAAAAACTTAAAGATTCTTTGACCATGTGAAAATTTATGTGTTACATGCTCTCAAAGTAAATTAATTATCAAACCATCTCCATCAAAGATTGTTATAGAATCGTCATCTTTTTCCAAAAAAATTCAAAGAGATATATGTGGACATATTCATCCATGATATGAATCTTTTAGATATTTTATAGTATTAATTGATATATCAAGTAAATGATCGAATGTTTGTTTACTTTCTAACAACACAGATTATCAAACAACGAGTGTAATTTCTTGATTATCCAATCATGAAATTTTGATTGAACAATGATGATGAGTTTATTTTTCAAACATTTGATAAGTGTTGCACTTTTATTAAAATTGATGTTGAACATCTTGTTGCTTGTGTATATACTTAAAATGTTCTAGCACAATCATTTACAAAATATTTTTAATTAATTATTAGACATTCACTTATGAAATTAAAATTGCTTATATTTGGTTGGAGACATGCTAAATTACGTTATGTATCATTGGTTAGAATTATACAAAGTACTTACCATAAATATTCTCTTTTAAAAACTACAAGGAATTTTATCTAAAATATTATTTGGAATAACGCAATAGCTAAAAAATTACAAGTTTTTTCTAAAAGAAGTTTTAATGATAATTGAGGAGATTTCAACCTTTAGGCCAAGTTTTTAACCTAAAAAACTCAGGTTTGTTCATCATAGCAAACCCACCATAATAAACTAATAGAAATAAAAATATCATCAAACAATAGCATACAAATATATATATATATATATATATATATATATATGTTACCTCAGGTAAGGTGTACTACGGGATGTTAATATTTTTCTTTTACGTAACCAATTCCTTACATAGAATATTTAAAAAACTAATTAAGGTTCCTAGTAACTATAATATTAGGTGAAATGACTCATTATTCAACCAGAGACCTCCTGAATCTGTTAAGAAAGGGTTGTCGCGATATCACTCTCTCGCGAGAGGGTATAACATTACTAACTCAAATGATTAGATATACACGAATCCTTATACTAACATTAAAGAACTCCAAGTTTTACCAAATAAATTATAACATCATTCCACCTAAGGGTTATGATATTAGTTCTAATATATTAATTTTCATTTGAAAGCAACAACTTACTCAGTATATCTTATCTAAATGATAATGAGCTTAATAAATCAATTACTTATTTGTTGTCGTTTCTTATTCCATTGTTAAAGAAAAGCATTTCATAAATATTATATTGTCTAAGATTTATGTATTAAAACACGATATTCATTTATGCAATCTAACGTTAACCTAAAATTAACAAACAAACATTATGCAATGCAATGACTACGATGTTAACTATAATTCAAAAGGTTAAAAGTGTCACTTATTTTTGTATCTCAAAACATAATGCAGTTCAGGTAAACTTCATACCATGACCTTAAAATTTTTAACATGTGAATATGAAATAATAAATTTGAAAGTGACATCATAACCATTCATAAAACAATAAAACTATATATAAGAATAAAAGCATGTGAATACAATGTTTGACCACTAGTTGCTGGAATTCTAAATAAACTTCCAACCCTTACTACCCCTACCTCGAGTTCTCCATAATAATAATCCAAGCCAAAAAATACTACAACTATAACATATATAGCTAATATCAAGTTTGGTGAAAAAGTTCTAACACACTTGCTAATTTTAATATAAACATATTACCATATAGAATTTACACAATATAACATTTACTAAGTTTAAAATAAAGATATGAAGTAGGTACTTTTATATAACAATAACAATCAAATGTGGTAATCATCAACAACACACTAGCCATATCTATCATAACAGTGTTAAGCGGTTGATAAAAGTAGCAAGAATCATCAAATTGTTTTTGAAATAGAATATTAACATATGGTTTGTGAAGAATTTTACACACAAATAAACAATATAATTTTTAGCATGGCAAAAAAATTATAATTATTTACAAAAACAATTATAATATTCAAATAAGTACAACACTAAGAACACAAAAATATTAAAAGAGGTTATATGCATGCAAACAACTAACATTTCTTTAATAAAAGTTAAGTCAAACATTATTAAAATCAAATATAATAATGTAACCAAGAGAGAAAGATAGAATCAAACCAAGGTTTTGATCTTTTTTTCAAACATTAATTTTAATCAAGAAAACTTTCTATCTATATTAATCATTAATGCCTATATTCTCCTCTAGCTTTTTAAACACAAAAACTCAATTGCAAAAGCATACAGCTCATTGTCAAAATTAAACACCATCGATAGAGTGAATCACTTCCATCACATCTTCTATACTACAACTTTTTTATCCCTAAAAATGAATGTATAGTCACTCATTTGAAACATCTATCAATAATCAATCTAAATATAAAGACAATTGCACTTTAATTCTAAAACCCTACTTTTTTACACCTTTAGGTATAGATTATTAAGTTGTTCTTGTCTTCCCACCATTATTGTGGTTGCTATAGCTATTTACAACATTAAAACCACCCATCATATGACTCACATTATCAATAAAATTTGAAATACTATCTTTCTCTGAATCTTTACTTTCTTCCTCCAAATTGAAATCCTTGTTACTAGTATTCCTCAATCCATCATCCCTATTATCATTATAAAACAACATTTCTTAAGACAAATCCCAAAAAATATTATAACTGTAGATCTATTAACAAGCGGTCGAATGTTATGTAAAACACAAGTAATTAACTATTAAAAATTAAGGAGATATTTTTTAAAAATTAAAAGCAACCAAGCATTTGAATTTGAAACAATCAATATCTACATCTAGTTGTATCAATTGCCTTAAAAAGAAAAATAATTGTAAGAGAATGAAGTTCAAGGTAAACAAACTTAAAAAAAATAATATAATATATCCGATAAGAAACATCACGTAATTTATTTACAACTTATAGGCAACTCATAATAAATATTATCTACTTTATCGATGCTGGTAATGCTAAAATATAGATTAAATTTATCATAGAAGACTCCAAAAGCATTCATTCAATGAAAGATAATAGTATCATATTAGATTATCAGTCCAAGTAGTAATTATCTTTTTAGAATAAACATTATAGGGCTTTAATTATGCGTCTTCTCATTTCTCTTTCCTTGTAGTATAATCCACACAATTAGAAAAAAGAAGAGGGTTATTAAGGCATAATTTGCGGATAGATTTTTTTTCTTTACATAGTGTATATTTTTTTTATTTCTAATCTATCTTATCTTTCAAACTTTAGAAAAAGCCGTAGCACAAGGTTGATAATGTCGTTTGATCAAAGATAAAATGATTAGCAAGTGCCAATTGATTTCATCAAACCTATGTTTTTGAATTCAAGATTGTTTAAAAACAATATAAATTACCTAAAAAACAAAAAAACATAATTGTAAAAGAACAAAGCTAAAGTTAAAGAAGCTTAAAATATAATGCAATCTATATAATCAACAATATCACATAATTGATTCCATTCAAAATATAATTTTGAATTAAGAATTTAAAAAAATATATTAAATGTGCACTAAATAAATTTTTTTTAAAATAATTATCCTGTTTAGTTTATCTACCCAACATACCAAACACTATCTAAATGGATTCATTATCATAAACAATCTTTGATGACTTAATTGGACTAGAATAACATTTTATTGTTTAAACCCTAATTATATGCTTCTCTAAAAATCATTGTTTGAGTGATGCAAATAAAAGTACATCTAAAACCAAAAAAAAAAAACAAATAAACAAAGAAGACATCCAAAAGAAATATAAAGTGACATACCAAGGTTAAAACACTATGAATCTTACTTAATAGTTTTATTTCTAGAATAAGTCCCATGCATTCTTCTTTGTATAATGTTGACAATTCTTTAAGTAACCCATACACTTCCTTAACAAGAAGAAAGATTAAAATTTCTAAACAAAAAAGGAAAAAGAACAAGAAAAAAACCAAAAAAACTAGGGAAAAATAACAAAACTCATTTAAATAATATTTTTATAGCATAATTTAGGGGTCTAGAGGGGTTGATGCAAGCTTGTCGATCTCACTATAAAATTAAGCTTTGAGAATCAATTGGAAAAAAAATTAAGCTTGATCTAATAGTTGATCTAATCGTTGAAAGTTATGGGTTTTTTTTTGTTTTTTTGCCAAGATGATGGTCTCATATGATTGAATATCCTTATAAATCTATTTCATTAGTTCATAAATGTATCTATTATACTATTTGTATGATATATTGCTGAATGTAGCATGTCTCAATATAATTATTCAAAATTCTTATTTTTTTTTAGCTCTGCATTATTTTTCCTGTATTGAAAAGAATTCATCATTAGTTTTTTACTTATCATGTTTTGTTATTATAAATTAAAAATAAACATGTATTATTTTGAGATTAACTATAATGTTATTTAATTATATATTAATGACATTTAGACTCTATTTTGATGTTTGATTAAGAACAAATGAAATCATTAATGTGATATTATTACTTAGCATGTTTTAAATTTTATTTTTCCTTAGATAATGTTGTGACATAAATATAAATATTTGGTTTAGAATTATGAGTATTATTGTGTGTAGTGAGTTCTAGAATGAATGATTCGTTATATATAAAGGTGAATTTGGAGTAGAATCAATGACATGGAACCTTACGTGAGAAATTCTTTTAAAATTTTAGTAGGTTAAAAAAGTGAGAAATTCTATTAAAGTTTTAATAGGTTAAAAAAATTGGTGTGAATAAACATAAATATTTTTTATTCAGTTAAATTAGGGTTGTTATGCTAAAAAGCCTTGTGGTCATTTATTTTATTTTTGCTTTTAAAAGTAATAAATTAATTAAATTTTGTAATAAAAATGCAAAGAAAAAAACTATTTAGAATTCATGTAAAGACTAATAAGTTCTATATATACCTCTAAAACAAAACTAAATGATATATATATATATATATAATTTCCATATATAATTAATTAGCTCATGGTATAGATTTTTTTTTTTAATTACTGATATATCATCCAGTCCAAACTCTAGAGTAGCTCACCAAACTACTTCTCACCAGATTTCAATTATCACACAACCCTCTGCATTTAGAAATGGGATACCACAAAAATTATAAGTGCTAAATGTTTTAAAAATGTTTTAGAAAAAAATTTAAGAACATTTTATTTTTTATTTAAAATTAATTTTTATATATATTTTCAAATTGTAAATAATTTTTTATAAATAAAAAATATTATTTTAATATACTTTCAAACAAAAAACACTAAAACACAACATCTGAAACATGAAATGTATTCATCTGATTTCATAAGATGGGGCATTGAAAACGCGGAGCATACAAATGAATTCTTCAGGTTTATTGACCATTCAGTATCCAAACAGTATAAATCATCTCCGATGAGGTACAAAAAAGTATATACTCCATGTGAGGAGAAGGGTGACGACAGCCTGAGAAAGGTTATCGTCGCCGTATTACAAATTCAGCAATGCATCTAATCAAAAATATTCTGGCTCAAAATGAACATTAATTCAACCAGTATGTGAGATATAAGGATGATGAATACACATAATCACAGCAGGATTCGTATCAGGATATTCCAACCATCGAGATCAAAAATAGATCTTTAGATCATCCAATGGAACAAGAAATGGCATGGCGATGGGAACACTGGGTTTGCTATGCCATCCCTTTTACCTTGTAAAATCAGCAGTTATACAAACACATCAACAAGGCAGCTCCATCTCATCGATATCCACCACCATAGGGTTGCTGGGAAGTGTAGCCACCGGAGCCCATCATGGGGTTATATCCACCAGGCATGGCCGATCCAGGAGGCATCTGGCCACCTTGCATCATTCCCATATTCATGCCCGCATTCATCCCTGCTCCCACACCCACACCCATGGGTTGATGCATTACTCCATAACCTCCCATGCCAATGCCCGAACCAGGACCACCCATGCCCATATTCACGCCCCCACCCATGCCCATGCCAGAACCAGGACCACCCATACCCATACCCATACCCATGCCCATGCCCATGCCCATGCCCATATTCACACCCCCGCCCATTCCCATGCCAGAACCAATCGTAGGGTTTGGAGGTGGCCTGAGAACACCTGCACCAGCTCGGCCTAACCCGGTACCAGATCCCATAGCTTTGCCCATGGTGATAGTAGATACAGCTGGAGTCACGGGCTGTTTTTCCGTTCTCTTTTCCTTGCGATTAAGGGCATCAAAATCAACTCCAATGTCAGCTAATGGATTGGTTTTAGCTGCATATGAAATATCAACATTAAATAAAAACCAAGTCAACTCCCATAAAAAATAAATTAGGACTTGAACACCAGAAGTCCATCTAACATGTTTAGTTTGCTTTTAAATACAGAATATACTCACGTCCAGAAATATTCAAATTGACCAGCCCTCTACTCAGAGTATCTGCCCACACTGTTGACTTAGTCTCGAATTTGTCCTTGGATGGTTGAGGAACTATAGCATGCGACCCTGTTGAAGATGGAAGAGCTGTCTGAGAAGCCATGGAAGTATTCGGCCCTTGTGAAAACAAATTACCCAGGACATCATTATGTTGAGGAGATGAAGCAGATGGAGTTTGGTAAGTAAATTGTGAAGCAGCAGGGAAAGTAGAGCCATGTTGTGGGAGAAAACTTCCACCGTTATATTGTGGTGCTGATCCAGCCGGTGTATGATGAGAAAATTGTGAGACAACTGGAGCTGTAGAACCTTGTTGTGGAACTAAGTTTCCATTATTAAATTGCACCACTGGCCCAGCTGGAGGTTGTAGAGACATGTTGGAATGGATAGGAGCTGGGGATCCTCCCTGTGTAAAGAAGTTTCCACTGCTTAATTGCTGGCCCTGAGGAGCCATGTGTGGAGCTGCCGGCAATACCATATTCCCTGCTGGTGAATTGAAGTTCCCATACACACTCGCACCTGGCTGTGGATGTTGGCCAGATGGAAGTGAAAAACCTGCCTGTGAAGCTACAGCAGATGGACCAGATGGTGGGAGGATGTCTGCCAGAATATCAGTTTCTGGTTGAGAACTTGACATTTCTTGAGGCAAAAAGTTTGGATTTGTTGAAGGAGGTTGAACATTGGGTGCTGAATAAGTCATGGCAGAGAATGCGTCACCATTTGGTGGTGCTACTGCATTGGGCATTTCTGTATTTTGCTGGAAAGGAGCAGCAGAAGCACTGGGCTGTTGAGCTGAGAAAGCATCTGTAGGGGTAGCTTTGAAAGGAGAGTCACCAAATGGATCTTCAAAAGCCTGCATAAAGGGTATGTCCTTTTAGATCACAATTGCTATGCCATGACACCTGAATCTTAATTTTACTAATTAAAACTAAAAGACAAAAGCAAAACCATGTTAGAGGGAAGGGTGGTGGTTTCTACATTCTTTTAATCAGAAAATATAACGTACAATTGCATTAAATATCATCCTTGAAATTATAAGCCAACCATAAAGCAGAGGTTAGTTAACTGAAGACAATATTCAAGCATTCACATCTAGTCTCACATCCCTGAGAAATATGAATGTGATGTTAGTTTTTGGGTTCGATAATCATGACATGCTACACAACACCTTTTTTATTTATTTATTTATTTTTGCCTAGTCATTTGTTACCTAAACCCTTCAACTTTAATTACTAGAATCCAACAGTTCTATACATATGGGAATTGGGTGGCATTCCAAAAAAGAAAAAACAATGAAACTGGACAATATAGCACACAAGTCAACATAGCAGCAAGTATATGTTCAAATATTAGCAGCATTCCTTTTTTTAGTAATAATTCCCATAAGAATTCTACTAAAACATGTGTTTCTTCAGAAAATGTTTAGAAACAAGCAAAGAAAGTTGTAGTCAATTGAAATACATCCTTGAAGGACAAGACAGAATTTCACAATCACATGCAATGGAGCATCATAGAGTTTCAGGGAAGATATCCAAATCACCGAGACTCTGTTTGTATAAGAATGTGCATCTGCAAGTGTTTTTGAGTTACAACAGGGGTGGTGAGCGCATCCGTGTGTTTTGGGGGTTGTTTGATGCTCCTTGACCACAAGAAATTGAAATTTGCATAATAAATGAACCCAAGAAATATGGAATGTTTTGGTTTACAAGAAAAGGAAATTTAGAGACTTCTAACCTCAATAAATTATGCTCACCTGATTCATAACATTTGATGGTGATTGTGTTGCAGCAAACGTGGATCCTGAAAAGTTTGTTTGGGAATCAGCTCCAGAGGTAGCTGTTGCAGAAGTAACTGGCATGATGGCTAATGGATTTGGAGTAAACACATCTGACAAAGAGCCAAGTAAGTCCATTTCAGCATTGTTCAAAGTCGGAGTGAAAGCAGAGGCAGTTTGAACAGATGTGGCAGTGGGGGGAGCTGTCAAAACAAACATGAAAAACATCAGTTCCCAGAAATGATGCATGTTAATTGCATAAGTTGCAGGCACAACACAAAGCCCAATCTCCATGCCTCATAAAATTTCCCTTCTTTTTCCACTGCTACATCAAATTCCACCCAACCACCACCCACAGCAATTAAGGGAACTTAGCTCCAGCGATAATTTTGGTTCCACTTAGAACTTAAGTCCATACAAGCATTGAACATATTGATCCAAACACCTAACTATTAAGAACACGGAACATGTGCAAGCCCACAAAGAGACAGGCAGGCCCATAGCAATTAAGGGAACTTAGCTCCATCCATAATTTTGGTTCCACTTAGAACTTAAGTTCATCAAAGCCATGAACATAATGACCCAAACACCTAACTATTAGAACACTGAACATGTCCAAGCCCACAGACGGACAGACAGGCACTTCAGTGACTAGCCTGAGCACTTGATTTTTCAACTCACTTGCAACATAAGTCATAACATCAGCAGCACATAAATGAGCATCACACTCATTCTGACAGACAGTTCAGGACTGCCTCAAAATCTTAAATCCAACATGGATTGACACCCTGGCCAGTATACTTAATGGACAACTCCATCTCACCGCATGCAACAAGATTTCAAATGCAAGGACTGAGCATTACAACAAAACACTAGAACATTGACATTAGTTGACAAGCAAACATGCATGACTTAGTGTACCTGAAATAGGACCACGTGGATCAAATTCATCAGCCACCTCAACTTCCTGGTCTGCAGGAGATGCAGGCGTCACAAAAAAAGTGTTTTCTTGTCCAGGATTGCTTGGAGGTGGAGAAGCAGCATTAAAAGCAGGTGGAGAGGAAGATCTAGGAACTGGTGGAGAAGAAGCTACAGGAGCAGATGCTGATAAAGCTTCTCCATTCCTTTAATCAAGAATTCATCAAATTTAACCAAGCAAATAAAAGTGATGAAAAGCAGGATCAGTCTAAATATATGTTGTACAAAATCAATACCTTTCACTGTGTGCAGGGCTTCGGGATTCACTTAAGGCTTCTTCATAGCTGGGTGGACCACTAATATTTTGCTCAGAAAATTTTCGCTCAAGCCGCTTAGCAATGCTGAGAAATTATCATTTGAGTCTTACATCATTGACCAACTTTTTATACACAGCTAAACCAGCAATTCAGAAAACATCAAATGAAATTTACCTTCCGTCATGAGACTGATCATCAGCTCTGGCACCACTGCAGTAATGAGACAGCTCAGACATGTTTTCTAGGTCAACCGTATAGTAAAGACATACAAGGGAAAGCACAAGTTCAGAGACAATCATGTCCTGAATATCAGACATCTTAACACAGTTCAGTTCTATGTATCCTCTTTCCCATGCATCAAGTTGGGGTCATTTCATTTGCATCCTTTCTTTAAAGGCTACCTTTTTCCAAAATAATTTCTTATATAGAATTCCACAATGCCAGCACCCTTCATTTGATTATCATAGACTTTCTTTCTCCATGTTTAGATTAATAACCAAATCAAGTTATGAAACAATTCAAGGTGCAAAGATTAAATAAATGAAATAGCCCCAGAAGGTCTACTAAAAAAGGTTCAGGTTCCTGAATTTTTTTACTCTCCACGTCCTTAACAGTAATAATCATCAAATGTTTTATTTTTCTAAATTTATTTGATAGTCTTGAGATGCATGATTGTCCAATTCAATGATTCACTCCTTTTTCGCTAGGAGTTTCTTGTGTCTGCAATATAGTTTCAATGTAATACCAAAACAAAGAAAATATTGTTCAAAGAAAGAACAAGAAAATTGAAATAGAACCTTTTACTTTCTTAAAACTGACTACAAAAGCATTCAATAATTTATCAATAACTTTCATTTTTTTATTGAGAAAAATTCTAAAGCATAGGAATAAAGAATTCTATAGAAAAGTTGTAAAAATACCGAGATGAGGATTGACCATCATCATCAAAAGCATGATCTCTATCTCTATCAGAGCTCTTACTTCTTGAACCGTAATCATCAATGCTTCGGCTTCTTCCCTGATAATCATCATCCCTATATCCATCCCTACCATACCGTTCTTCACCATTATGATCTCCATCACGACCATACGAGTCCCCATATTTACCATACCGTTCATCATCCCTATAGTTGTATTCTCTTTCTTTGCCATAACCATAACCATTTCGATCTTCATCCCTGTTTCCATAGCGACCGTCATCATCATAAGAACCAGGTCTATACATTCCACCAGGTGATGCGTTGCGAAACCTACCAAATAAAGAGTTAGAATACAACTGTAAATATAAATGATTATCAAGGAATCCTTCAGAAAAGAGTTCTATTTCCATTCAATCACTTGTTGTTTATGTTCTGAAATAGGAATCATGTTGCAAACCAGATATCCTTAAAAATCAAACATTTTCTGATGCCACCACACCATAAATCATGAGAAGTTCCAAAAAATAGTAGCACATTCAAAACGCATCAAAGTGTCTGGGTTCAGAACGAAACTCACTTGTCCCTGTTAGCAGCAGCCTTCTGTCTAGCCTCAACTATCCTTTCTTTATCATTCACCAGGACCACAAGGCTCTGGGATTTCTTCCTGACATTGTTACCCTGGTCCTTTCCACTGGAATCAATATATTGGAAATCTGACAATGTCTGCAACATAGTAGAAGAGAAATACTATTACAGGTGATCATAGAAGCATGAAACACACGTGCCATT
>SRLM01000403.1:0-153990 GCA_015708895.1 Populus ilicifolia | reverse complement strand
TTTTTTTTTTTTTTTTTTTTTTTTAAAGCTACTTTTCTGGGTTTTTTTTTTTTCCAATGATAACATTGAAGAGCTGGAAAGTTGTTTCTCATCATTGTTTATTTTTTTTCTTTTTTCTTCATGGTTTTTTTTTCACTCTCTCTTTTCATAGGATTTTGATTTCAAAATATTTTTGTTTTGAAATATATTAAAGTATTATTTTTAAAATTTTAATATTAGTATATGAAGATGGTTTAAAAAAATTAATAACTTAATTTAAAATAAAATATTATTTTTAAAAATATAATTGTATCACAAGAATAAACAATACCTTAAAATGAATCTAAAAAACATTCGAGGTATAATTTTCTTTCCTGTTCATATAACAGGTTGGATAGTAGAGCAGCTTGTGTCATAGAGTGCTTAGCTATTAATCAACAACACCATGGTTTTTTTTTATTATAGTAGCTAAATGACGAATTGTTACAGTAAAATTATTATTTTATTTCTTAGTTAAGAAGACAAAAAAAAAGTGTAATGATATTAAGGATATTTTTATCTTTACAATTAATTCATTAGTCATTTCAAAAGTATTTTATTAAAAAAATTAAAATACTTATCTACCTCTTAAATTAAAAAAAAATAAATTGTTAACCAAGGATTTTTTTTATTTTTTACACTTTAAAATACAGTAAAATACTATTATATCCTTAGAAAAAATAAAAATCAAGGGATGTATTGAGAAGCATTTACGTATTTTTAGTGTGGTTTTTTTTTATGATGCTCAAGTTTATAAAGGGTATTCTAATATTTTTATGTTGAAAAATAATTATTTTATTTTAAAAAATTACTGATAAATTCACTTGCTAACTAGTAAATATCATTTGTAGTATTGAGGTAGCGCTTACAAACTCATTCAGTGGATAAATATGAACTTCCATCATGTCATTTAATGCATTATTATATCTTTTTTCTTATGAGGTAGCATGTGCCAACATATTATTGTTAGTTCTTTATCATAAATCATTTATTTGTTTTTCTTTCTTCTTTTCTTTCTCTTCCAAATAAAATACGTCTTTGTCCTTTTTTATTTGGATTTGTCAATTTCAATGCTTTTATTTTTTTTATTGATTATTGTTGTCCTTGGTCTTATTATAAAATTTTTAATTATTTTTAATTTAATCTTTAAATTATAATTTGTCATGTATTATTTTTTTTAGTTTAGTACTTATTTTTTATTTTTGATTGTTTTTTCTTGGTTATTTTGTTAAAGTTTTGTTGGTTTTTAATTTTTATTTTTCATTCTTCAATCAAAGTTTATTTTTTTTATTTTTTTCAATTTAGCTCTCATTATTTTAATTTATTTTCCTTTTTGTTAAAGTTTAATTTTTTTTTAAATTAACCCTCTAATTTAATTTTTTTGATATCCTCTAATATATTTTTTATTTCAATTTTCTCACTCATTTTTTTAATCACAATTTTACATAAAAAAAATGTTAGAGCGCTATCACATGTAGGATAGTAAATTGACACCCTTGTTGATAAAAATTTGAGCCTAAATTGTGATATATGTCCCAAGACTTTATATGTCTCAAGACTTTAGAAGAAAAGGAGAAAATATCAAGAATACCTTATGTCAATGTTGTCAGTAGTTTGATGTATACAATGATGTGCACACATTTCAATATATGTTATGCCATTGAATTGGTTAGCCGATATCAATCAATCCTTGGCCAGAAACACTGAATGATAGTCAAAAGAATTTTACGATATCTGAAAGAAACTTTAAATTACATACTATATTACCAAGAAAAGAAAGATTTACAATTAATTGGTTTCTCTAATGTTGATCGGGGAGGAGATGTTGACCAATCCAAATCAACTTTAAGATGTGTTTTCTTGCTTAATGATAGTGCAATATTATGGAGGAGCAAGAAATAATCCTGCATAGCCTTATCTACTATGGAGGTTGAGTATGTAACTTGTTCCATAGTAAAACAAGATGTTGTTTGGTTAAAAAAAATTCTTTATCATTTGAAAATTATCAAATCAACATCAGATCCAGTGATAATTTGCTGTGATAACATTGCTATAATAGTCATGGCCAAAGATCCAAAATACCATGGAAGGACCAAACATATTAAGATGAGATATCACTATATTAAAGAATCAATTATTAAGCAAGATGTGATTCTAAAACACATTTTTATAAAATTTATGATTGTAGATCCACTCATAAAAACCAATAGTAAGGGATGCATTTGTTAGACATGTGAGATTTCTTAGCTTATATAGAATGTAATTAGTAATATGATTAGTTTTAAGGATCATACGAAAGCTTACAATGATTAAGTAATGAACAAATTCCATTAGAATATCATTTTATTCATTATTCATCTCATGAATATATTATGAATATCATATAATATAATTTGTTATAATATGTCTATAGACTTTAATTGGCTCACTCACATGACCAATCACCTTTAACACTTGTAAGGTGAGTAGAGATGAGACTATTTGAGTTTTAATGCTCAATAAGTGACTTAGGCGCAGTGGGAGTAATTTTAACTTAAAATAATTATTAAAAAGTCACATTTGTTGAGACCAAGATGAGATTCTTAAATAAAAAAATCGGCATGAATGAATTCCTACCATTCATATGTCTATTATGATTGAAACCGGGTATGAAATGATTCATCTGCCACTAATAAAAAATGAGCAAATGAGAATTTTTTATTTGAAGTCTATGTTTTTAATAACAAGACTGAGACTTGTATAATATATTTTCTTCAACAAGGAAAGCAACGACATGCACTCTTTATCTTAAGAAAAAAGAGAGTAAGCTTTACTATAACATGTATTTCATACTACATGTGCTAGCAACCATTACAGAAATAAAAAATGGATCCCTGCTTCTTTATTATGTGAGTCTTGAAGATTATATATCATGAGGTGATATATTAATGATAGCTACCTTAGGAGTATATCCTATAGTCATGGAATGATTTGACTTAAAGGAATACTCTTAGAAAAGTGAATTAATTCAGATTTGATTGATATAAAAGTGAAAGAAAAGGTAATTTTACTTCTACACCTATTACTTGTATTCACCGGCTGGGATCATATTACTTGAATAAATTTGATATGATTTAGAATACTTGTAATTGTAAGGATGGATTGAGTATGAAATTCTTGAGGAATTGAATTATATTCAGTCATGTGTAACTAAAAATGCTTGAGATATATTAATACACTTTAAAAAATAATTAATTATGAAGTTAATGTCTCCTATATAACCTATATTAGGTTTATATATTGGAGATCCTTTCATTGTGTGCTTCAGGTCACATAGTCCATTCGTCAAGTATGAAATTCTTGTGCAAGTTTGAAGTATAATGTATTAGAGAGATTTAGTTTTTTAAGAGCAAGTGAGAGATGTTGGTTATTAGGTTAGGTCTGGTATGTCCATGATGGATGAACCTAATCCAAGTTATTAGAGGAGTTACTAAAAAAAGTAACCACCTCCTCTAATCATATATAAAAGGGACATAACTCATATGAAAGTACATAAATTTTTATTATTAAAATAACATAGTTCTTTCTTTCTCTTTCTCTTCTTTCATCTTGACTCTCTATATTGATTTGACAAGATTTATAAAAATATTCGTACTGTGAAATATCACTTTAATTTTAGTAATTGAAATAACACTGAAATAATTGATCCATGAATAAAAAAGCAAAATATTACAAGTAAGTTTTTCTTTTCATTCTACATAAATAACAAAACTTAATGAACCTGATTAGTTTAAACCGATTTTTTTGTGTGATAATAATATAGTTTGAAAAATAATATGATATTTTAATAATTATAAAATATACTAAAAAAAAGTGATCTGAACATACATCACACTTGCTGATAAGTAAGTGCATGCTGCGACTTACGATAACAAGTAACAACTTTTCTTGGTGTTTTTCAAATTATTAGGGTCAATTCGTGTTGTATAATTCTCTCGATTAAGAGTTGATAGGCATTTCTCTCTTTTTCTTTCCCCTTTTAATTTTCAAGCTTGTCCTTTCAAAATTTCACAACCTTCATTCAATTAATCTTTCATTCAAATTTGGTTCATGATTTTTCAATTGATATTTTTATTTTAATTTATTTGCAAAATTTAAATTTATTTTTAGTTTCATCATTCTTTATTTTTTTATCTGTTATACTTGATTCTCATTTTTTTTTATTATTTATTTTATTTAAAATTATTTTTCAATTTGATTTTTTATAATTTCACATTTCTTAATTTCACATTTCTATTTTTTAAATTGATTTTTTAAAAAAATTAATAATTTTTTCTCAATTCCATCCTTCAACATTAAACTTAACTTCTTGATTGAATCTGAGTTTAGGATTTAACGGGTTGTATATGTGAGAGATTAACACAATTTAAAGATTTACTAGAGTTTTTTTTAAGCTCATATATTTTTTTTAATTATTTTCATACATCGATTTAATTGGAGATTGGATTTTATTTTATTTTTAAATTTTTTTACTAATTTTAAAAATAATCTTAGATCTTTTTATTTATTTATTTTGTTAAATTTAACTCTTTTTTTATGTACAGTTGGCTTTGAATTAAATTAAACCAATTCATGACACTTAAATAAACAGTAAACTGCTCATTAAGACTGGATTACATATTTTGGAGGGCGAAAATTGTTGAGCATAATTTTGTGGGTTATGCTTAAAGCTAATCTCATTTCACGTGGACATTAAAATTATTTTTCTTTTCAAAAAATAGAAGCTATAATTTTTTTTTCAATTTTGAATGATGATTAATCATGCATAAAAAATATTGAAAAAAAAAGAAATTAAAAGTGGAAATTTGATTGAAAGAATATGTTATGGAATTATGTGTAGAATACATTTTTACCATCCATTTAAAAATCTCGTAATTTGTGTTCAAATTCAATTTCGGGGGAAATTTAGATTGCGCAATATCTAATTAAATAGCTAAATACCGCAAACATTTGCTAATTAAAATTTTGATTTGATGATAAAAACATTTTAAAACTAGTTTATACACCACTAACTATTAATTTTTTAAAATTAATTTATATATTAATCAAGATTAATTTTTTAAAATAATTTTAAAATAACACCATTCGCTTCAAGCGAATGTATAATTTCTGTTCTTAAATGTATTTTAAAATATATATCACTAAAAAAAATATTAAAATAATGTTTTTCTAAGTGTTTTTTTTTTATTTCCATGTATTGTTATTAAAAATTAAAAAGAAAAAGGATCGGGTGAGAACTTTCGAGAAGAAACCGTATCCCAAATTTAATTAAACCGTATCCCTGCACAGAGAAGAGGAGAAGAGGAGAAGAGAAGAAAGCACTGGAAATCAATCAACCTCTCGGGACTGAAAAGAGATCCTTCCATCAATCTTCATATTCATTTATCAATACAAATACAAATTTCTTCTGCTACGCACACCCATGGTATGTTTTTTCTTCCTTATTTATTATTATTTTGTTTAATATGGATAAAGTTTGACGCAAGAATATAAATGTTGTTAGATTTTTCGATAGAATTGAAGAAATTAATTTGAAATCAGATACAATAGAACATAAAATTAGTAGCTGTTTTTGGGAAAATCAATTGAATGATCGATCGTACATTAGTGTATTAGGAGAAGAGACAATTTGCGAGCTGTGTTTCCATTAAATTTTGAATTCTTGAAGATGGAGAGAAACAAATAGGAAATACTTGTGCATTACTGAGATGAGAGATTAGGTGGGTCACATTGAGGACTGAGTTGTCTCTGTTTGAGGCTCCTGCAAGAGGTTCTAAATTGCTGAAGCTGAGGAGGCATTTTTGGGAGAAGATTAATGTGAGGTGATCTAGCACTCTTATCGGTGACTCTTTAAGATTATGTGGGATTTAAAGATGGGGGATCCACAGAAGTTTGTCTAAAAATCTCGTCCTTCGTTAAGATTGAGAGTAGTAGGTGAAATAGCTGGTGCTAAGACAATTTTTCTGATGCACCGTTAGTTTTTTATGGTGTTTAGGAGGTTTCCTTGTCATGAATTTGAGAAAGAAAGGTTGATCAAGGGAACTTATATCAGGACTTTGCTACAAGGGGCATATTAATCTAATTCGGGGGACAAATAGATAAAAAGGTATTTCTTCAACTCATGCAATATAGACATGATGTTGGTCTGAGTAAATTGAATTCTGAAATGGCAATTTCCAGCTAATCACAGACTGGTTAGACTAGGCTTTACTGAGCTTTTGTGGCTCTTTGAAATTTTGTTACTGGCTGTTGTATTCCTTACATTTAAGAAATTTTTTGAAAACAGTTTACTCCCCTCCAAAGACATCCTCAAAGAATTCGGATGTCCTGATGGATTTCCTGAGTAGATCTCTTAGGTGTGGAATATCATTGTGCTCCGAGTCCCTATATTGCTTGATAGACTACTGTTGTGAGTCTTCTAGCAATAAACATTCAAACATATGTTGCTGTTGGGTACACATGGGTTATGCATTTTGTCAAGTGTCTGGGTTTCCTCTCATATATATATATATATATATATATATGAGAGAGAAGGAATTTGTAATAAAGTTTAGTAGTAGAAGAGCAGGAGGATAAGGCATCCTCCAAACTTCAAAACCAAATTTTCTATTTTACTAGCTATATTTTTCCTTTGTGAGTTTTAAGGAACATCATTCCTATAGTTAATCGATTTCCTAGCCTGCCTAAATTGGTCAGAGGCACGGTTATTGTATTTGGATCAAATTTGTTAAGTGTGTTAATGTGCACAGGCGCTCTCAATTTTGACATGCCTGAAAGAGACAGATTCACCTATAAAGATTGTCATGTTTGCAGTTTTTGTTGTAACGCTCTTAAATTTTTAAATTTAATGTGTTAATAATGCATACTATTTGTTTCACAGGCAGGAAAGATTCTTGCCAACTTAATTGTGATGGGCTCCACTATATTAGGCAGGGCTTTTATTCAAGCATACCGTCAAGCACTTGCAAGTATGACTTTCTTTCCATTATACCTGATTGCTGGCATTTTTCTATCTGTTCATGAGTTGGATTCCTTACCACCAAAAAATAAAAAAAAGATTGTTTCACTGTTGATTCTAGAGAGCTATTATCTTTTTCATTGACTTCCTTTTTGTTGATGGTTGTAAACCATGCTGCATGTTCTTTCAATACTAGGATATAGAAAGGTTAGCGATGGGCTTATCAAGTTTTTTGACAAGTCTGATAGTGAATAAATGGACATACTAAGCTACATTTGATAATCAGGACCTCAATTGTTAATGAAATATGTACTGGAGTGCATAACACTTTTGCAAAGTCTTCAGTTATGGTTTGATCATTTTAGGCTCAAGGTGATGGATAATGTATTGCTATATGTGTTACTTCAGAGTACTGCTTCCTGTTGCTGGATCAACTGTAGTTGGGAACTTCTTAAAGTAAAAACTTGAAACCGAATTAAATAATCTGTGTCCTGGCCAAATGATCTCATTGATGGAATTGTTCAGGTTGCTAATTATTTTTTATTTTTTTCCCCAAACAATTCTTTTCATTACCATCAATCTGCCCTATCTAATACAGGAGGTTAACTCGAATTTGGTTTGGGAATGTACTGGCTGTCATTGCTTTTAATTGGGTTGCAAGTTTTGTGGTTCTCAATTCTGCATTTACTGCTTAGGCTTATATGACCATGCATATGCTTCTCCATTTGATTCACTCACTACCTGTTCCTTTCATATTCTTCTGGTTGTTTTTGGCTTTTTTTCTTGCTTTTAAGCTCTGGTAGAAGCAGAAATCATTTTCTGGTTGTTGTATCATCTGTTTGTCTCTGTCTCTTATTGAAGTTACTTGAAAATAAAATTCCATTCCATAATGTTGGTGTTATCTTCAACAAGGATTTTTCAATTCATGCCCCTTGTTGCCAATGTTTTTAGAATGTATTCGCTTTTTAACTCGTTGGCAAAGAATGGGAAATCCCGATTTAATTCCAAACCTATATAACCATTCTCAATTGAATCCCATAACAAAAGATTCTATCATTTGGCTCCCAAATGTTACAAACGTAACATTTCTTGAATGGGTCATTTTGTCATTGTTTGTTAATATTTTACATAATGTTCATGTAACAAAACACTAAAAGCGTGGAAAATAATGTTCCTCACGCTACTGTAGCTTCACTCACAATTTACTGTAGATTCCCTATTGATTTTTTTTGTTCGTTTTAGTTATCAAACTTCTTTTCTCATCAATTGTATACTTCTATGGCCAAATTGAAGTTCAGTTACTTATATTTTGTTAAGGAAGGTAGAATTGAAAGATGGGGATCAATATGAAACCCATGAAGAAAATAGGTGGATGTTTTGAAATTGAATAAAAAAGTTTACTTTAATCCTCTCAGTATGCAATCTACCTATTTTTCACCCTTTTAATTTTTTCAAAGTTCACTTTTGATTCAAAATTTCATTTCGCTTACTTTTTATCCTTGGTTTGAGGTAGGAGAGAAAAAACACCGTATTCCGGTGGTGAAGAGAGAAAATGTCAATTGACAATGATTCTGACCATAAAAATAGTCGATCATGGTGTGTACAGGATCTATTTGATGAGGAGTTACACTGGGGGTGTTATTTCACCTTCAAATGAACATCATATCTAATCTTTTAAAGTTTTTGGGTTTTGAGTTGATTTGTTGTTTTTGGATATGTTTTTTTGAGGTTATTTGAAGGTATGAATGAGTTTATTTGAGTCTCTAGGGTGTTTTTGGGTAAAAAAATGCTTGAAAATGGACTTTTTTGGGTGTAAAACACATTAACCTTGACTCTCCAATGTCCAAATTGCTTGCTTTTTTCTTTTTATTAAAAAGTCATCTGCCCTGTAAAAAACAAAAAAATAATTAAGGACATCTAGGCATGTGGGCTGCCTTGGGCCTATGACTCATGGCCTTTTCTTGGAGGCCCAAAATCATTGGGTCAACTAGGCACACATGATTTGGCCTTTTTTCTTTTTTTAATTTTTTTTCTTGGACTTTTTCTCCCAATTTGATCCTTCACAATTAGATCTTTATTGATTTTTCTTACCTTGTTTTTTTTTTCAATTTTATCTTTTAACATTTTGTCATTTTGTTTATTTTTAATTGGGCAACATAATTTTTTTCAGTTCAATATTTATTGGTTTATCGCAATCTTAAACAAATAACTCGATATTTAGTTGATTCTTAATTTTGCGAGCACCTGTTTTTCTTATCATATAGTTAAATAAAAAATTATTACAAAAAATTATTGAACCTGATGGAGTTCGTGACTTGGATTATAAGTTTGGTTGGTTAATTTTGGTTGATTAGATAGTGGACTTTCTAATTTGTTTTGGTTGCACAAATAATCCTCAATTTGTTTAATTAAATGCATGCATAAACTTTAAAATTTATGATTGAGATTTTTATATTTTAAAAAATATATATAAAATGCAGTTGTATTCATTTTTTTGTGTTTAAAGAAAATTTAACCAACCCGCAGCGAAATACAAGTCAAATAACTAGTTTTATGCTATAAAACAACATTGTTTTGAAAAAAAAAAAATGAAAAAATTAACGGAACTTGATAAAAGGACCCAATTGAGAAATATCTGAAATGTGTGGGACCTGATTGATAAATTCTGTTTTGGGACTCAATTGAGAATTGGTAATATGTTGGGGGCAAATTTGAGGTTTCCTCTGAAAAAATATTTTCTTCCATGATAGATCCCATTGTGACCACATTGAAGGCTATGAGAAAAGAATTGATTTTCTCCTAATCATCTGACCCAGCCATGTTTGATGGAGTGGCAGAAGCTAGAGATGCACTAAATTGAATGGCAGTTATTTTATTTGCTACAAATTTCTATTCAGCCTCTTGACTACATGCATGGCGTGATGCAGATGCTTCAAAATCTGGTGTTGCCCAAGAAACAATTCAAAACACAATCCGCCGAGGAAGCAAAGTTATGACAGAACAAGAAGCTCGGCAGATTCTTGGTGTCACTGAGAAAACTTCGTGGGAGGAGATATTGAAGGTTGGTTTTGTTTTTGCTTGCCCATTCATCTGCATATAATTGGAATAAGTCTTGAAACATATATCTTCTGCTTGTGCAGAAGTACGAAACTTTGTTTGAGAGAAACTCAAAGAACGGAAGTTTTTACATTCAATCGAAGGTTCATAGGGCAAAGGAATGTTTAGAGGCTGTACATCAAGGAAAAGGTGAGGGTACCCCTACTTGAGAATCTGGTAGAGATCGTCCTTTGCACACACTGGCCCTTGTATAATAATTATTTCGTTCCAGTGAGATGTCCTGAAAGATAGAATTTGTATTCTTAAGCTAGTGTCTCATCTTCTGGATTCAAATGTTCATTGAAACATGTGATCACCGCTTATGGTAAAGTAATCATGTTGTTTCCAAAGATAACTAAAGCCTTCAGTTTTGGTTTCACCATTAATCAACATGTAGGGATAGAACTGCAGGTAGCAAAGTCATCCTATTGATGTATTGTTTGCAAATAGTTTTTGCCTCATGTATAATGAATAAGCTACTAGGGAGTAAAACACTCCTTGAATTTCTAAAACCCAAATTGAACCTGGGATAATACTCATTAGTATTTTCCTCTCTGAGGTTGCCATTTAAAGCTATCTAGTTTATTTAAAGCCTCTTATCCTTTACTATTTAGATTTACAGAAGCAGAGGAGGAGACTTTATGCTGGTTGATTTGCACTGCATCTTTTCACTGTCCAGTGATTGCCATTCGAAAGGCAATAGATAGATAATAGAGTTATTCAAATCAAGCTGGAATCACATTAGTGTATATAATACTCGAAAGATTGAAAAAGAAAAGAAAAGAGGCAATATTATATTGTTAATTTCCAAGCAATCAAATTGTCTTCCCAATGTGGATACTTGAACTGTTACCTAAATACCTTTTAAAAATGCAAGGACTTCGAATGCTCAAATTCTTGATGAACCTTCAAGCTAGGAAGGGATGCAATTCGATTCAGGCAAAGGATTTGTATGTACTGTAAGCTTTGAGAACAACTATAATATAAGCACAGGAGTTTTTGGCAGTCGTCATCATTTTTGTTAATTCATTGTGTTCAGGCTTCTGCTTGAATGAGTCCGGTGCAGATTCATGCAGATCAATGGAGATGGTTGAAAATATAGTAGCGAGTTTAAAAATTTTTTAAATAAATTTTACGAAGTCGTTATTATTTTTTTATTTAATATTTTTTTGATAGCAGCATATTAAAATAATTAAAAAATATAAAATAAATTAATTTTAAATTGATTTTGTTTTTTATTTTTTTTAAAATCATGATTTTAATCTCTCTCTTTTTTTCCTTTCAAATACTACCGAAATTTTCCTTTTCAAACTAGCGAAGTCAACTTTTTTTTTCCTTTTTTATTAGTTTTCTTAACAAATATTCTCTGCTGCACGAGCCTATATATAAGGCACATCTCTCGATTCCCATATAAAAAAGAACTGTACCTCTAATATAAAAGAGTATCCGTACGATGATACCAGTTTGTCACATATTTTTAAAATGCAAATAAAAGAGTATCTTCACCATATGATTCAAGATCTGAACTTCAAACTATATTGTAAGAGGAGAAGGATATTGCCAATTAGGAACAAGATTCCACAACAATGGTGAAACAAAGCCTATTTTTTTTTTGGGTTAAACTTTGTTTTGCTTTTTGTCTTTTGTCTTGTGTTTTTCTCTCCTAAACACCGTTTGAAATACAAACAGTCGGGACATGTATTTTAAACTTTGTTTTTAAACTTTTTTTTTCAAAGGAAGGCTCAATAATCTCGAGTTAACCAATAAAAAATAACTTTCTCCCAATCTAGTTCTATCCTGTCCCATCTTCCCTACAGTTTGAAATCGTTGTTTACAAGTATCAACTTCAAATCTTCATTATGGAGTTGATGTCGTTGCATGAAATTGAACCACCAAAAATATAATAGGGAAGCAATAATTTTAAAAATGTCACTTAGAATCGTAAAAGAATCGAATCGATTAGAATGCAAATGAAAGACAACAAATCGAATCATTATATATATCTCAATTTTTATGTCAAATGGGCTGACCCCATCAACTCTCCAGTCAAGATTACCTGCTCCATTGATGGAAGAGTTAACTGTAATTTAATCCCATTAATTTAATAAAATTCAATAGATTCTGAAACTATAATTTAAATCTCTATGTTTTTAAATCCATTTGAGCTGACACAAGATTGTTAATTTTATTTACTGAAATATTTCATAACAATTTAAAAAATAGAACAAAATAAAATAATTTTCATCTCATTTTAAATTCCAGTCCATTCTAAATTTTTCAGCTAAATTTTAATTGTAATGTTTCATTTCATGCATTTCGTTTCGATTCTTGAAAGGCTATTAAATCATAATAAATTTGATTCAATTTAATTAATTAGATCATCCAGATATGAAAAACGTTTTTCCATTACTATTTTCAATAACAATGATATTAGTAATAATATTAAAAATTATTAATATATATGATTTATATTCATGTTTTTTTTTAAGTTTATATTTTGTAGGAATTTGAGCAAAACAAGGGATGCATTAGATCCCATTAGCCTTGATAATGTTGACCTAACTTCATATTTAAATTATTTGTGTTAAGACATTTTACTTTTATAATATTTTGATATTTTGTTGAAGTTGATTTATTTTAAGTTAAAGATCTATTTAATCTTGATTATGTAGAAATATTTTAAAATTTGAAATTATATTTGTTTGATATGTATTTGTATTACATAATTTATAATTAATTTATCTTGAATTTGAATTATGTTTGATGAATATATATATATATATATATATATGAACAATACAATCCCAAAACAATATGGTAAAACACTTTAGAACCAAATTTTTTTATTGAAATTAAAGAAATAAAACACTTATCAAAATAGAATTTTCACACAAGTAATAAATACTTACTATATAAGAAGGTTTTGGGTTCAAGTTTAAATCTTGAATATTTTGTAAAATGATTCTTATGGATCACAATGTATGGAATCTTTTTTATCTTAAAAAAATAAGATGGATTCTCATTGATAAAAAAATTGATGTGATGTGATGTAGTGAATCTCAAACCATGGATGACACATGTATCTCACAACTTGTAAAGATATATACAAGAAAATATCCTATTTCTTATTAAATATAGAGGATGTTGAATGGGCTATTCAATTACTATATTTTTTTTTAAAATTTCATTGAGATTAATTAATAATTAGTTCTATTATTACATATTGAACTAGTGGGACAAAGTTGTAATTAACTCTTAAAATTAATAAAAAGAAGAATGTCCGGTCATGAAACGACGAAAGCATGTGCTGTGATTCTGTCATGCTGCAGTAATTATAGTATATCCACTGTTCAAGAACGTAACGAAACTGGAGGTAACATGATCAGGGAAGACTAGAAATATTTTGGAGGACTTGCTCTTCTGCAACCCTAGCTTGTTAAGTTCCTCCGAGGATCCGAACACTTTTCGTCTAGTTGCAGAAAGTCTCTGCTGATTAGACCACGCACTCCATGCACATTCATGAATTTTTTCTCTAGTTTCTTACTGAACAGTAGCAGTACTAAAACCACCAGCTCCTCTGGTTTCGTACTGATTTTAATTTTAATGCTCTATTAGTTTTTGTAGCCGAAAGATTATGGGTCCAACACATACATTCATAAAGGCTTGTTATTTCTCTTGTACAGTTTCCACTTTTGAAAAAATCAACAGAAAGAATGAGGCAGGTAAGAAAAAAGCAGACAGCCACTGTAGCTGACTCCTCCTACATCCCTTAATAATCTGATCAAACACCAGAACATGCATAGATAATTGTTTGGCAGATAAAGATGATTGCCTTCTTTCTTCTTCTTGATTTTTGTTTTTTGTGGTAAACTGAAGTTGTTTGTGCCCACATTCTATTTTAAGTTGAAAGGTCTGATTTGCAGAGGGCAAAAGGAAGATAAACCTTGCGTCTGCTATGGTACCGATTATGAATGCATAAGTTGAAAAAGAGCGCTCCTTTATTACCATCAACCTCAGTGCAAAGCACAAGAAGGTCCCAGAAACCACAATTTGCCCGCAATAAATAGAAGCCCAAACAAACGAGGTTATGCGATAATACATATATATATATATATTAAATAAATTAAATGGAACCCCTATAATAATTTGATCAAATAAATTAAATTAAATTAAAATAAAAACAACTAACAAACAATATGCAAAAGCTCATTTCCAAATCCCGGTCTACTTCAATCTCACTTCCTCATCTTGATTCGAAGGGAACCTTTCGAAGCCGGGCCCAATATAATGGTATGCAAGATTGCCACGTTGAAGTTTGAGAGAATGGTAAAGTTTTTTAACATTTTTGTTGCAAAATTCAGACACTTATTGAATGGATTTGGAAAGGATCCTTCGTATCTACTCTTTTCGCTCTCGAACCCTTCTTTTATTACATTGCTGAAACTAAAACCTGCAAATCAAATACAATTGGAAGTGAGAACTGATTACATTATATTATCTTCAACTTTTTTGGCATTAATATTTGACATGATGAGTAGTTGAGTAAGAAAAACCTTTACTTACATGATTTGTGGTGATTTACGGAGTGTAAATGTAAACTGGGGGTGGGGGTGATTTCATCGGTGGGGGAGGTGAATGGTAGTAGTAGGGAGGAGGTGGTGATGGTGAAGGAGGAGGTGGGGACTTGTAGACGTATGGAGGAGGGGGAGATGGGGATGGCGGGGGTGGGGAGCTGTAGTGGTATGGAGGGGGAGGAGATGATGATGGTGGTAGTGGGGATTTGAAGTAGTATGGGGGTAGAGGAGATGGTGAGGGAGGAGGTGGGGATTTGTAGTAATAGGGTGGTGGAGGAGATGGTGATGGAGGTGTTGGGGACTTGTAATGGTATGGAGGTGGTGGTGAAGGATCGGGTGGTGGAGGGGATTTGTAGTAGTATGGAGGTGGAGGAGAAGGGGATGGAAGTGGTGAGGACTTGTAGTAATAGGGTGGAGGAGGAGACGACGATGGTGGAGGAGGTGATTTGTAGTAGTATGGTGGTGGAGGAGAGTGAACTGGTGGTGGAGGTGATTTGTAATAGTATGGTAGGGGAGGAGATGGTGATGGTGGAGGAGGAGATTTGTAATAGTATGGTGGGGGAGGAGATGATGAGGGTGGTGGTGGTGACTTGTAGTAGTACGGTGGGGGAGGTGATGGAGATGGTGGAGGTGGTGATTTGTAATAGTAAGGTGGAGGAGGGGAATGAATCGGTGGAGGAGGAGATTTGTAGTAATATGGTGGAGGAGGCAATGAGGAAGGTGGTGGTGGTGATTTGTAGTAATATGGTGGGGGAGGGGAATGAACTGGTGCAGGAGGAGATTTATAGTAGAATGGCGGAGGAGGTGATGGGGATGGTGGTGGAGGTGATTTGTAGTAGTATGGTGAAGGAGGTGACGAAGATGGTGGGGGTGGTGATTTGTAGTAATAAGGTGGGGGAGGGGAATGAACTGGTGGGGGAGGTGATTTGTAGTAGTAAGGTTGGGGAGGAAAGTGAACTAGTGGTTGAGGTGATTTGTAGTAGTAGGGTGGTGGTGGTAATGGAGATGGTGGTGGTGGAGATTTATAATAATATAGAGGTGGGGGAGATGGTGAAGGAGGTGGTGGTGATTTATAGTAATAAGGTGGTGGTGATGATAAAGATGGTGGTGGTGAAGATTTATAATAGTATGGAGGTGGGGGGGATGGTGAAGGAGGTGGTGGTGATTTATAGTCATAGGGTGGTGGTGGTGATGAAGATGGTGGCGATGGAGATTTATAATAGTATGGAGGTGGGGGGGATGGTGAAGGAGGTGGTGGTGATTTATAGTAATATGATGGTGAGGGGGAATGGGTTGGTGGTGGTGGAGGTGACTTGTACATGTAAGTAGGAGGTGGGGGTGGAGGAGACTTGTAGTAGTAAGGAGCCGGAGTGGACTTGTACTTCTCACACTTCTTATAAGGGGTCTTAGGAGCATAAGCGAATGACTTAGCTGAGAGTACAACTTCATACTTTGTCTTGGACTTCACCTTGAGGGAGGCACCTTTGTTACCCCAGTGTAGGCTAGTTGAGATATTGCATGATGAACTCTTTGGTGCCGTGTGAAGCTTGGCCTTGCATGCCTTTCCTCCATACTTTTTATAGTGGAAGCCTTTAACGGTGATACTGTATTTTCCATTAATCTTGGTTTTACCATAGGCCTTGACCATTTTAGTACCTGCCTTACATGTTACCTCCACCACGGCTCCTGTTTCACGCATAATAATGAAAGTGAGTAAATTCATATATATTTTTATAGTATCAAGCTTGTTGTGCAGGCCAAACTAAAATAAATAAAAAGCTTTTTGTTTTTCCAATGTACTATAATTAATAGTATTAGTTAATTAGTTTTACATTTAGAAGTTTTATACATCTTTGTCATTCAATTCAATTATTAATTCAATATGACAACTACTACACGTGGATTGATTATTGATTGAACATCTCTTTATATATATATATATCATGATCATTGTTCTTTTTAAGTTATTATATCATAGGTAAGGTAATGTATCTAATGTTTCAAGTGAAAATTTAAAACTTGGGACATGATAAAATTTGTATATTTATGCACATGAACTTCAATAATTAATATCCATACTTTAAATTGTGTTCAATAGTGAATTGGTCTCCATTAGATACTATTATTTTTGTTTGAAAAATGGATCAATTGTATATCCCTAGAGGCATTTGTACATAAAAACATAGTGAATATATGTATGATATCCAATATCAAGCCAAAACTATGCATGAAGATGCTATAAATTAGTGCTGTCCATTTCATTTAACAACTAAAACTAAATTTGATGAATCATAATAAATTTACAAGTTTAAGATAAACAATATTAGAAATGCTTAATTATTTTAATACAAAATATACCTTTTAGATGCTTTTTATTATGTGACTTCATTGGATATCCCCAATCATAGCATCTGTAACAATAAACTTTTCCTACCACCTTGACAATTAAGTCATGATGGTGGTGGTGAGGGTAAGGGATGGGTGAAGGGGGGGAAGTGTAGTAATATGGAGGAGGTAGAGCTTTAGGTGGTGGTGGAGACTTGTAGTAGTATGGTGTCGGAGGTGGTGGGGACTTAGTTGGAGGTGGTGGAGACTTATAGTAATAAGGAGGTGGTGAAGATTTTAACGGTGGTGGAGGAGATTTGTAATAATATGGTGGTGGAGGATATGGTGAAGGAGGAGGTGGGGATTTGTAGTAGTATGGAGGGGAAGGAGATGGTGAGGGTGGTGGTGGAGATTTGTAGTAGTATGAAGAGGGAGGAGATGGTGAGGGTGGTGGTGGTGACTTATAGTAATAAGATGGAGGTTGTGAATGAGTAGGTGGTCGTGGAGAATTGTAGTAATATAGTGGGGGTGGCGATGATGAGGGAGGAGGTGGTGACTTGTAGTAGTATGGTGGTGGTGGTGATTTTTTAGGTGGTGGTGGGGATTTATAGTAGTATGGGGGTGGTGGAGATGATGGAGGTGGTGGTGATTTATAGTAGTAAGGTGGTGGAGGAGATGGCGAGGGAGGTGGGGGAGACTTGTAGTAGTAAGGTGGTGGAGGAGATGACGAAGGAGGTGGTGGAGACTTATAATAGTAGGGAGGTGGTGGGGATGGTGAAGGGGGTTGAGGAGATTTGTAAATGTAAGATGGAGGTGGTGATGATGAAGGTAGAGGTGGTGACTTGTAGTAGTATGGAGGTGGTGGTGAAGGATCAGGTGGTGGAGGAGACTTGTAGTAGTAAGGTGGTGGGGGAGATGATGAAGGAGGTGGTGGAGACTTATAATAGTAAGGGGGTGGTGGGGATGGTGAAGGGGGTGGAGGAGATTTGTAGATGTAAGGTGGGGGCGGTGATGGTGAAGGTGGAGGCGGTGACTTGTAGATATAAGGTGGTGGGGGAGATGACGAAGGAGGTGGTGGAGACTTGTAATAGTAAGGGGGTGGTGGGGATGGTGAAGGGGGTGGAGGAGATTTGTAGATGTAAGGTGGAGGTGGTGATGGTGAAGGTGGAGGCGGTGACTTGTAGACATAAGGTGGTGGGGGAGATGAGGATGGTGGTGGTGGTGACTTGTACTCATATGATGGTGGCGGGGAAGGAGAAGGTGGAGGAGGTGATTTGTAGATATATGGTGGAGGAGGAGATGGAGAGGGGGGTGGTGGGGATTTGTACGTGTATGTTGGTGGTGAAGGAGGTGGTGACTTGTATTTATAAGGAGGTGGAGGAGATGGTGATGGAGGTGGTGGAGAATTGTATACATAAGGTGGAGGTGGTGAACTATAAACATAAGCATCTCCTGAGACTGAACCTGCATTGCTTGAAACAAAGAGAATAACCAATGCCACGGCCAATTGAGGCCAAAGACGACCCCAAAGGGGGCCGCCGCTAGAACCTGTCATTCCTTCCCCTGAAATTCCACCACCTATCGGCAATGTGTGGGACTTCTACGCCTTTTCTCTTTATTATTGGATTAAGAGAAGGCAAGGGAAAATTTAGTGATTTTGTCTGTGTAGATGAGAAAGCATGCAAGGAATACAAAGTATTTATAGCGAGTGTAGTCGTTGAAGGAGAGGAATCATCACGGACCAATACAATCGGTCTCTAAATTAATCTGGCAAATGGGGTTTTTCTAGCTGGTCTTTTATTACTTTTTATTTTTTATTTTTAAAATAAAATCAAACACCGCTTTGATCTCTTGGATTTCTCTATTTGTTCAGAACTAATTTCCACCTACTCATTTAATTTAATCTATAACATGGTACAAAATAAGCTAATCTCATAATTGCTTCAGAGTCATTATTTAATAATTCCACTCCTCTGCACTGTTCAGTTGTTTATTGCTGCTGGTCTTGCATCATTTTACGATACATGAGCTTAGAACATTTCTATAATCCAATAGAAACACTCCGAAAAAGAATAAAAATGGTTCTGAATGGCAATTGCTTTACCAAGATTCATCATATACAGTTCTTCCTCGAAATCTATAGAATTGCTATCCTTCTATCTAATAGTTGTAAAATAGGCAGGCAGCTGGAAGCTCCTCTATGCTTCCTGCCCTTATCTAATAACCAAATTTCATCTTTCTTTTGTTTTAGTTTTGTTCGCGCTAATATTATATTAATTACGAATGAGAAGAGCTAGTCGGAGACGTGCACATTACTGCCTGTAACGGGTTTGCGAGCCAGCAAATCTCTCCTAGTTCTTCAACATTACACGTCTATGGCTAGGGACGTTATAAGCACCTTCCCTTCACTAGACAAATACTTGATTTTTTTTAATATTTATTTTTGACTTAGACATGGTATATTTTGATCAATTATGCATGTGATTTCTCAATTATGAGATTGATTGCATGTGGATCTCTATAAATGCCACTGCATGCAGCTTTTCCAGGCATTTTGAGTTACACACTATTTAAAGAATAAAAAACAAAGGTGTAAAAGAGAACGTGGTTGATTATCTTGATTTCTCAGAGCATTTTCATTTCGTGCAAGAATTAATAGTAATGCAAGTTTCTTTCTCTTGACATCAACACGTTCCCACTATTCTGAAAACCACCTAGATAGCCGGTTACAAGAGTAGCAAAGTTGTCCCTTCATTAACAATTTTCAATTTCATGGTATTGTTCTAATTCAAACAACAAAATTGAATGATTTTATTAATTTTGTGGGACATTTACCAATTTCAATTATTTCCATTAAAATTGTTAAACAAGATGAAGTCTAAAATAGCAGTAGAATTATATAGGGTAAGCTAGCACATGGGGGCAGGGCAATATATCATCTAGTCTCCATTTCGTCTCCGATCGACCTACATGCCCATTTGCTTAAAAGTCATCGTCCTAGTTCATGCACACAGCTGTCAAAAATCAATGAGCATGATAATGATGAAAAATCCACCCGCTAGCAACAGTTCATCAGCAAATTTAGTAAATATATAAACTAGTTTATGTATTAATCGGAGATTAAATCTTATTCTCGAACGATTTTCCTTCACATCAACTTAGTACATTCAGAATAATTAACAATCTTTTTAGATACTAAATATAATGTTCGAATATAAAAGGATAACAAGAAAAAGTTATATGAACATTTTTCACTTATTTTGAAATTATTATCACCTTCCCAGATCTCACTCATGAGCAGTCAATGCCGTAAGATGGAGCACTTCTACTAAAAGTCTACATTTTGTTTCTGCGTTGAGTATTGAATGTGGAGCATGAGTTGTTAGGGATACGAACAAAAATATAAACATTATCTATTATGTTGTTTCCACTTTTTGTTGCCATATTGCTTGGAAGAGAGAAGGGGCTGCTAGAGCGAGGGGAGGCTGGCTGGCTAGTGGAAGACGACGAATTGGAAAAGCGAACATTAGGGAATGAAAGATGCAATATATAAAGTCCTTGTAAAGGATTATACTGTGTGAATCATGGAGTACTAAACAAGAAAAGAAGAATTACATAAAAGAAAGTCATCTTCACCTATCATTATGTCCCAAGATTTCAGTTTTGGCGATAGGTTTTTAAACTGTAAAGTCATCTTCACCTAATACCATAACCATTTTCTGCTCTTATGCTTTTCCCTTTCTGTAGAAACCAAATGCAGTTGGGTGCTGGGTTAATTAATTAATTAATAGTGTATACCTGATTTTGTGTTAATTAAAAGTTAGGTAAGTAATTTCATGATATTAGGTTTTGCATTATTTGTATATTAATTATTTAATATAATTAATTAGCCATAAATTCAAATCGTATTACTTTAATTTACTTAATAAAAATTTAAACAAGATAAATATAAAGCTGTATAAGTTATTTGAATATATGTTAAATAATAATAACATAAATTATATTCGATTAATTTAAATTTTTAAATTAAACTAATTCTTTTTTTAATATCAATCAAAGGTAATTAATAATGTTAATGAAACCCTAGGTTTCGCCCTGATACAGAGGCGTCACTCCCCACTTTTAAGTAGTTGGCGGAAGGGTAGAAGCAGCTAATGCTCCCGCCGACGTGTATCCGCTCCCTTCTTGCCGTCTCCACTGCCCTTTGGTCTCATGCAAAGCCATTAATTTCTTATTGGTTAGAAAAATAAAGAGAAGAAAATTCGTCTAAATGCATATTATTGTGAGTATATAATGAATTGTTGGATTATATATATAAATACATGTGTTTCTTGTGAATCATCTTCATGTAGCTAGGTTGTTCCATTGACTGGTTTGGTTAGTCATATAGATTATTGATTTTACTTGTATTGTTTATAATTTTTTTAAATGTTTTAAGTGATGTTTATGAATGTAATAATGATTATTTTTTAAAATATTTTTATGTGTAAATATATTAAAATAATATTTTTTTAAAATTATTTTTATATCAACACATTAAAATTATCTAAAAATATAAAAAAATTAATTTTAAACAGTTTTTTTTTTTTAAAAAAATCATACCTCAAACAACATGCATCCCATAATGTATGCCATGAATTTAAACTAATTATCTCTCTCTCTCTTTTCTAGCATAAAGAAATCAAAAGATGTATGCCATGAATTTAATAACTAATTATCCAAACGCATTTCGTATTTTATCATTACAATTTTGAATAACTGGAATTCTGATCAAGGAGTTACTAAAACTTGCTGTGGGAAGTGATATAAGGCTAATCAAGTCCTTAATTGTGTTTAAAAAAAGACTAAAAAGCTTCGAACATCAATTTTTATTTTTATTTTAATGCAGCTTGCGTCATTTTTTTGAATCATTCTGATAATAATTAATGTGTCATGTGAAAAAACCGTATTATCTTCATAAACAAAGCATCTTGTTTTTATTGAGAAGTGAAAAATAATTTTATAGTATTTATACTGCAATTCACAGCATTTTGTATTTTGAATTACAATTTAGTTTTAGTTTTTTATTTGTTGTTAATTTGTTCAAAATGATGCATTTCTTTAGAGAAAAATCCCAAATCCAAGAAATACATAATATATAAATTAAATTGAGAATAAGTTACCCATCACCATCTATAATCTTTATGATAAACTTAAACTCAAATACGGAATTTAATGATTTCCAATATGCATCTCTAGTTAGATTTTATGGAAAACATAAACCTAAAATAATTCCATTACTAGTGTCAAAACTGACACAATCGGAATAGATGATATTAGGGGCAGGAACGTTTTTTATTACTTTAGAATAATTTACATGATAATCAAGACTAATTTCTTTTTTTTTCAAAACAATCTTCAACATACATTCTATTTTTGAGAACTATAATATTACATTAGACACCAGGAAAAAATATACAAAATATAAAAAATCTGCTTACAGGTCAAGTTTAACAAATCTATAAAATAAAATAATCAACAAATAAAAAAATGACAAATAGCAGTTAAAAGATACAAAATTGATGTAAAAAATAACAGTTAAAAGATACAGATTTGAAGCCACACCAAAATAAATTGTCAAGTACACTTCCACCTTAATCCATATTTGAATTAAAACAAATTCTTTTCATCTTTCCTCTTCAAACAAAATTGTCATATAAAAACATTAAAAGAATATATATTGATTTTAAAATTGTAACTTAAAAAAAAAAACCTTCTTATAGCCAAATCAAACAAATTTTATAGGATTATATATTAGGGTCAGCCAGTCAGGATTATGATTATGAGGTTGCATTGTGTATGCATCCCAAACACAAGACCCATCAATTTTATTTTATTTTTTTATCGAGAAAAAGCTGATAATTGATGCAAGGTTCATAATCAGACTCATTTGTTTTCTTGCTATCCAGACATGTTACACGTTTATTTGTTTATTTATTTATTATTTATGAAATTTAATACAACACAAGCAATAAGATCCGATCGGAACATGCTGGGAACATGCGAATCAAATTACGCTTTAAAAAGAAATTATATCTGAATTGTGTGGTGTTCAATTCTAATATTTATTCAAAAGTTCACAGATGAAGATGGTCTAGTGCGAATGCAGAATTTTAAACACACATAGAGAGATCAAGTTGCTTGGATGAGCGCCTCACTGATTATATTATCAAAATCAATCTGTTCTCCAATTGTTTGATTGACTTTACTTGTTTGTCCAGCTAATTACCAAATATCCTCTAGCCATGCTTCTCTTTTTGGCTAGGATTATCCATACGAAGTTTCCCTAGAACATTCCTCATCTCAATTTGAGATTTCAGAGGCAAAGCGACATGCCAACAAAACAAAGACAATGACATTTGAACTTACTGGAAAAAAGTTGGTTAATTACAAATTAAGATTAATTAATCGCTGCCCATTTGTTTTTTCAATACAGGAATTAATCACAACATGACATTCTGCATTAATTTGCAAGAAAATCAGATGAAGCATAGAAATTAGCTTTACGTGCCTCCATGTTTGAATGACTCTTCTACAAATTAATCATGATAGCTTGTCTTGTTTGGAAAAATGTAAATGCTAGTCTCTCATTTGATTTCCTCTACAAGCTACGAAATTGACATCTGGTCATTCCGGGAGAGCCATCCCGTGTTTCATTCCCTCCTTTACACCATGATAGTAGTTTCTTTATATATATATATATATATGGGGGAGCAGTACTTTCTTTTTCATATCATGTTGTCATTATTTGACAAATCCATCGTTAGAATCAAATGCTCGACTAAATGTGTGTGTTGGGTCATTTTTGTGGCATCATTTTGAAAAAAATTATAACTCACATATATCCATGTCGTATCTCATTTTGTCAAGCACATATTAGCAACGAAAATCACGCATTTCTTGAGTAATTCCGTGGACGTTTCACCATTCAACAGGTTGCAAGCTTATATATAGGAACTTCACTCGAATTATTGCATTTTGGCTTGACAAGCAGGTCACATGGCAAGCAAAACCAGTCGAACCACTGAGATATACATGCTAAATTTCGTAATTGAGCCTTTAGCATGTCTTTTTATCGTAATCCCAAGTATTTAATTTGCTATGCCTTATCATTAACCGTTGTAACGGGGCCTAGGATTCATCATTCTTTTAACTTATGAATAGGCAAATACCTTTACTTTATTATCAATGAGAATCATAGACAGCACAACGGGTATTTTTTTTAATCACGGTAAAAGTATTCTTGAAATAACTTGTGTTTCAACAACTTCTTTTTAACCTAATATAGTTTTGTATCTTTGTGGTGTATAAAATAGATATATTTTATTTATTTATGATTGAGCTTTAATATAAAAATAAATATGACAAATTAATGCCTAGGAATTAGGGCTAACGATGAGGGTATGCCATGTTCACAACTCTATTTATTATATTTATCTTGTTAGATGCATATCTATTCCATTATAATTTAATCTCCTCCTTGGCCATCTGCCTGCCTCTTTCTCTGTTTTTATCGTAACCCGCGGGGAATATTTCTATCTTCTATTTGTAGAGGGAAGGGTAGAAATTTCAAATGAAAACTATTAATTATTTCATTGGGATAAGGAAAAAACAAGTGTTCAGGCTAGAAGACAACAATTCCGAATTAAAGAAGAGTAGATTAGATCGAAGAGTTTACAAATGAAGTTTGTATAACTAAACTTTTGTCCTTTATAATGAGATGCTCTTGCTTGCATGATACCAAACAAAGTTCATGACAAAGCCCAGAGAAAACATAGTACCTACACAACAATATCTCTCTGTCTCTCTTACACACACTCATAAAAGATAACTCTCCTTGGAGTTCTGTAATGAATGAATAAACTACTCGAGAGTGAAACTCTCCTTGAAGTAACATTTGATTGGTGTACACTAATTTCAAAACCCAAATTTGAACTCGAACCTGCTGGGATAATACTCACTAGTATTTTCCTCTCTGCGTGTTCTCATTTATTTATGGGATCATCCTCGTTAGTATTATCCTCCCTGAGGGTGCTCATTTAAGACCAACTAGTTTATTTGAAGTCTTTTATCTCTTACAATTTAGATTTACAGAAGCAGAAAAGGAGACTTTGTGCTGGTTGATTCGCATTGCATCTTTTCACTACTCCAGCTATTGCCATTCGAAAGACAACTTATAGATAATAGAGTTCTTCAAATCAAGAAAATGCAATATCTTATTGTTAATTTCCAAGCAATCAAATTTTCTTCGCAATGTGGATACTTGAACTGTTACCTAATTGCAAGGACTTGTATGCTCAAATTCTTGATGCCCCTTCAACCAAGGAAGGGGTGGCATTTGTATGGAACTACTGTAAACTATGGGAACAATTATAATATTTCCGGAGTCATGGGCTGTCATCATCATTTATGTTAATTCATTGCGTTCAGGCTTCTGCTTGAATGAGTCCGTCGCAAATTAAATTTTCTTATTCATCGAACTAGCTAGGAGCCACCCTTTTTTATTTTTATTTTTATCAAATATTCTCTGCTGCTCGGGTCTATTTATATGGTACATTTCCCGATTCTGCATAAAAAAGGGTTTTTTTTTACCATATAAAAGAGAATATTGGCACGATTACCAGTTTGTCACATATTTGTTAAACGCAAATAAGCAATGTCTTCCTGTAGACTTGAATTTTTTTTTTTCACCTGCATTAAGAGCAAAGAGTAAATGAAATTTTATTTTCACCATATGATTAAAGATCGGGACTTCAAACAACCTTGCAAGATGAGAAGGTTTTTGCCAATTGGCAACAAGATTACACAACAATGGCCTTTTTTACTTCGTTTTGCTTATGGTGAAAGAAAGCCTTGTTTACTTCGTTTTGCTTATTGTCTTTTCTCTTTCCTTCTTTACTTCGTTTTGCTTATTGTCTTTTCTCTTTCCTTCTTTACTTCGTTTTGCTTACCGCCCCCCGCCCCCCCCCAGAAATACCGCCTGGAATATAAACGCTTGGGACCTGTGTTTTAAAATTATAATATCATGCTTAATTTAAGATTATAATCACCCTTATATATAAATTTTTTCTTTTTCGAAGGTTCAATAATCTCGAGTTAAACAATAAAAAATAACTTTCTCCCAATCTAGATTCTATCTTATCCCATCTTTCCTACTGTTTGAAATCGAGATTTACTAGTAACAACTTCAAATCTTTATTACTGGGTTGTTTTAAAAACTATCCCATGTATACAGCGTCGTAACAAATATTTTTTTGGATTAAGATCATCAAGAAATAAATGAAAATAATAATAAAAAATTATTTTTTATCAATTAAAAAAGTTTGAAATTACCATCAAATATTTGATAATTAAAAATCTTAACTAATTTTATAGTATGAATAAGTGAATAAAAAACTGATTATATATAGAAAGGATATATCATCCCTTGTACATCTTATTTAAGATAAGTTATATTATTTATTTTATTTGATTTTTGTTAAGTTATGCTTTTCTATCCATTAGTTTGTCTAAAAGTTAAAAGTCAGTCCGCAACAATAAAATGAATTATAGCTTTATGGGTTAAATCTAACAATTCTAACGCTAAAAAAATATAAAAATAAAAGAAACTATCCTTTTAATATTAAGAATATGCTATATATATAAATTCATAATCTAGAATATTAAAAAAAAAACAAAATAATTTTTTGATGTTTTTGAAATGTAAGCTAAGTTTTCGTGACTTTAATAAATTTGTTATTAAATCCATACGACATGCAAAAATATAAAAAAAAACTAATTTTCTTAATCTTTGATATTTTTAAAAGATTTTATATCATGCAAAATAGTTTTTTGATCCTTTTCTTTTCTTTTACATCTTTTATTGTATTAAAATACAAATATGATTTTTTTTATGGATTAAAATAGTTTCTCTACTAGATTTCTTATGGTTCACATTTGTTGAAGCTTTCTAACTGCTTTCAAGAAGAATCCTTGAAAAATTCCTGAAGTTTTTTTGTTATGATGTTTATGCATGTATTTTATCTATTTTGAAATATAACCTCCATTTCTTTGTTGCATGATGGATGGAGTTTGTAATTTATATGATTTGGTCTTGACTTTTTCAGCACACATGGATTTTACTCATGTGGTTAATGTATTTGATTGCCTCGACATTGCACAACTTAGATCTTTAAGTGATAAATGAAGCTTTGCTCAGTTAATTATTTTTTGAGAAGTGACAAACTTTCTTAGCCATAATGTTGCCCCTCAGTCAAACACCCCCCTAATTTGTGGTATGCTTGCATCATTACTCGCTCATTTTATTTTGGTGGAGAAGTGGAGCTTTCATTATTCTTATTATCTGAAAGAGTTTATCAAAACATCTATTATCAATAATTGTTGCAAATTGCTCTTAACTAAGCATTCATTTGATAACATTTTTTATGTATCATAGCCATCCTTTAAAGGGTAAGCTGGATTTTTAGCCACGAAGATGCCTCCCAAGGGTAATGTTACTCAAAACTGCTTCTAAAGTTTATTAAGTAATTCATTATCATAGATTGCCTTGGAGCAACATTATCCTTAACTAATGTAGATAGTGTCCATTACTCATAGAGTACAAAGCATTGCCTTCACCCGCTACTTAATTTTTCAAAGATGACTTATAAGAAGTGTCAATCTTGTCAAGAATTTTGCAAACTCAATCAATGATTATTTTCTCATTCCAAAATTGGTCTTAAAAAGCTAAAAAGTATGCAATCCCATTCCAAGACTCTTTTTATTGAAAGATGCAATCCCATTCCAAAAATAATGAAGTTTTAAATGAATAACATAACCTCGTTTGTAAAGTTTCTACATTTATGTTCTGACAATTATGAGTTCTTTGGTTTACTTCACAAAAGCTAAATTATACATTTTCACTCATTCTCTTATGAAATTAACTGATAGTTCCATGCATAAATAGTGCCTCATTTGTTTCAAAGAAAAATAGTTTTTTGAAAATCACTTTTCAGACTTTTTTATTTTTATTTGTCATTAAAAAAGTTGGTCAATAAAAAATACTTTATAGGTAAAAGGAAATCTGGCTTGGTTTTCAAGAAAAGTATTTTTCTTTTATTTTAAACAGAAAACACTTTTTAAAAGTTGTGAAAAAACTAGAAATATCATGTTATTTGCTGATTATATCAAATTTGATCTTCAAACTTTTGATTTCTATATATTTTATTTTGAATATTGTTTTTCAATTACATCCCTTAGAATTTGATTTTTATATGAACTTTGGTCCTCATTTTTAAGATTATCATTTACCTTTCTCTTATTATTTTTTAATTAAAATTTTTTTCTTTATCATATTTGACCCTCATTCTTTTGAATGTTATTTATTTTATTTAAAATAATTTATGAAATTGTAATTTATTATTTTTTAATTTCATCATTTTTTAACTTTTTTATCTATTAGATCCGATCTCTATTATTTTGATTGTTATTTATTTTATTTGAGATAATTTATGAAATTATTTTTTTTCAATTTCATTCTCATTCAACTTTTTAATTTGTAAGATTTGTTCCTCATTATTTTAATAAACTTGAAAAAAAAGTAAAAAATTAATAAGTTATTTTTCAACTCATTTTCTATAACATAGCCAAAAATTAAAAAAATATTTTTCAACTTATTTTTCATGAAATTAAAAAACATTGTAAAATAATTTATTTTTCAGAAATTTATTTTTCAAGAAACCACTTTAAAAAAACAACAACTTTCTAGCAAACAAACGAGACCTAGATCTCTTCATATTAAGGTTGCCTTATTTAACAATCCCTAAAACTATAGTGATTATGCTATATTCACCATTTTCTCCAAAAAAATCATCCATTTTGGATCATGTTGTTAACTTGCTTCTTGAACCCTTGATAATGGTAATGTAATGACCTATTGTTCTTGTATGATACTCATATTTGGCTTTTTTATTGCATCATTTATGGAAAGATGGTTGGATGTGTTTAGGGGGTTAAAGTGCTATCAAATAGACATTTACAAGATGTTGGAAAATGTTAAAGAGAGGAGAAAAAAAAAAGATTGTTTACAATATTTTCTCTTATAGCTTAAACCTTGTGTGTTTTGAGAAGTGTGGTGCTTAGGCTGAAATATGGCTATTGATGATGTTTGATTTTTAGGGTAGAAAGGTTTTTTTAGAAAAATTTAGATAATATGACTAAGGTTGTAGGTTATATTTATCAATGATATTGATATGTGAGTTTATATTAGTTGCCTCTTCAATAAATTTTAATGGTATCTTTGTATCTTGGAACTTTCCCTCTTTTGTAGATCTCTCAGTTTTTCAACTACAGCCACCATATCTAAGAATTGATTTGAGGTCTTGCAAACCATATATCTAAAATAAGAAGCCTTAAAAGTATTCATGAATATAAAGATCATTTCTTTTTTTATCAAAGAAAGGTCAACTTGAAAAACATGTCCTCAGAATCTTTGAGCATATTTTGTAACAATTTCATTGGCTTTTTTCTTAATTTCTTGAAAGGACATTCGTTAGGGGCCAATTCTAGGTTCAACTCATACCATTTAGTAAACTCTATGACAAGATCACTTCACTTTTAGATTTAGGTTCTGCCAAGGCCCATATACTAATGAAAAGCAAGTCTACCCAAACTTTCATGGAAGTAATATATATTACCTTAACCATTTTACTATAATAAAGCCATATATAAATTATAGGACATTAAGATCTAGTGAACTTGTCGAATCAGGGCACCTTGAAATACTTAGGAATGATGATGACATCAAGCACTAGACACATCTCAATAACATCACGAGAACCATGCAAAATTACCCTTTAAATGGCTTCCAATCATTTTTCAATTCAATGATACCAACTTGTACTTGTTATTTGGGTTATTTCAACCTTTAAAGAATTGATTTGACTTTGTCCAATCTAAGTTCTTTTTATATCCCTCATTTGCTTCTTATAAATCTTGGTAGGAGTTGGTGTTTTAGGGGTGGGGTTATATTTCTTCTATAAATAAAAGACGTGTGATGTTGCAAAAACTAATAAATATGACATGTTTGAGGAAAAACAAAGTTAATTAAATGCAGGTTTGTCCTTTACAGGGAGGTAATGGTCACCATCTAGTGTTTTATTACACTGATAAGGGAATTCATATTCATCTTAGTCAATTTATACTAATCCAAACTCTCATAGAATCTATACGATGACCATTTGGCACCTACAAGCCCTAGAATTTAGGAAGCTATATGTCAGGTTTTCCTTGATGCAATTTACATATGAAACATACATTTGAAGGAGAGGTTGTATTCATTTAGTGAACATGAGTAAGTTTTTATCTAGTCTCAAAGGATCTCAGATATGTCCAGTGACAATCTTCGTACAATATGAGAGCATTGCAAGGAATGATTAAGATATATATATCCATAATTACCAAGCAGACACTCAAATATAAGTTACATGTTTCATATATTTGAACCCTAACCTATAGTCATAGAGAAAACCACTAATCCCCCACTTAACTTGGAAGTAAGTAATGGATGAGGCATTAACTATATTTAAAATGCATGCAAAATGTCAGATATTTAAGCGTAAAAAAATAAATGCTAATAATAAAAATGCATAGACCAATAAATAATAAATAATCTAAAGCATAAAAAGATGCATGTTAATAATAATAAAATATACAGACCAATAAAGTTACAGTGAAGGTCCACCCGAATCACAATCATTAAGATATGGGTGGAAAGAACAAGAAATTCTTGGTATTTCTCAATTAAAAAGATTCAAAGTCGCAACCTAATATTTCGGTTACTAGAAACCCTAATTAATTTTAGAATCTAGATAAAGAGACTAATTGTGTATAAAGAGGATGTATCACCATCATATACCTTACCTAATATAAGTTGCATTGTTTGTTTAGTCTAATTTTTATTAAGTTATGTTTTTTTATCCATTGGTCTACTTAGAGTCAAAACTCGGTCCACACCAATAGAGGGGACCATAGTTTTATAAGTCAAACCTAACCATTTTAACGCTAAAAAATATAAAAATAAAAGAAACTATCCTTTTAATATTATACATATAAGTTCATAATCTTAGAAATTAAAAGAAACATAATATTTTATATATATATAAATCAAATTCTTGTAGCTTTAATAAACTTGGTGTTAAATTCATAAGGCATGCAAAAATATAAAAACTATATTTTTTAAATCTTTGGTATTTTTAAAAGATGCTAAATCATACAAAATATTTTTTGGTTATTTTTTTATATGTTTTTTATATAAAAATACAAATATTATTTTTTTAGAAACTTGGCCATAATAAAATTAAAAAAAATTGATAATTCTTTTAACAACTCATTCACATGCAAAAAAGAAAACTTATCATCATCAACAATCAAACTTATATCATCATAAATCATCATCAAACAATCCTAAAACCATACACAATTAATATTTTGTCCCAAAAAACTAATAATTTATCAAAAAATAGTGTAATGTTAGGAATCGACCTTCCAAGGTTGTTATGGTTGTCTAGGAACTATTGGAACAAACTAAAGAAGTTATTAGAACCAAGGTAATCTTGGAAATTCATGGAACCACGAAGCACTATCGATACCAACACGTGGAATTATGTGCTATTGCTACTAGAGGAGAAGCACCTAGTGGTTCTGAAACTCCTGTATCTTCTCTTTGATTTCTCATTAATAATGTATTAAACAAACACTTGTAGAGAAAGCTCTACTCCACTGAAATTTCAGTCTTCTTTCTATTTTTCAGTTCAGGCCTGTCTTTTCCTTCTATTACTGTTTATTAACACAACTGCTTTTGGAAAAAAATCTTATTAGGTCAGAAACTAATTTTTTCTCTCTTTACTTGCTAATTGCAGAGAAGAAAATAGATGCTTGTAGACAAATCTATGCTCCGTTGAAGTTTTAGTCTTATTCTTGTATTTCAATTCATGTATGTCTTTTCCTTTATCTTTTGTGTATTGTTGTGGATTTTTCTAGGGAAAAATCTCATCAGGTCTCAAACTAATTTGTTCCCTTTTCGATCCTCCACTTGCAGAGTAAAAAAGAGATGGTTGTAGAGGGAGCTCTACTCCATTAAAGTTTCAGTCTTCTTATTGTTTTTCAGTCTAGGTATGTCTTTTCCTTCTACTGCTGTATATTGCTGTGACTATTTCGAGGAAAAAATCCTATCAAGTATGAAACTAATATGTTCCCCCTTTGATTCTCTACTTGCAAAGCATAAAATGAATGCTTGTAAATGAAACTTAATTTTTTTGAAGTTTCGAGTTTGAGAGATTCTGTCATTGTCTAGCTTTGATAGCTACTGCTAAGTTAAATGGTGGTTATTGATGAGTAGATAAATTAGAAGGAAGATTGTTGTAGTCATGGCTAGAAGCATGAAGATGATTGTGGTTAGATCTATTAGATGCTTAATGTTGTTCGTGGATGATGTAATTTGGGGAAGATGAGCAAGTGAAGTTTATTGATAAGAGGGGGGTGTAGTAGTATGGAGGAAGTAAAGCTTTAGGTGGTGGTGGTGAGATTTGTAACACTAGGGTGATGGTAAAAGATGTGAAGGTGGATGTTGCACCTTGATGAATGTTATGGCGGGAGCTGAAAATATACATCATGGAAAGTTAGGAGTAGCCACCTAGTAATTAAAGAAAACCAGGCATCTTAAGAGTTAGCACTAGTTTCAGAGATTTGGTAAATGAGTTAATTATGCTTTAAAGAAGTACCATGTCATTCTTATAACATTTTTTATTATGAAAGGTTATCTTTACTATATATTTTATCTTAAATATATCTTTTTGATTGCCATCCTAATTATTTTTAGATTTTTTTTTTAATTTTCTAGTTATCTTGTGAAAAAATTTATATTGGTCTCTAAACATAGAAGACTTATTAAAGATATTGACATTAAATTCTAAGAAGAAATTTCCTTCGAGATTGCTAGAAATGAACATAACGGAAGAGAATTTATTATATATGTTTTATTTTTTCTTATCATGGTGCAAATGAAAAACAGTAACCACCCAAAGCTTTTTCCTCACCAGCTATTACGTTTTTCTCTTTTGCAGGTATGAGAATATTTGCCAGAAACCGTAAGTCTGCGAATGAAGTCTTCATCTTGCATTCATGGGGTACAAAACGGAAGACCCCAACACCATTTATTTTTTTTTGCTTCTTGTTACTCCCTCTTATGTTTCTAGGCAAAAGGAGACTACAATACTAACAATCCTAGAGGAGAAAAATTGTCAAATCCTTGTTCCACGCGGAACCAAAAACTGAACCTTGCTTCACAAACGCAGATCTTTATTCAAGACACCCCCAAGTTCATATAACCCCTTACAGTTCCTTATTTTCCATTACCTACATTTACCTGTTGCAAGCATAGATTCAAACAATGGACAATTATTGTTTCCTCTTGTAGCGTTCAGTGTCCACAAGGGATCTGTTCTTTTTCTTCTTCTTTTTTTACATGAGAACTTACGAAAGTCTAGTGTTTTCGATGTTCCGACTGTAATGGGAATTTATTTGGTAGCTTCCAACATTATTCAATACCACTAGCAAACAGTAAATTCTTGAATCAACAGTGCATAACAGGAACCTAAGCTGAAGCAAGTGAAAAGCGTCATACCTGGTATTGAGGAGCAGAAACTTCTTGGTTTGACAATAGAACAATACTACAAATTCCCAAAAAGATGTCACCACCCCTGCTCCCTTTTCTTTAGTCTGCCTCTGTCACTCTCTCAGTATCTCCCTCTCTCTTTTCCTTTTCTTCCCCCTTTTGTGTCTCACTGTCCTGTTTCCTTTTTTATTTTCCTTCCTTTTCTCTACTCACCGTCTCTCTTCGTCTCACTCTATTAGCAGCATATATTCACCTTTCATCTATATATTATTGTATAGTTATTAGCATATATATTTCAGCTTGATCCTTGAATCATTAGCAGATATTCAGCAATTGTTAGCTGAAATATAGGACCGTGTTTTTCTTCCTCATGTAATAGATACTAGTGTAACTATAGAATGAAAAATACAGAGCAGAACAATTCCCTTCTTCTTACATGGTATCAGAGTAGATTCTCTGCATATTTCTATAAGCACATTTCTTCAACGTTTTTTTTCCTGCAGCCATGTCAAATACCACATCCCAGACAGCCTCCTCTTTCACATCAACATCCATTCAAGACATATCCTCATCATATTTCCTTCATTCCGCTGATCATCTTGCTGCCATCTTGATCTCCACTCTCTTTAATGGTGACAATTATCCTACCTGGAAGAAGGCGATGAAAATGGCCTTGAGTGCCAAAAACAAATTGGTTTTTGTTAACGGTACTCTCTCCAAGCCAACATCTTCTGTCCCCGATATTCAGCTGTGGGAACGTTGCAGTGCAATGGTCTTATCATGGCTTCTCAATTCCATTGATAAATCCATTGTTAGCAATTTAATCTATCATGCTTGCCCTCGTGATGTCTGGCTCGATCTTGAGGATCGGTTCTCTCAAAGCAACAATCCAAGAATCTTCAAACTGAAACGCGACATTGCTACTCTCACCCAAGGTTCCATGACAATCTCTGCATACTTTACAACACTTAAAAGTCATTGGGATGAGCTAGTCATGCTCACTCCCACACCACAATGCACTTGTGGCATCTTAACATAATTGAATTACATACAAGATATTAAACGTGCTTTTTAGTTTTTAATGGGGTTGCATGACTCATATGCTTCGATTCGTAGCCAAGCTTTGGCTATGGATCCATTACCTCCTGTTAACAAGGTATATTCAACCTTGTATCAAGAAGAGAAACAACGCCTTCTTCATATTCCCAGTTTTCAGCAGAGTCTGCTACTATGATGGCTCCTCGTCATCTTTCTCCACGTTTTGATAGTAAAGGGCGAAGGCGTGGTTGTCCAAAATATGACTATTGTGACCGTGATAGTCACTAGAGAACACACTGTTATAAGCTCAATGGATATCCCAACAACAGACCTGAACCTCGTGAGACGCTTGATAGATTATCTGGTTCGTCAAAGGTAGCAAATAATGTCATTGGTTCTTCCACTCCAGCTGGTTCCTCAAAAACTGAAAATATTATTACTGGTTCTTCAACCTCTACTGAGATAGCTATCCCTGGCCTCACAAGTGATTTATACAATCGGCTCTTGGAATTTTTATCACCCGTGAACACCAACTCTGCCAACTTTGCTGCGTATTTTTCCAACAATTTCTCTTTCTAATGTTTTATACATACCATCATTTAAATTCAATTTGTTGTCCATCAGCAAACTCACTGGTACTCTCAACTGTGTTGCTATTTTTTTTCTTTTAACTTTTATGTTTTTCAGGACCTATCAATGAGGAAGCTGATTGAAACAGGTGAAGTACGAATGGACTTTATCATTACAAACCTTTTTCTGCCTTTGTTTTTCATTCTCAACGCATTTCTGACTCTCCTCTTTGATATCAATAACTTCGTCACCCTTCTACTTCAAGTATTCCAACAACTTTAAATTTTTCAAAATCACATTTGCCTTGTGATGTTTGTGATAGAGCAAAACACACCTGTTTATCTTTCTTTTTTTAATAGAAATAAGAGCATCTTTTATTTTAATCGGATTTATTGTGGTATATGGGGTGGTTATCCTATAGCTTTATATTCAAGTGCCCACTATTTTTTAACCATTATGGATGATTACTCACACATTATAAGGGTTTATTTCATGCGTATGAAATCAAAAACTTTTACTTGTCTTATCAATTTTTGTGTAATGGTTAAAAATCAATTTAATTGCACCATTAAACAAACATATGTATATCGATAATGGATAAGAGTTTTTATCTAATAACATTCAAATTTTTTTTTATAACTATGACATTATTTACAAGCGCACATGTGTGGATAGACCTCAACAAAATGATATTGTTGAATGTAAACATCGTCACCTTTTTAATGTGGCCTAATGTTTATATTTTCAAGCCAATCTTCCTTTTTTTTTGTTGGGTGAATGCATTCTCACATTAGTTATTTAATTAACCGCGTCCCTTCACCTGACCTTAATTATAAGTCACCATATGAATTCTTTTTTCAAAAACAACAATCATATTCACATTTATGAGTGTTTAGGTGTTTATGTTATGCTCAAACCACTCATAAAAATCATGATAAATTTTCTCCTTGTATTCTACAATGTGTTTTCTTAAGCTACCCTATCCATCATAAGGCTTATCATGTCTATGATCTTAAACATAAAAAAATTATCATTTCTCGTGATGTTATATTTGAAGAAGCTATTTTCCCTTATCATCTCATGACCCTAGATCCCACACCTTCCCCTTCCTCTCTACACTCTCCCATCACCCTGATCCCACCTTCTATTCTGAAGCTGCCCATCACCCTCACTGGCGTGATGCCATAGCAGTTGAAATACAAGCCTTAGAAGTAAACCATACTTGGACCCTTCAACACCTTCCATTTGGCAAAACCCCAATTGGTTATAAGTGGGTGTTCAAAATAAAATTCCAGGCTGATGGTTCCATAGAGAGACACAAAGCTCACTTAGTGGCCAAGGGATATGCTCAAGTAAAAGGTTTGGATTATCATGACACTTTTGCTCCCGTTGCTAAACTCATTACTGTTAGATGTGTTCTTGTAGTGGCTGCAACTTGTCATTAGCATCTTTTTCAGTTGGACGTTCACAATGCATTCCTCCATGGCGACCTTGATGAAGATGTTTTTATGACTCCTCCACCTGACATCAATAACTTCAAAGCCATGCTTGCTCAACGCTTTCAGTTTAAGGACCTAGGCCAAGTTAAATATTTCCTTGGCCTTGAAATTGCTCGCTCTCCTACTGACATCTTCCTCACTAAACACAAATATGCCCTTGATATACTTGCTGATAGTGGTCACCTTGGTGCACGTCCCTCTTCTTTTCCAATGGAACAACATCTTAAGCTTAATAATACTGATGGTGATCTACTTCATGATCCCAGTTCTTTCCGCCGCCTTGTTGGCCCTTTGACATATCTCACGATCTCTCGTCCTGACATTGTGTTCCCTATCAATCTTTCAAGTCAGTTCATGCACCAACCCCCAATAATCACATTATAATGTTGTTGTTTGTGTTCTCTGTTACCTCAAAGCTTCTCCAAGCCAAGGCTTATATTTCCTTTCTATTAACACTCTTCAAGTGTCAGCTTATTTAGATCCGGACTAGGCTACTTGTCCGTTCACTCATCGTTCAACCACCGGTTTTTTTATTCAGCTTGGCACAGTTCTATTTCCTAGCTCACTAAGAAACAACATACGGTCTCTCGTTCATCTGCTGAAGCTGAATACTGTGTTCTTGCTTCCACCACTTGTGAACTTACATGGCTCAAAACACTTTTACATGTTCTTGGTGTCCACCATTCCCAGCCTATATTTTTACATTGTGATAACCAAGCAGCTCTTCACATTGCTTAGAATTCTGTCTTTCACGAACATACCAAACACATAGAAATTGATTGTCATATTGTCCGTAAAAAGCTCAAAGTCAGCCTTATCTCCACCCAACACATCCCTAATCACAGTCAACTGGCAGATATCTTCACAAAAGCTTAAGGTCGTGAAGCTTTCTAGGCATTACCATGCAAGTTGGGCTTTACGGATCTCCATGCTCCAACTTGAGGGGGAGTATTAGCAGCATATATTCACCTTCCATCTATATATTATTGTACAGTTATTAGCATATATATATTTCGGCTTGATCCTTGGAATCATTAGCAGATATTCAGCAATTGTTAGCTAAGATATAGGATCATGTTTTCCTTCCTCATGTAATATATACTACTATAAATATACAATGAAAAATACAAAGAGAACAATTCTTTTCTTCTTACACACTCCCTGCCTTTATGTGTTTTCATTTCTGCCTCCTTTTTTTTTCCTCTATATATATATATATATATATATATATATATATATAGCCCCCTCTCATGTTTATTTATCAGCCAGCCAACAGCAGACCAATTTTGAATTTCCTTCCAAAATGTTATCAATCTTGCATAATCGACTCTTGAAGATTGGGATAAACCTAGGCTTGAAATTGGGTATGGTGCTAGCCATTAATATCTTTTTGTTTGATTTGTGGGAGAAGATTTAGGCATGGAAAATACAATTTAACCTCCCAAGACAGCAGTACATAATGAAAATATGGACTCTTCTTTTGCATGAGAATCAATCATGATCAGGAATTGAAGGCAATGATTGCATGAAATCTTTCCTTAGATATGTTCTTGATTTTGCCACGTGATTTTGTCTTCAGCTAAGGAAAGTGCTTCGGCTTCCTTATGTTCTTGATCCTATTTCCATCCTAGCCTCTATTGAAAAATGGAAATTCCTTTACATGAATAACTCCTTGCATTCTTCCAATGTGTAATTGTTGTCCATATGAAATAGTCCCAGCTGTGAACATATTTGTCCAATATCCCTTATTTAGTGTTCATATCACAAGAAAATGTTTGCTAGCAAGAATAGTGAGCAAAGCAAGGTAGTTATTGTATACTACGAGAGCATTTTCCTTAGCTAGCTTGACATATATTTTGGTAGTTACATTTCTAGGATCAAATCAGTAGCCATATTTATTGGTATAGTTTGTAATTGAGTAAAGAACAAAAAGATATATATCCTATGTTGAAAAGAAAAACTCCTTTTTAATGTTTATAAGTGTAGGTTTCTATAATAAATTAAACCGTGATGGAAAAACTTTTTTTGCTATTATATAGATATTTATAATATCAAAAGGTGACATTTAAAACTTAAAATATTAGTGAGATTAATTTATGACTGTTGAGATAAATCTAAATAGCAGTTATTCTAGTTAATTTAAAGTATAACTCTTTTATGAACAATTATATAGATCTATGAAAAGTCATATTGTTTCAAGTCTATAAAAACAACAAAACATAATAAAAAGTATATTCTTTTCATAGTCTTATCTTCTAATTCTTTTAGAGGTATAGAGGACTTAGTTGTATCCTAAAGGTATTGTCTCTATATAGGACAAATAAATACTTTAAAGATAGTGTTTTCAAGCCATTGAGCCAAGTCTATATTTGTTTCCATCCTAAATATTTCATATAATTTTAAGGTGTTTAATCTATTAGAGACAATATGAATTCCAACGTCAGGGTTGCTAAGGATGTCAAAATTCAATTAGATCATTTTGATGGTATGAATTACATAAGGTGGATGGACAAGATGGTGTTCTTGTTTACTTCATTAAAGATTTACTACATTCTTGACTCATATCTACCTGCACTACCTGAATCAAAAGAAGATGAATATGCTTCTATTAAGATTGAAAGACTAAAACATGAAGAAGATAAAGTGCTTTGTTGAAAGCATCTTCTGAATACTCTAACTAGTTGACTTTATGACATCTTCTTCAAATTAAAATTGCCAAAAAAAATTTAGGTTACCATGAAGATACGTTACTAGCAAGGAAAACAAGATTCTGATCAATTTTTTCTTAAAAAAATTATGAGTGTGAGATTACCGATAATATGTATATGTCAATCATGGATCAAGTCTATGAAATTCAAATGTTGATATCAAAATTTAGTATTTTGGATATCAAAGTTCCTGATTCATTTCAAGTAGGGGTATTTTTTATCAAAACTTCCTCTATCTTGGAATGAATATGGGAAAAAGATGTTTCATTCTATAAACAATTACACTTTTAAACAATTTCAAATACACTTGCAAATTAAGATTCAATCTCATATGGGTGAATTGCAAGCAACAAATTCTAAAGTGAATTTGGTTACTAAAACTTTTCTAACATTAACTTAAAATAATTTGAAAGTACAAAAGAGAGAAAACAAATTCAAAAATAAATAAAACACTAATAAAAAGTATAAATTTTTTTTTCTATTATGAAAATAAAAGGCACTACATAAAAAAGTGCAGATTCAAGAATTTCAATAAGAAAAGTGATTCTTTCAAAGTGAATATGGTTGAAAAAGATGAAGTCAGGGAATTGGTTGCTATAGTTTCAAACATTCAAGTGGGAATGATTACCGAAGAAAATATGACAACTAATGTTGTAAAGACTTTGGATTGGTGGATGGATTCTGGTATAATAGTTCATGTTTGCAATAATAAAACATGGTTAAGACTTATGAAGAATTGAAAAAACCTAAGAGGTCTTGATGAGTAACTATAATTTTACCAAAGTTTTGAGAAAAGAAACTATTGAGTTGAACTTTACTTCTAAACAAAAAATTATCTTTAATCAATGTGTTTCATGTTCCTGAAATTAGAAAAAACCTTGTATCTGGTAATCTTTTAAGCAAGAAAGGGTTCAAGATTGTTCTGGAGTCTGATAAAGTTATTGTAACTTAGAGTGGGATGTTTGTGGAAAAAGATTATTCTTATGATGGCATGTTTAAGTTTAATAGTAATGAAATCAATGTTATTTTTGCATAATTATATTTCATATCAACATGATAATAATAACAAATGTGAAGTATGTATTCAAGCAAAGATGACAAAAAAAACATTTTCTTAGAGTATAAATGAATTTTCAATTACTTGAGTTGGTCCATTTTTAGATATATGAAATAAATAGTAAGTTAACAAGGGGTGGGAAAAGATATTTCATAACTTTTATTGATAATTATTCTTGTTTTATCTATATTTACTTGTCAAGAACTAAAGATGAAGCCTATGGAAAAATCAAAGAATTCAAGAAAATGGTAAAAAATTAAAAGGAAAAGGCCAATTAAAATTCTTAGAAATGATAGAGCTGGAGAATACTTTTCTAAGAAGTTTTTTTATTTTTTAAGAAAAACAGAATAATTCATCAAACGACAGCACCCTATACATCACAATATAATGGACTTGCTTAAATGAAAAATAAGACCTTAGTGGATATGGTTAATATCATGTTTTTAAATGCTAATTTTCCAAATAATTTATGGGGTGAAGCCATACTTACTACATGTCATATTTATAATAGAGTACTATCTAAAAAAGTAAATATTTTTGCATATAAAACATGAAAAGGTAGAAAATCAAATCTCAATTATTTTAAAGTGTGGGGGTGTGTAGCTTTTTATAAACTTTTTGATCCTCAAAAAAAAATTGAACTTAAAGGTCTTAAGCATATTTTTGTTGGTTATGCACAAAATTCAAAGGCTTATAGACTTTTAGATTTAAAAACTAATGTGATTGTTAAATCTATACATATTGAATTTATCAAAAATAAATTCATAAGTGATTCAAATGCACAAGAACCAAATCTAAAAGTAATAACTCCTAAGTCAATGTGAAGTAAAAAAACATAAAAAACTAAAAGTAATAGGTTAAGTGAACCTAGAAGAACTCAAAGAGTTAGAAAAGAAAAACACATAGATATAGACTTATTTGTACTAATTTAATTGTATTTTTAGTGGAAGGTGATAAAAATACAATATTGAGATGAACACCTATGATCATAAATATGGAAGATGATCCAAAGACATTTAGTTAAGCTATGTTTTTTAGGAATGTTGCTTTTTGAAAAGAAGTAGTAAATGATGAAATAGATTAAATATTATCTAATAATACTTGGGTTATAGTAGATTTACCTCTAAGTTCTAACCCATAGGATGTAAGTTGGTGTTTAAAAGAAAATACATTACTAATGGTTATATACAAACCTTCAAGCAAAAATTAGTTACCCTAAGGCTTTACTTAAAAGAAGTGCATTAATTATTTTGACACTTATTCTTCGATGACAAGAATTACATCAAATAGAGTTTTATTTGCATTAATATCAATTTATGAATTATAAGTTAATTGAATAGATGTAAAGACGGCTTTTCTAAATGGTGATTTGAAGGAAAAGGTGTATATGAAACAACTTGAGGGTTTTATGCTTCCTGAAAATGAAAAAAAGAGTATGTAAATTGATAAAATCTTTATATGGTTTAAAACAAGTTTTGAAATAATAACATCAAAAGTTTGACAAAGCAATTTTGTTGAATGGTTTTCATCACAATGATAGCAATTTTGTTGAATGGTTTTCATCACAATGATGCTGATAAATATATGTCTTCCAAAGTCATAAAAGATTTTGGTGTGATTATTTGTCTCTACATAGATAACATATTAATATTTAGCACCAATATGATTGAAATAGTTAAAACTGAATGATATCTCACTTCTATCTTTAAAATGAAAGATCTTCATGAAGTAAATATAATTTTAGACATCAAAGTTAAGAAACATGGTGGTGGTTATGCACTTAATCAATCACATAATATTAAGAAAATACTTGATAAGTTCAAACATCTCAATATAAAGAAAGCTAATATCTCATTTGACTTTAGTATGAAATTAAATTATTATTGTGATAAAGTGGTAGCACAACTAGAATATGTTATTATCATTGGAAGTTTTGTGTATGTTATGCATTGTACAAGACTAGATATAATTTTTGTACATACAAGTTGTCGCTACACGACGTCGGGCGACGGCTCCGCTCTTTTTTTGTTTTTTTTTTAAAACAAAAAAATAATTTAGTTTTTATTTGATTGAGTAAATAAAGATTTTTATTGGAGTCGCCATCTAGTAATTTGAGGGAACTAGAAATCCAAAATTAGACACTGGTCCTAGAGATTCGGGTACTGGGTTAGTTATGATTAAGGAAAGATAGACACCACCCTTAAAACATCCTTTCAGAGAAAAGTTACCTTTACTTGTTTGTTTTTCTTATTTGATTCAAATGCTATTATATTTTGAGCTTATTTATAAATTTTTTAACATGGTTAACGTCGGTCCCTAAAAATAAGAGACACATTAAAAATGACATCAGTCCCTAAAATTAGGAGACTTTGTCTAAAATGTTGACGTTTATCCCTAAAAAGGAGAGTTACGTCTGATTTACCAAAATAAATAATAATGGACATAATCCATATTTGGTATTTAAATTTTTGACTTCGGTCCTTTTCTATAAATAAAAGAGATGTGTCGACAAATAATATTTATTTTATAAAATAAAAATCATTTTGATATCATTGACAAATAGATATATCAATTCTTGAAAATTGGGTTTTAAACCCATGAACAGTGATATGATAAAATAGGTGTTGAACCCACGTCATTATTTATTTTTGTTTATTTTTGTTTTTTTCACATGCAAAAATTTACAAGTATTTATATATAAAAATATTAAAAATTACCATTAAATATCATAAAAAATTACCTGAGTACCCCTGTATAGGCAAAATACTGAAATACCCTCGGATTTATCAAAAATTTGCGAAAATGCCACTAGCGGCGCGTATGGCTCACGTGTGGTTACTGTTGACAGCGGTGAAATTTTTCGATGAGATTCCGGCAAAAAGATGGTCGATTCTGGTAGATCCGAGGATGAGGATTCTGATGGTGGTGGTCTCGTTGGTCGTTGATGCTTGAGGAGGGAGAATCGACGACTTGAAGGTCGATTGACCGATGTCGGTCGCGGCCTTTTTCCGGCCCAATTAGCCGGTGAAAAAGTGTGAAACGGCAGGGGTTTTGCTCAGGGGGAGGCGATGCACAATTATATGGTGGTTTCACGGCTTGAGAATCGCCGGCGAGAGGAGAGAGAAGCTCTGGGTTTTGATCTGGTGTGGACGAGTGTTAGGTGCACTCGTGCGTCTGAAGGTTGTGAACCACTGGATCTCAGATGAACAGATCCTGCGGTTGTGATTCAGACAACAATTCACGGATTGTTAAAATTTTCAAACTTCCACCGATTACTATTTGTCTTATTATATATAATAATACTAAATAATAATAATATTTATTTATAGGGGTAAAAATTAAAAATTCAAATTAGTATTATAAAAAGTTTTTCACCCGCTAAAAATCAATTTTAAATTACAAAAAAAACTTTTTTATACGTGTATCAACTCGGTGGACTCGGTTTTGACCGAAAATGACGGTTTTGACCCGAAACAGCCCGAAACTCATTTTTCATCCCGGTCGACATGGTGGGACCCGTATTGACCCGGTGGACTCGGTTTTGATCGAAAATGACGGTTTTGACCCGAAACATCCTGAAACTTATTTTTCATCCTGGTCGACATCATTTAACCCGATTGACCTGGTGGACTCGGTTTTGACAGAAAATGATGGTTGACTCGAGAAAATATATTGTAAACTCTTCTTTTTTTTCCTTTTTTTTTTCTTCTTTTGTTTTTATTTATTATATTTTTTTTGTCATGAATAATAAGATAAAATAACATTCAAAAATAATTAGTGAATCCAAAATTGGGTTACAACAGTTGTCCCCTCTTTACAATGCTTACGACGCAAAGGCATTGAAAAAGATCATTTTCTTTTGACTTTGCATAGGAAGTTTTGTAAAGAAAAATGATGAAGGTGTTGAAAAACACATATATTTTCAGTTGGTCTAATTCTTATGGGCGACCTGCCCAAGTGAAAAACATGAAAATGTTTTTAATCTTGATTGTTTTGTGAAATACTTGAAAGTGATTTCAACAATGGTTTGGTGAAATACATGAAAGTGATTTCAACAATGATTTGGTGAAATACATGAAAGTGATTTCATCAATGGTTTTCTGAAATACATGAAAGTGATTTCAGAGTTTTTTTTACATGAAAGTAATTTCATCCTTGATTTTGTGAAATATATGAAAGTGATTTCAACAATGATTTTCTAAAATACATGAAAGGGATTTCATCATTGATTTTCTGAAATACATGAAAGTGATTTCAGATTGATTTTGTGAAATACATGGAAGTGATTTCATCAATGGTTTTGTGAAATACATGAAAGTGATTTCATCATTGATTTCCTGAAATACATGAAAGTGATTTCAGATTGATTTTGTGAAATACATGGAAGTGATTTCATCGATGGTTTTGTGAAATACATGAAAGTGATTTCAACAATGGTTTTCTGAAATGCATGAAAGTGCTTTCAGATTGATTTTATGAAATACATGGAAGTGATTTCACTATGATTTTCAAGGTTAATGAAAACTTATAAAGGAAGTCATATTTGTATGACTCAGATTTTATTTGTAAAAATATCGATCTCAAAGATGATGAAAGCTTCTCACGAAAGTCTTATATCTACGGTTGAGATCTGATTTGTAAATCGATCTTAGAGATGATGAAAGCTTCTCATGAAAGTCTTATATCTACGACTGAGATCTGATTTGCAATCGATTTCAGAGATAATGAAAGCTTCTCATGAAAGTCTTATATCTACGGTTGAGATCTAATTTGTAAATCGATCTTAGAGATGATGAAAGCTTCTCATGAAAGTCTTATATCTACGGTTGAGATTTGATCATTTGTTCAGAGTAATAGTAAGAGTAAAATCCTTATAAATTACGCAGTATTTAGTGACAAACATCATCAACTTCTTGTATTTCAAGCCTTTCAAAGTTCCCAACTCTTGAAGCGTTAATCATGTCTTCCTCTTCTTCCAATGTTAACCCAAATCTTGTTCCTGTAGTAGAGCCTATAGTTTGGCGTACTACTTTTGAAGTGAATGGTCATCCAGTTACAATAGAAGATACTGTAATAGACAATGAAGATACTGTTATAACCGTGGCTAGAGACATGGTCCTTCCCCGTGATGAAACCATGTTGGCAACTAGGAGCGATATTGAAGCAGTGAATCAGTCACTTGCTCTCAATATCAAAGCTACTTCATCTCTAGTGAACGTTGCAGAGCATCTTCATGCTAAAAGACTTGAGCTGAATACTCAAGTTCTTGATCTCCATCATCTGATTGAGAATTTAAGGAATAGACTCTGTGATGAAAGACGTCACAGGAACGACTTGGAGAGGAGGAACCAAGAGCTGAATACATGTGTCGACTTTTGGAAGGACTATGTTAACACATGACACCTCGAGTTCGAGGAAGAGATGGAGAATATGCGTAAACAATTTGAAGAACTTCGGGGCCTAATTAAGGATCAAGATGACAATATCCCTGATCATCCTCGCACTATTTAATATTTATACTTTTAAACTTTTTGTCATAAATAAAAGATCCATCTTTCTTGTCTTCATTTATGAATTTTGCTTTCATGAAATTGTCATATTTGATGTGATTAAAATAACTTCATTTCGTCTGAATCTCGTTGGATCCCGTTGGGAATTTTGTTTCAAGAAATATCTACAAGACATATATGCAATGTTTGTGAAGTTAGATGATATGAGATGCATCTTACCTTTTTGAAATATAGATCCCCCATTTATCTTGTCTGGTGATCTTGAATGTTAGCAAGCTCTTTTGATTCACGCGTCTTTCAAATCTACTCAAGCTGACCCATGTTGTTGAGTTCTCCAAGATAAACTTTGTTTGAGTTTCTCAATAGTCACTGCCTCTTTCTCCATTGGATACTTCATTGAGAGCATTAGCTTCTCCCTGGCCTGACATCATGTTGTTGAGGATTCTTTAACCAATTCACATGGTCAATATATGAGGATTATCCCACTTCACTTGGGATTTCCATATCCGAAGATGTATCAGTTATCATATTGTCTAATTGATCATATTATGAGAGGCAAAAAAAATCTCATTTCATAGAAACTGCATAATCATGCTATTTCAATCCCACACTAGAAGAAGTCTACAGTTTTATCATGTGTATCTCCTATTAGGGAAGCAAATTTCTTTGTGCCATTAGGAATCTGGTGACTGCTTCTCTGTCTCTAGAAGATTTCTTATGATTGCTTCTCTACCCTTGAAAGAAGTAACTATCTCTTTTCATTTCCTTATTTGCTCTTGTTGTCGTTAGAATCTCTGATTTTCTAACACTACCTCTTAGAGTGTCATAGATCTTTCTTCTCCACATAGAAGACCATTTTTTTCAAAAATAATTTTTCAAAAGATCTCTTTTGTTTTTGAAAACTGAAATTCTTAATGTCAGTTTATAACAATGTTCAAGTAACTCTAAGGATTTGTATTAAATCTCTTAGTAAAAGTAATCTCAGATAAAGGTAAGTGATGAGATGACCTTTTGCTTTGGTTTTTCAAAGTGTTCAAGTGATTGCTTGAATGTATTTTGAGGGAAAAGGAACGATTTTCTTTTATTTTTAGAAACACTCCTTTCATCAGCATGAATAATAATGAATAATTATTTGCTACATCATGACTCTTTATGAAAAAGTCTCTTATATTTTGTGAACGTTGTTTATTAATTCAGGTTGCTTTCTTGATTAGAAAGGACTTTAAAGGCATGTAATGTATGTATGGCTCAAGGCTGTAAAAGAAAGAGGATTTCATAAGCTCAAAGAAAGTGTTTAAGGGTTTGAAAACTATAGATCATTGTTATCTTATCTTCATTTTTTTTCTATCTTGACAACAAATGATACTAAATATTCCAAATTAGGAATTTTTTTCTATTTGTTGGGAATTCTCTCCATTATTTGGAATTTTCTTGTTTGAATTCCTTATTGTTAGACTTCATAAGCTCACATGTCTTCAAGATGATTTCTATGATCATTTCTTTCATTTTGCCCCCAGTGTAGGGTGTGATCTTAGTTAAGGTTCTTATAAAAAAAAACTTTAAATTGACTCGGCTCAAATTGGGACTGCAAAGGATAATTTTAAAAGAAAGTGAAAGGAATATCAAAGATGGCCTTTCTTCATTTCAAGTAGGATCGATTAAAACCAATAAACTTTGTCCACATCCAGCATAATGTTTTGGATTTATAAGATACCATGTTTTGCAAGTCCATGACAAACTAATGTACTACCAACCATTATTCATGTTGATAAAATGTAAGTCTAAGGTAGAATTTAAGTGATAGTTGTTCCAATTGCGTGTTTTTGACTTGTATGGTCATCTCTTGTAAGAGAATTGCTTTGAAAATTATCCTAAACAAATCATTGATTTATTTCATTGAAATCATAAACAAAATCAATTCTTTTAAAACCTCATTTAAGAAGAATGGGTTCTCTTGTAAAAAAAACATTTGAAAGATCAGATTGTTGAACCATTGAGATCATGTATAGTCTTTTTGGTGAGGTATATGCAAAGAGAATTTCCTGGCCAAAACTTCATTTCATTTGATTTTGATTGGATGAAGTACATCATACATAATACTTTTTCACAGAATCAGAGTTCACGGGTCTAGGTAAATCATCTTCATCCATCCTAGTTAACAACAGAGCCCCTCCGGAGAATGCTTTCTTCACTACATATGGGCCTTCATAGTTTGGTGCCCACTTGCTTCGGTCTTCACTTGGTAGTGGTAAGATTTTTTTGAGTACAAGATCCCCTTCATTGAATTCTCTTGGTCGGACTTTCCGGTCATATGTTTTAGCCATCCTTCTTTGGTATAGCTGGTGATGACAAACTGCAGCTAACCTCTTCTCACTTATCATGTTTAGCTGCTCATATCTCACTTTAGCCCATTCAGCTTCTTCTAGTTCAGATTCCATTAGTACTTTCAAAGATGGAATTTCTACTTCCAAAGGCATCACCGCCTCCATCCCAAATACTAGTGAATAAGGTGTAGCTCCAGTAGATGTTCTTACTGTTGCACGATATGCATGTAGAGCAAAGGGAAGCATCTCATGTCAATCCTTGTAAGTGACTACCATCTTCTGGATAATCTTCTTGATATTCTTGTTTGCAGCTTCAACAACACCATTCATCTTTAGTCTATAGGGAGATGAGTTTGAATGTTTAATTTTCCACTTCATGCACAATTCTGTGATCATTTTTCCATTAAAATTCTGGGCATTATCGGTCACTATCTTCTTAGGTAAACCATACCGGCATATCAAATCTTTCTCAATGAAACTCTTGACCACCTTTTAAGTTACATGGGCATAAGAGCTAGCCTCCACCCATTTTGTGAAGTAATCAATGGCTACTAAGATAAATTGATGCTTATTGCTAGCCTTTGGGTTGATTGGCCCAATCACATCTATTCCCCACATTGCAAATGGCCATGGTGATGTCATATTAAATAGTGGAGTTGGAGGTGCATTTATCTTATCACTATATACTTGATATTTATGACATTTCCTGACATAATCGATGCAATCTTTCTCCATGGTCATCCAGAAATACCCAGATCGTTGTAATTGTCTAGCCATTATATGCCCACTTGCATGAGTTGCACAAATTCCTCATGAATTTCTTGCAATGCTACCTTAGCTTTGATTTCATCTAGACATCTTAGTAAAGTCCCATTGAATGACCTTTTGTATAGAAGTTCTCCGTCCAGGTAAAATTCCAGAGCTAACCTTCTCAAAGTCTTCATATCTGCTTTGGATGCCCCCAAGGGATACTCTTGATATTGGTTAAACTGCTTGATGTCATAAAACCATGGGTTCCCATCTATTTCTCCTTCAATTGAACAATAATAAGCTGGAAAATTTCTAATCTCAATGCAGATTGGTTGTACCCTCACTCCATAATCAGTTTTGGCCATGGAAGCTAAGGTTGCCAAAGCATCAGCAAACTGGTTTTTGTCTCTTCCCAAGTGGGTAAAATCTATCTCATCAAAGCCCTTAGTCAGTTTCGAGAGATATTATTGATATGGTATCAGTTTTTCCTCCTTTGTCTGCCATTCGCCTTTCACTTGACAGATTATTAACATTGAATCCCCATAGACATCAAGCTTCTTTATTTTCATCTCCAAAGTAGCTTCTAATCCAAGGATACAAGCCTCATATTCAGCAGTATTGTTAGTGCATTCAAATTGTAGTTTGACTGAGATGGGATATTGCTTCTTGTCAGGTGAGATTATCACAGCGCCTGCTCCATTATCAGAAACATTCTCTGCCCCATCAAAATACATATCCACCAATCATTCTTTTCTTTGTCCTCTTCTACTATCAACAGTTCCTCATCCGGGAAGTCAAATTTTAAAGGCTCATAGTCATTGATAGCATTATCTGCTAGATGATCAGCAATTACACTTCCTTTTACAGATTTTCTTGTCTTGTATACAATGTCATACTCAGCCAACATTACTTGCCATCTTGCTATTCGGCTTGACAAGTAAGGTTTCTCAAAGATATATTTAAGAGGATCCATTTTTTAGATCAACCAGGTGGTATAATACAACATATATTGTCGAAGATGCTTTGTACTCCATACAAGAGCACAACATAGCTTCTCAGTCATGGTGTATCTGGATTCATAATCTGTAAACTTCTTACTCAGATAATAGATAGCTTGCTCTTTTCATCCAGACTCATCATGTTGTCCCAACACACACCCCATTGTTACCTCAGTTACTGTCAAATACAAGATCAGAGGTCTTTCAAGCACAGGGGGCACGAGCAAAGGTGGATTTTGTAAGTATTGCTTTATTTTATCAAAAGCCTCTTGACAATCTTTGTCCCATGTACCAGGATTCTTTTTTCGAAGTAATCGAAAAATTGGCTCACATGTTGCTGTTAACTGAGATATGAATCGAGCAATGTAATGTTGCTTATCACAAAGAAATGTTGCTGGTAGATAATCCTGATACTTCTTTCTCTGTCTTAGGAACTGTCATAGCCTGAATTGCTTTCACTTTGTCAGGATCGACCTCTATTCCTTTATTGCTTATCACAAATCCTAGCAACTTTCCAGACTTTACCCCAAACGAGCATTTTGAAGGATTCAACTTCAATTGATACTTTCTTAGTCTTTCAAATAATTTTCTTAGAACCTGAACATGATCTTCTTCATTCTTGAACTTGGCAATCATATCATCCACATACACTTCAATCTCTTTATGTATCATATCATGGAAAAGTGTCACCATTGCCCTTTGATATGTGGCTCCAGCATTTTTCAACCCGAATGGCATCACTTTGTAGCAAAATGTTCCCCATGGTGTGACAAAACTGGTCTTCTCTTTATCTTCTTCAGCCATTTTAATCTGGTTATAACCGGAGAATCCATCCATGAAGGAGTAAGTTGAACTCCTAGCAGCATTATCTACCAGGACATTTATGTGAGGCAAAGGAAAATCATCCTTCGAACTGGCTTTGTTTAGATCCCTGAAATCTACACATACTCTGATTTTGTTATCTTTTTTTGGTACCACCACTATATTAGATACCCATTGAGGGTATTTAATAACTTCTAGAAAATCGGCATCCCACTGCTTCTCAATCTCTGCCTTGACTTTGAGTATAATATCTAGGCGAGTTCTTTTTAATTTCTGCTTAACAGGTTTACATCCTTCTATCAAAGGTAATTTGTGTACTACAATATCAATGTCTAAACCAGGCATATCTGTATAAGACCAGGCAAACACATCGATATACTCTTGTAGTAATGAGGTTAAACTCCATCTTTCTTCTGTAGTGATCAGAGTTCCAATCTTTAACTCTCTTTTATCTTGCTCAGTGCCTACATTTATCACCTCTAGTTCTTCCTTCGCAGGTTTCCAAGCATGCTCTGACTGTTCTACCCATCTAGCAAACTCTTCATCCCATTCCTCTTCATCCATTGTAATCTCATCCTTATCAAAGTTTGGTCATTCATTTTCAATGCAATATGTTTGTGGATTTATGGAGGATTCACTTTCAGAATTCCTGAAAGCGGAAGGTGTTTTTTAGTGTGAATGCATATCTTGTAACCCAACAAAACAAAGGGAATTCAACAAATACTGATGAAAATGCTTGATCTCAATATTATTTTAAAAGTTGGCTCAACAATTATGAAAAGACCTTATGTTGTCATCTTGAACCAAGATTTCCAACTAGGTATAAAAACACAAAGCAAACTACAATGTAAAGCACATAAAAGCAAATATAAGTAGACACTTAATCATTACTTCTTGAAAACAATTGGGGCTTCTTCAATCTCCCAATTCTGGAATACTTCTTCAACTAAAAGCTTTTGCACAAAGGTGTTGGTTGGAGCTTCTTCTAGAGCATGGACAGTTAATTGTGGTAACAATTCATCTTCTTTTATTGTTCTTGGCTCATCATCACAGTTCCAGCTTTTCTCTTCACCTTCCTCTATATTGTTGATATCCATGACAGCAGGTTTTTGTCCCGAGACTTCCATCATGTTCACCCCTCCACTACTTGTAACATGATTGGGTAAAGGGTTGGAATTCACATTCGGTGCATCATCGAAAGTTATCCATCCAGCTTTTATCAATTGTAGAAGCTTGTTTTTAAATGCGTTACAGCTTTCAATGTTATGCCCATCAATGCCCAGCAATGCGTCAGGCTTATACCAATTTGGGAAAGGAGGTTGTAGTGGGGTTAAGGGAACAGGGGCCACCAATTTGGATCTCGAATGAACAGATCGTGCGGCTGTGATTCGTTTGATCTTCAAGTTGATCGGACGGTCAGAAGTGAATGGGCTGCGATCTGGTGTATCGCGATGTACCGAGCACTCGGTACACCGGTTGATGTGGCGCGACCGGATCGAAGGGCAGATTATTTGAGCGGCTGAGATTGATTTGGGTTTTAAATCTGGTGTGGTAAAGCCTATTGTATCCTACGAAATCAAAGGCTCAGATCTAAATACTATTAAATCTAACGGTTGGGATATTTTTGGTATTTTTCAATTTATTAAAAAAAATTTAATATCTTACTAGGGTGTAGAAAAAGTATTAAAAAATGAATACTAACCACATAGTAACCCGAAATTTTTTATTTTCCTTTCGCCACTGCTGTCTTGAATTCATTGGCTATTTATAGCCAATGAATTCAGACAACAATTCACGGATTGTTAAAATTTTCAAACTTCCACCGATTACTATTTGTCTTATTATATATAATAATACTAAATAATAATAATATTTATTTATAGGGGTAAAAATTAAAAATTCAAATCAGTATTATAAAAAGTTTTTCACCCGCTAAAAATCAATTTTAAATTACAAAAAAAACGTTTTTATACGGGTATCAACTCGGTGGACTCGATTTTGACCGAAAATGATGGTTTTGACCCGAAACAGCCTGAAACTCATTTTTCATCCCGGTCGACATGGTGGGACCCGTATTGACCCAATGGACTCGGTTTTGACCGAAAATGACGGTTTTGACCCGAAACTCATTTTTCATCCCGGTCGACATCGTTTAACCCGTATTGACCTGGTGAACTCGGTTTTGACAGAAAATGATGGTTGACTCGAGAAAATATATTGTAAACTCTTCTCTTTTTTTTTTCTTCTTTTTTTCTTCTTTTGTTTTTATTTATTATATTTTTTTGTCATGAATAATAAGATAAAATAACATTAAAAAAATAGTGAATCCAAAATTGGGTTACAACACAAGTCATTAAGATAAATAAGCAAGCCAAATACAGATATTTGGAAAGTTATTATCTAAAAAAATGATCGATTTAGGTTTGTTTTATTTTCATTTTTCAGTTGTGATGGAAGGATATAGTGATACAAGTTGGATGATTAGTTCAAGTGATAATAAATCCATATTAGGATCGATTTTTTCACTTGGAGGAGGTGCAATATCTTGGGCATCTAAGAAACAAACGTGCATCTCCTATTCTACCATATAATCAAAATTTATTACTATAGCTGATGTAGGTAAAGAAACATAATGACTAAGAAATATGTTGTTTGATATTAAGTTATGGCCACAACTTATGTTAAATATTTCTTTAAAGTGGGATAGTAAAGCAACTATATCTCAAGCTTATAGTAACATTTATAATAGTAAGTCAAGACATATAATCATTTGACATGAATAAATTTGAGAGTTAATTATAAATAGAGTAATCACCATTGTCTATGTGAAGTCTGTGAATAATTTAGTGGATGTGCTCATAAAAGAACTATTTAAAGACATCATATAGAAAATAACTAATAGAATGGGATTAAAACCCGTTATTAAAAATACTAGTAATAGGAACCCAACTTTGGATTAAGAATAAGATTATTTCTAAGTTTAAAGGGTAATAAGAAGTCAATGTTTAGTATTTCTAGGACACTGAAAATTAATTTTAAACTTTATTCTAATAGTATTCTGTGTGTTCTATTATGTAATGGAAGATAAGCATAGGCTCTTAATGGAATTTAAAGTTCATGTTTGATGTAATGAAGACATGTATAATTCTACTTATATGAATATAAAAGTGATGCCGCTTAATCAACAATATTATTCAATAGTTTCACCATATTTAACTAGTTTTTTGCCCATGTTTTATATATATAATACTTTGATATTCTTTATTTTATGTTTTAAAGGCACTTTTGGATGAAAGATGCAAAAATAAGTAAATTAGAGGTAATTGGCAGATTTAACCTTCAGTCAATGTTTTGAGCAGAGCATGAGCTCTAGAGGTCAAAATGAATTGATTCTAGTGAAATTAAAAAGCTAACAGTCATACCTTTCTAGAAATCTAAGGCAAGAAAATAAAATTAAAAAGAGTATCAAAATTGCAGCTTTTAAAGTCAAATCTCGCAATCTGCTAGTATTGACCTTCAGCCATTCCGAGTTGAATATCTGGAGCTACAGAATTTTGATTGATGCAAACTAAATTGTTTTCTTGACTCAAATTTATATAAACATTTCAAATTTTATCCAAAAAAGATGTCATATGAAGGAGATATGATTTTTCAAAATAACAATTAAATTCTGCTAGCAAACAAGTTTCGTGAAGAAACAAGTTCAAATTACAAACTGAAGCGTCTAAACTGATATTCAACTTTCTATTTCAGCAATTTAGCTCCTCTAAGTCAAAGCTCGAAGATTTCATTCAAAGCTATTTCTTTTTTTTAGAAAAAATAGTTATTCATGTACTTAAATATAAATAGTCTACTTAAGAAAGGACTATTTCATAAAATAAAGACTAGGATTTTCTAGGATATAAAAAGAATGAGAGAAGAAAAGGAGAAAGCCAACTAAAGAGAGAAAAATGTCCCCCTTCTCTAAGAAGCTCAAAATTATGCATTCTTCCTTCTTTTTAATTAGTTGTTCAATAAACATGTAAGGCTAAACACTTTTTTCTTGGTTGCAAGTACACGAAAACTTTCAAATTTCAAAAACTGTGAGATTTATTTTATCTTTTCTTTTCAGTTTATATGATGAATATTTTTTTTATGCTTTTTTTTTCTATCATTGTTTATTTTAATTGATAGAGCGAACTCTAAGTTGTTATTGTAAATAATTTATTGCTAAATTTGATATCAAAATTGGAGTTGTAGTAGAACTTGTAAAGCAACAAAGTTTAATAATTGTGGCGGATCTACATTATAAATCTTAGAAAAAAAAATCAATTAAATCAAATATAGACTACAAACAATTATGTTTTCTTGATTAATCAACTTATCTAGTTTTTAAAGCTGTCATTGAATTAAATTACTAGTACGAACACTATGGTTGTTTGATAGTTAGGGTTAGTTATACGACAAATCCGTTAACTAACCAATATTAAAAAGAGATAAATATTAAGAATATAAATTGATGTTTTATTTTCATGATCGGTTATGGTTTCTATAGGTGGATGTATTCTTGCAACCAAGATTTGTTCTCTTGATATTTTTTTTATTTTATTAAATTTTATTTGATAGTTTATGTTTTCTTTTGCTTTAGCCTAGATAATGCCCAAACCCCTTAAATTGCGTATCATCTAGCATAAAAATCTAACTTGAACCTTCCTCGTGAGATCAACCCCTTACTTGCTCTATACTATCTTATATGTTGTGTTTGAAGCTAAGATAATTAATTTGTACGATCGAGACATCACAACAAATTTTAGTGTTGTTGTCAGTGAGATAATTTTAGTTGATTCTTATGCTATTATTTTTATTTGCTGTAATTGTTATTTATTTTTCTAAAAAAAAAAGGGAAACATAAATTTTGCTTGTTGAGCTACTGTTCATTTTCAGCAATGGTACTATTCAAAAGAGATTGTTTGGTAGAATTAGGTATAAGCCTTTTTTAGTTATCACTATCTGCTATTTTTTAGGTTTTTTTAAGCAGTTTTAGTTTTCTATCATAAGATTTTTTTTATAGTTTTTGATCTCTTGTGTGGTTGGTTTCTTTTGAGTTTTCTTGATGATTTATGCATATAACCTGTTCTACTAACCATAGTCAAGTATAGGTGGATCTCGAAATAGAAAACACTTTACACAAGTTATGAAAGGAAGCTCGTGTCAACATTATGGCTGTTAAACGACAACAAATACTAAAGGAGCTTGTTGCTCCTAACGTGGAAAATCAACTATTGTGTATAAACATCGACAATAATATAAACTTTGAGTTCAAATCTGGTTTTATATATTTAATACCAATATTTAATTGTCCTACAGGAAAAGATCCTAATACTTATCTCAAGGAATTTCATATGGTTTGCATTGGCATAAAACTGAACGGAGTTGATGAAGAATAGGTTAAGTTGAAAGCTTTCCCTTTCTCTTTAAAAGGGGCAATAAAGACATGGTTTTCTCTATTCTTTTAGGTTCTATTAGAACTTAGAATGCCATAAAGAAGAATTTTTCTTCAAAAATATTTCCTAGCATCTCAAGTTGCCAACATAAGAAAAGAAATATGTGGGATTTAACAATCTCATGGAGAGACATTTTCTGAATATTAGAAAAGATTTGAGAAACTATGCATTCAATGCGCTCACCATCAGATACCTGATCAACTGTTCATTTAATATTTCTATGAAGAACTGATGCCTACTAACTCTAGTATCATTAATGCAGCAAGTGGAGGGGCATTGTTAGATAAAACGACTAAGGTTGTACGCCAACTGATCTCAAATATGGCAACCAACTCGAAATAATTTGGCACGCGAGTAAACTTCACAAACAAACAAATAAATGTGGTAAGTATTTCTAACCTTGAAAATAAAGTTAATGATCTTACTTCTCTTATGCGTTCTTTGGCTTGTGGAAATATATAGCAAGTGAAAGTTTGTAGTATATGTTCCTTACAAGGACATACCTCAAATATGTGCCCAACAATGCAATAAGATTACATTGAACAGGTTTATGCAATTGATGGAGGATTCAACGGACAACCCCAGCATAAATATGATCCCTTTTCCAACATGTACAATCCCGGGTAGAAAGATTATCCAAACTTATGCTATAGGAACCCATCTCAACAAGGCAATTAAGGCCGATAGTTCTATCCCTATAGATTTCAACCCTAATAGAATTATCAAGCAAAACAAACCCCTTCATTCATAAACTTCAATGTAATGGGGCTGTCATCCAATGATGATCTTTGTGAGATGATGAAAACTTTAGCCTCTAACACTATAACCTTGCAACAAAATATCATGACTTTTTAACAGAAAATAAGGTCAAATATTCATAACTTAGAGAAGAAAATGAGGCAAGTAGGTTCAAGTGTGAGGAAATTAGAAGCACAAATGAACAAAAAATTACCCTTACAAGCATTGAACCCAATAAAATGTTAGTACGATCATGTTACAAAATGGAAAAGAACTTGAAGAGAAAAGGTCAAAACAAATTAAGAAGGAGGAAGAAAAAGAGATAAAAACCAAATTGAGTACAAAGAAGGAACATTGTCATTCTCCACAAACTAAAACATCAACCAATACTATAAAGGTAGCTCCTCATTCAATGAATTTCAATTTTAAAATAATTTCACCCTTTCCTATGAGTTCTTCTAGGTCAAAGAAAAAGGATAAAGAAAAAGAGATTTTAGAGGTTTTTAAGAAAGTAGAACTTAGCATTCCTTTACTTGATGTTATCAAGTAAATTCCCAAGTATGTCAAATTATTAACAGAGTTGTGTACTAACAAGAGAGCTTTCAAACTAAAAGATCATGAAATGGTAAGTATAGATAAAGTTATATATGTTGTTGTTTAAAAGAATATGCTTTGAAGCAAAAGGATCTAAGTGTGTTTACTATCCCGTGCGTTATTGGTAATGCTAGTTTTAAAAAGGCCTTGTGCGATTTAGGTGTATCCATTAGTATTATGCCTAAACATGTTTATGATTCTCATAGTCTTGAGCCTTTGAATAAAACTAGCATTGTAATACAACTTGTAAATCATAGTTTTGTTTACCCACTTAGTGTGATAGAAGATGTCCTAGTCAAGATTGATAGTTTGGTCATTTCCTGTGACTTCTATATTTTTAATATGAAACATAATTATTGTGATTCATCAAACAACACTTCTATATTGCTTAGGAGACCATTCTTACAACTTGCCAATACAAACATTAATTGTGGCAAGTATACTTTGTCTATGGAAGTAGGAGATGAAAAAATTTAATTTAATTTTCATAATACAATGACATATCCATATAATAATGTTTATTCTATCACATGTTATGACCAAGTTGATAAGTGTGTGAAGCAAGTTTATGATTTTAATAATGAGGATGGATTAAGCATAGCTCTGAGTTATGGCTATGATTTTACCAAGAAAGAAGAGATGGAGAGGCATATATGTGTTCCCCAAAATGTATATGAATCAGCATTGGCTTTGCAAGCTTTGCAAACTATTCCCTGCAACACAAGAGTCATTCACCCTATCATGGACAATGAATGGGTGGCATTTATCTTTTTGGTGCCTAAAATAACTAAAATTATGTTGAAACAAATACAAAATAATGTTTATAAGAATGCAAGGATTTATAAAGAAAAGATTAAGAGTCTTCACAACTGAATGATTACAAGAAAAGAGTTTAATGTTAGAGGCAAAGTCCTTTATCATTTGCGTTTGAAACTGTTTTCTAGAAGTTGCGCTTTTATTGGATTGGATGACACTATCAAAAGATTGATGTCTTCTCCTAAGTGTAGGAGTGTCGAAGTAATAAATAACCCAGCAAGACCATGGTCGAACCACATGGAGGTTAATTGTATAAATTATAAACAACAATAATACAACAACAATAACAATAATAACAATAATAATAGTAATAAATATTGTTGTAGTAATAGTAGAAAAGGAAGAAGAAGAACAAGTAAAGAAGAAGTTGATGAGAACTTTGAGATGGAAGATCAATGTAAGGATTAAATAATGATAATAACAAATGTCAAGTTTAGAGGATCCATTAATGGTATTTCAAACAAGTATAGTATAAACTTTTATTATTCAATTGGAAACCACACATAAAGGAGTTTCCAATCGGATTATAAATTGTTAACATGATTACATTAGTTATCTTATTCAAGTAATGTTAATACTTGTAAATATTGTTAGACATTTATGATTATAACTTATGTTAACAATAAATCAAGTTTTTTTCATAGCATAGGTGTAGGTTATACCATACAGTTGGGCTATGAAAGTGTCAAGCATTTATTGTACTAAGTGTTATACAATATAAATCTAGATTATTCATTTAATAAGCAAAGTATTAAAGAGTGAATAAGATAACAGATACAAAACATGTTAGTATCAAATAATAAAGTTCATATTGAGTTTACACTATACTTATTCTCACACCATTAGTGTAACCTTTTCACCTTGACATAATAAACTTAGCTAAATATAATGAAAGAAAGAAAAATAAATAAACAAAATAAGAACATAAATAAGATGAAACTTTACTAAGTAAAGAAAAGAAAATGAAAGGTATAAACTTGATATTAATAAAAACAAAACTTAAACATTACAAAAATATAAATAGAAAAAGCAAGAACATGATCTTGATCTGGAAACCAAGATACGTAAATGTATGTTAAATGCCTCCTTTTATAGGCTAAAATTAGAAACTATTGATTTAATGACCAATTGGTGAGTGGATGGCCAACTCTTGACTTGGTGACTATTTTTATCTTCTCTTGTCTGCCTAAAACATCATTGATAATGTCAGAATTGGAACCATTTAAAAACATGAAATTATAGGAATTGTCTCAGCTTTTTTTTTTAAAAAAAATAAAGGTCATTTGAACTTCTAAAACTCCAGATATGGCCCAAACACTAAACAGTGTTCCGGCTCCAGGACAGATTTAAACATCTTCGTTGTTGCTATAATTTGGACTTGAAAATAGCTTTTTTAAATCTTAGCCTTCTATGAAAGTAGACTTATATCTTACCTTTTCATCCATATAAAGTAGACTTAAATATGAGATCTACAATTCCAGATATAACCTAATTTCTAAGTTTGGCCATCTCTTTATCCTTTCAATTTCAGTTCTTAAACTCATCAATCAATCCTTTTATTTATGTGATAGGCCTATGTTTAAAATGAACATTTACTAGAAATTAAAGGTATCTTATATTATTAGATATGTTATTATAAAACATGCTTTAGTTAAGAAGTTATTGATATTTCAAGTGTAAAATGATGATATAAAACCTTGATAAAAATGCACTTTGAAGTACTAATCATTGGACCCTTTGTTATTTCTAATTTTTTTTTTCTTATGGTGCACTTGCAATTACAAGTTTAGGAACCAACAAAGTATTCAAGATCAATATCGCTTGAAACCTTTTTATAAAGGTTAGATGACAGAACTAACCACTCCTGTAGAGTTAGCTAAACCAATCTATGAAGAATAAGCATGCAACATGTTGAGCCAATGAAATTAAAACAAAAGCACTTATTGGAGGCAACCCAACATAAAAAAAAATAAAAAAAGAATTGCTTTCTTTTTCCCTTATCTTTTATTTTTTGCATGTTACTTTATTAAAAAAGATTTGCTTTCTTTTTCCCTTATCTTTTATTTTTTGCATGTTACTTTATTTTTATCATTCTCCTATATCTCTTTTCTTTTATTTCAACATTGAGGATAATGTTGTGTTTTAAGTATGAGGTATTGGAAGAATGTTGGTTTTCTTATTTTAATTTTATTTGTTGTTTAAAAAAATAACTTTTTATGTTTGATCTCTTGAACTCCTATTGGTTTATGAGAATGTGAGTATTACATATGAAAATTAATTAAGATAGATGAAGATATAAATCAAATGAAAGAATGTGTATGCAAGTTTTAAGGTTTAATTGTTATTGTTTTAGGGATTGACTTTGAGAATATATCATATTAACTTATAGTGTTATACCATTGCAAGATTTTGAGCCTTTAACATTATATTTTTTTTATTATGCATTCTTTCAATAATATGTATCTCTAGAACTTGCTTTATATCTTGTTAAGATTGCATTTGCATTACATATATACATAATGATGATAAAAGCATTAGTAATTTTAACTATTTGAGCCAAAAAGCCAACCTAGAGTATATTATTCTTAATGAACCCCTTTTGAGCTTGTTTATTTTTTCTTTGCTATATCCATGTATAAAGCTTAATTTTTTATATGTTTTCCTTTTACCCTGGCCAAGGATTAGTAGAGCATATACTTATGATATCTCATAGAATTATGGTTGGAAATTATGTGAAAAGAAAGAAGAAGTGATTCTTGATGAAAAGATGGGCAAAGTTGTTAAAGGTAAAAGAAAAAAGAAAAAGAAAGTAGAAAAAAATAAAAAAAAATGCTCTTTTGTGTTGTTAAGATTATATATTGAAAAAGCTTGAAATAAAAAAAAGTTAAGTATTGGTGATTAAAAATGGAAAATTCATATACTTTGATGCAATATTTTTTGCTCTACTCTCTTTAGTTTAAACCTTTTCTTTTACTCTCTTTTACCTCACATTAACCTTAGCCCCATTACAACCAGAAAAGAAGACATTTTGATTCATAAATTGTTGATAATATGTTAGTAATTGAGATGAGATTGAAAAGCTAGCTTATAGTAGAACATATTCATTGATTGAATTTGAGACATTTAAACACATAAGCCCTAAACACGTGAGTGTTAAAGTGTATGTCAACGAGATGACCTATCACTTTGGCATGGCATAGATTTCATTTAAATCCCGATGATTAATTGAGTTTTGAGGTTTGCATGTAAATAAATTCATGAAAAATTATATTATTTATCCTTCTTGATTGTGTTCTTATTTATAATGCATATATTCTTGGATATTAATGGGAGGTTAGGAGATTAGCCATAGTGATTTGATTTAATTTAATTTTAATTTGATTTTACCTATCCTTCTTCGAGGACGAGCAAGGCTAAGTGTATGAGTATTTGATACAATCATATTATTCGATAGTTTCATCCATATTTAACTAGTATTTTGCCTACGTTTTATATATAAAATGTCTTGATATTCTTTATTTTATATTTTAAAAGCACTTTTGGATGAAAGATGCAAAAATGAGTAAATTAAAGGTAATTGGTAGATTTGACATTTAGTCGATGTTTTGTGTAGAGCGTTAGCTCTAGAGGTCAAAATGAAGTGATTTTACTGGAATTAAAAAGCTAACATCCATACCTTTTTGGAAATCTCAGGCAAGAAAAAACAATTTTAAAAAAAGCATAGAAATCGCAGCCTTCAAAGTCAAATCTTGCAATCTCTCAATATTGACCTTCGGCCATTACAACTTAAATATCTAGAGCTACAGAAGTCTAATTGATACAAACTAAATTTTTTTAGATTCTTGACTCAAATTTCTATAAACATTGCAAATTTTAGCCAAAAAAGATGTCATATAAAGGAGATATGATTTTTCAAATATGACAACTGAATTCAACCAGCAAACAAGTTTTGTGAGGAAATAAGTCCAATTTATATTCCAAAGCATCTAAACCGATATCCAAGTTTTTATTTTATCAATTTCGCTATCCAAGTCAAAAATTCAAGATTTAATATAAGGCTATTTGTTTAGAAAAATAGTTATTGAAATACTTAAATGTAAATAGTCTACTTAAAAAAGAACTATTTTGTAAAATAGAGACTAGGGTTTCCTAGAATATAAAAAGAATGAGAGAAGAGAAAAAGGGAGTCAGCAAAGAGAGAAAAACACCCCCTCCTCTAAGAAACTTGAAATTATACTTTCTTTCTTCTTTTTGATTAGTTATTCAACAAATATACAAGGCTAAATATTTTTTTCTTAGTTACAAGGACATGGAAACCTTTAGATTTCAAAAACTGTGAGATTTATTTTACCTTTTTTTTTTTAGTTTATATGTTGAATATGTTTGTTTTCTTATGCTTATTTTTTCTAAGATTGTTTATTATAATTGCTAGAGCAGACTTTAAGTTATTATTGTAGATAATATATTGCTAAGTTTGATACCAAAATCAAAGTTGTGGTATGAACTTGTAAAGCAACTGAGTTTAATAATTATGGTGGATCTACATTATTAATTTTAGGGAGAACATTCAATCAAATCAAACATAGACTGCGAACAGTTATGTTCTCTCATTAATCAACTTATCTAGTTCTTAAGGCTACCTTTGATTTAAATTACTAGTGCGGATATTGTGGTTGTTGAATGATTAGGGTTAGTTATATGGTGGATTCATTAACTAACCAATGTTAAGAAAATATAAATAATCAGAATATAAATAGATGTTTCATTTCTATGATCAGTTCTGATTTCTGTAAGTGGATGTGTGTTTGCGACTAAGGTTTGTTCTCTTGATAATTTTATGATTTTATTAAATTTCATTGTATAATTTTTTGTTTTCTCTTGCTTTAACCTAAATAACATCCAAACCCCTCAAATTGCGTATCATTTAGCATAAAAATCTAACTTAAACCTTGCTTGTGGGATCAACCCCTTGCTTGCTATATATTATCTTGTATGTTGTGTTTGAAGTTAGGGTAATTAATTTGTACGATCGTGACATCGCAACACCACTTTGAACAAGAGTTAGGGTTTTCTCTTATAAATATTCATGAAAATAATATATTAACACGTAACCATAATAATGATAAACAATTATAAACCTCTTTAAGATTTTAGATTGTATTATGTGTGTAATATATTTTATTCTATAACAAGAATTTTGGTTTAATCTGCGAACACCAATAATTTTAATAGGATTCAAGTTCTAATACTAATTAAAGGTTTAAATTGTAAAATATCTTCTTGTAAGCATAATTATATCAAGTGAAAATATATTCATTGCAAATTAATGGGGGATTGTTTATGTAATTTGTAAATGAGCAAAGAAAGAAAAGATGTATATACATTGGAAAGAAACACTCCATCCTAATGTTTATAAGTGTGAGTTTTTATTGTGTAATAAATTAAACCATGATGTAAGGATTGTTTTAGTAGGCTTCCTAATGCTATTATATGGATATTTATAATATCAAAAGATGACACTTGGAACTTAAAACTTAATAAATTAAACTTAATTTGTGACTATTAAGATAAAACTGAATAATAGCTATTTAGTTTAATTTAAAGTATAACTCTTTTATGAACAATCATATTGTTTCATGAAAAGTCATATTATTTCAAGTCTATAAAAACTTGTTACTACACAGAAAACTAAACACAATAAAAAGTATATTCTTTTCTTGGTCTTATCTTCTCATTCTTTTAAAGGTTTAGAGGACGTAGTTGTATTCTGAAAATGTTATTTCTATATGAGATAAATAAACACTTTAAAGATTGTTTTTACATCTCTAAACCAACTCCATATTTGTTTCTATCCAAAATATTTCTTACAATATCAAAAGAAATGATGGCTTTGAGATTGATTTCATGACACTTTCCCTACTCGGCTTGTCTTTTTATGATTTTTTTTATAATTATTTCTAACCATACAAAAATTAGTAAAAATGACCAGAAACAACAAAATAATTAAAATTAATCAAATTTACTGAAAAAAATATTTTTAAATTTTATATTTTTTATTAGAAAGGTACTTTTTTTCTTTTTTTTTCAAATATGCAAAATAAAAGGTCAAAAATTAAGTTATAATAATGGTGGTAAAAACTTATAGTAGTTTGGTGTTGAAGGTTGTGAGGATTTAGTTAGAGGTGGTTGAGACTTGAAGTAATAATGAGGTGGGGGAGATTTTGAATGTGGTGGAGGAGATGGTGAAGAAGGAGGTGGAGACTTTTAGTAGCATAGAGGGGGAGGAGATGACAAGGGTGGAGGTAGAGGTGGTGACTTGTACTAATAAGGTGGAGGTGGTGAATGAATGGGTGGGTGGTGGTGGAGAATTGAAGGATGGTGGGGGTGGTGATTGTGAGGGAGGAGATGAGGATGGTAAGGGTGGTGATTGTGAGATGGTGGAGATGGTGATGATGATGGAGGAGACGAGGATGATAGGGGTGGAGAGTTGCAAAATGGTGGGGGCAGTGATGGTGATGGAGGAGACTAAGATGGTGGGGGAGGAGATGCTGGTGGTTGTTAGGGGTGGAGATGTTGGGGGTAGGGGTGGGGGCAGTGATGGTTATGGAGGAGACGAGGATTGCGGCAGTGGAGAATTGCAGGATGATATGGGTATTGATGGCGAGGGAGGAGATGTTAATGATAGTAGTGAGGATGGTGATAGTTATAAGGTGGAGAATTGCAAGATGGTGGGAGTGGTGATAGTGATAGAGGAGACGAGGATGGTGGCGGTGGAGAATTACAGGATGGTAAGGGTAGTGATGGTGAGGGAGGAGATAGTGACGGTAGTTGTGGGGATGGTAAAAATGGAGGTGGTGATGGGGATGATGAAGATGGAGAAAGTGATTTGTAGATGTAAGACGGTGAGGGAGGTGGGGATAAAGGTGGTGGTGGGGATGATGAAGATTGAGAAGATGATTTGTAGATGGTGGGGGAACGAGGACAGTGATGGTGGTGGTGGAAATAATGAAGCAGGTGATAACTTGTATTGATAAGGAGAAGGAGGAGATGGTGGTAAAGGTGGTGGAGACTTGCATACATAATGTCGCTACACGACGTCGGGCGACGGCTCCTCTTCTTTTTTGTTTGTTCTTTTTTAAAAACAAAAAAAAAAGAATTTATTTTTTTATTTGATTGGGGAAATAAAGATTTTTATTGGAGTCGCCATCTAGTAATTTGAGAGAACTAGAAATCCAAAATTAGACATTGGTCCCAGAGATTCGGGTACTGGGTTAGTTATGATTAAGGGAAAGTAGACATCACCCTTAAAACATCCTTTTAGAGAAAGGTTACCTTTACTTGTGTGTTTTTCTTATTTTGATTCAAATGCTATTATATTTTGAGCTTATTTGTAAATTTTTAACATGGTTAACGTCGGTCCCTAAAAATAGGAGACACGTTAAAAATGATATCAGTCCCTAAAATTAGAAGACTTTGTCTAAAATATCGATGTTTATCCCTAAAAAGGAGAGTTACGTCTGATTTACCAAGATAAATAATAATGGACATAATCCATATTTGGTATTTAATTTTTAATTTTTTTTTACATCGGTCCTTTTCTATAAATAAAAGAGACGTGTCGACAAATAATATTTATTTTATAAAATAAAAATTATTTTGATATCATTGACAAATAGATATATCAATTCTTGAAAATTGAGTTTTTGACCCATGAATAGTGATATGATAAAATGGGTGTTAAACCCGCGTCGTTATTTATTTTGGTTTATTTTTGTTTTTTTTCACATGCAAAAATTTACACGTATTTATATATAAAAATATCAAAAAATACCATAAAATATCATAGAAAATTACATGAGTATCCCTGTATAGGCAAAAGACTGAAATACCCTCGGATTTATCGAAAATTTATGAAAATGCCACTGGCGGCGCGTGTGGCTCACGCGCAATTACTGTTGACGGCGGTGAAATGTTCTGGTGAGATTCCGGCCATAAGATGGTCGATTCTGGTAGATCTGAGGACGAGGATTCTGATGGTGGTGGTCTAGTTGGCCGTTGATGGCTGAGGAGGGAGAATCGACGACTTGAAGGTTGATTGGCCGATGTTGGTCACGGCCTTTTTCCGGCCCAAATCACCGGTGAAAAGGTGTAAAAAGGCCGGGGTTTTGCTTCAGAGGAGGCGATGCACGTTTCTGTGGCGGTTTCATGACTTGAAACGACCGAAAATGGGAGATCGGTGGAGAGAGAAGCTCTGGGTTGTGCTACGGCGTGGACGAGTGTATGGTGCGCTCGTGCGTCTAAAGGCTGTGAACCGGGATCTCGGATAAACGGATCATGCGGCTGTGATTAGTTTGATCTTCAAGTTGATCGGCAGTCAGGATTGCATGGTCTACGATCTGGTGTGGCGCGGTGTACAGAGTGTTGGTACACCTGATGACGTGGCGCAACTGGATCGAAGGGAAGATTATTTGAAAGGCTGAGATTGATTTGAGTTTTAATCGGGTGTGGTAAAGCTTATTGTATCCTAAGAAATCAAAGGCTCAGATCTAAACACTATTAGATATAACGGTTAGGATATTTTTGGTATTTTTTAATTTTTTTAAAAAAAACTTTAATACCTTACTAGAGTGCAGAAAAAGTATTTAAAAAATGAACAGTAACCCAGATAGTAAACCATCGAATTCAATGAAATTGAGAATGAATTTTTTTATTTTTTTTTCTTTTTCATATTTATTACAAGGGAAAATTTATTGATTTTGGCTGTGTAGATGAGAAAGCACGCATGAAATACCAATCATTTATTTTAATCTATAACACGATACAGAATAAGTTAACCATGCTTTGATCTCATTATTATTTCACCGTCATTCTTTAATAATTCCACTCCTCGATCCTGTCCAATTATTTATTGCTGCTGGCCTTGCATCATTTTGTGATTCATGAGCTTCGCATATTTCTCAATTATAAGGTTGCATGCAGCTTTCCCCGTTATTTTGAGTTACACACTATTTAGAGAACAAAAGAAGAAGAAGAAGAAAAGATACAAGGTGTATATGAGAACATTTTGAGTTAATTATTTTGATTTCTGAGTGCATTTTCATTTTGTGCAAGAATTTATAGTAATGCAAGTTTCTTTCTCTGGACGTCAACACGTCCACACTATTCTGAAAACCGCCTAGCTGGCTGGTTACGAGAGTAGCTAAGTTCTCCCTTAGCTAACAATATTCAATTTGGTTTGTGCTATATTATTAGCTAGCTTGCTACAGCTGTCAAGAATTAATGAGCATGATAATTGTATATTATCACTTGCAATATCGACACGTATTTGAGGGGAGAAAACTCTTAGGAAGAAAACGGTGGAAAATTAAGGATTTTGAGGGGAAATTGAGTGAAATTGTTCCCACTACATCTTAAGCATATTATTAGGAGAGAAAAGTGAGGAAAACCAGGGGGGAGTAGAATTAAGAGGAGGATTGGGAAATTTTAACAGGCTAAGATTCGAAGATTAGAATAACGTCTATTAAGAGATTCTAAACCTTATCTAGCAATCTTATACAATTTGAACAACATTTAGAGTAGAAATCAGAAATTTTAGGTTAGAGTTTATGGAAAAAAATTAGGAGAAATGCAAATTGATTATGAATTCATTCCGTTGAGTTAGATTAACTTTTAATGGTTATTAAATTATTAGGAAGTGACGAAGAAAACATGGAAATACTAAAGATATTCATGGCTTGCCATGAGGTGTTAATTGATGTATAATAAAAATATATTTATTTAAGTGAATTGTGATTTACCGGTTCATAATTTTGTGTGTAAAATAATTTTAAATAAATTTAATTATTTTATCTAGCACGATTGAATCAATTATGTCATTATAATTCAAAACGTTGAGAATAGTTAAATACTTTAGAGATAAGAGTTGTTGTCACTAGTTGATTTTGTGTATAAGAAAGAAATTAATAAAAAAATGTATGTTTGTATCTCCTTAGAGTATTGTTAGTGTGAGTTATAATAAATGTTTGTGATAGATTAAAGTGTATATAACTATGTTACAATACTATTGTGAAAGGTAAAATAAGTAAAAATTCCTAAGATGAACATGTTTTTTCTTGAAATAATTTTGATTATTTTAAATAAATACAAGTCAGGTGATAAGTTTTAGAAAGTTATATTTAATGATATTCCAATGTAAATGATGTAGTAATAATTATTTTGAAAGGTGGGACATTGAATAAAGATGCTCAATTTATTATAAAGTTGTAAAAAGAAAAACCAAACAACCTTATCTCCTAAAGTCTATAGGATCTTAAGGCATGAAAATGATAAGATTTGGGATAGGTTTCTTCATAAAAATCATGCTTCTAGGTATTAGCTTTCCTAATAGACTAAATTTGTTTAATTTGAAATTCTAAAACACCGGATATAGGTTAAAATCTGAGAGGAGATCAAGCTAAAAATTTTATTGAACAATTTCAACAAATTATGATAATGAGTGGTTTGGGAACATTTATGGAAAACTAGACTTTCATTTCTTTAATAAAAATGTTGCTTGAAATTTTAGCTTTCATAAAAAATAAACCCTAGCAAAACCAAATTTTATAACTTCAGTTATAACTAAAATAAAAAAGTTTGTTTTAAAATATTTATGATGGATTGATTAGGGTTTGCTAACAATTATTTTGCTTAAGAGTTGTCATAATATAAGAACTAAATTGTTGAGGTGGTAAGAGTTAAATGAGATATAATGGGATATACTAGTTGTCATAGGAAAAGTCTCGAGAGTTGTGCAGCAACTGGGGGACACGACAAAAGCTTTGACAGCAGTTAAGTGTTTAACACCTTGATTTTTTTTTTATTAAGTTTTTTTTAAGAAAAAAAAGAGAGAGGTAAATTAATTCCCAACGTAGAATTTTAATTCATGTAATTATATTTAAAAGAAAAGACTAGCTTCCTAGTAATGAGATTAATGCTCGATAATGAGGAGAGAAAATAGCTTTAATGGGACTAGTGCTTGGTAATAAGCGAAGGAATTAGCTTTCCAGTAATGAGACTAGTGCTCGGTAATAAGTGAAGGAATTAGCTTCCGATAATAGAACTAATGCTCGGTAATAAGCAAAAGAACTACCTTCTTGTAATAAGATTAATGTTTGGTAATGAGCGAATGAACTAGCTTCCCGGTAATGCGCAAATGAACTAGCTTCCCGATAATCAGACTAATGTTCAATAATGAGCTAAGAAATTAGTTTCTAATAATGGGACTAATGCTATATAATGAGGGAAGGAATTAGCTTCCTAGTAATGGAACTAATGCTTAATAATGAGCAAAAGAACTAACTTCCCAATAATAAAATTAATACTCTGTAATGAGTGAAGAATTAGCTTCTTGGTAATGGAACTAATGCTCGATAATGAGGAAAAAAAACTAGCATTCCTAATAGTACAACTAGTGCTCTTTCATAAGCTAATGAATTGGCTTTCTATTGAAGAGAGTAGTGCCTAGAAAATAGACAGGGAGATTTAATTGTCTGTAATAAGTTATCTCTTGAATATAAAAAATAAAAATAAATATCTAAATAGATAAATAAATTTTCTGAAAGGGATCAATAATTCAGAGTTAAAGGCGACTTTAACTCATATTATTTAATTAAGATTAAATTAGTTTGTAAAAGAAATTATTGATATGGACATAATATAGTTGAAATGAAAAGTAAGATTTTAAGATTGTTTCTTTTATTTAATTTTATTTATTAAGTAACTTCACCCTATTTTATTTTGAATTAATTCCAGGTACTTCACATCATTGAATAGATGAATAGACAAATATATAATCTCTTTTTTTGTTAAATTTAATGATTATGTAATCCTGTATTTCTTTTGTAATGTTTATTTGGCATGTAAAGAATGAGAATTCTCTTTTGTCTACTAAACTATTTAAATTAGAATATGTTAATAAACTTTTATGAATTATAGCTCTTTGTTGTTATAGAATTATCATTGTATACAAATGACTCATAATCTTTAATGATAATTAATATATTTGTTTATATATTTATATGAAGAGTAAACTACTATTATAGATGTGCTGGAATATCAAATTAAAAGTTAATCTAATTCATTTAATATGAAAATATCCAGGATGATTGGATGAAATCCAAGTTTCATTTTGATGATGGTTGATTTAAAAATAGGTTAATTTACTTATAGTTGTAATTGCATATAAAAAAAATTCACTTAAAAAACGGATTAATCGTAAGGAAATGAGGTTTAAATGGTGTGTGAAAATTAGGGTTGTTACAAATAGTTTGATGCTACTATATTATTTGATAGTTTTACCTGTATTTACTTAGTATTTTTCCCTTATATATATATATAGTGCATTGATAAACTTTGTTTTATTTTTTCAAGGCACTTTTAAATGTAAAATTTGAAAAGAAGTAATTTGAAAATAAAATTTAGACTATGTTTTAACATGTGTCAAATATTGATAAATTTGACTTATGATAACATCTATATCTTTTTATATATATATGGAAAGAAAGAAAAAAACAAAAAAGGGTATGGAAATTGCGGCCTTTAAAAATAAATTGCATATTCTATTAGATTTGACCTTCGGCTATTCCAACTTGAATATCTTAGGTTAAAGAAGTTTATTTAATATAAATTTAATTGTTTTGGATTCCTGACTCAAATACCTATCAACCTATCAAATTTCAACAAAGAGATATGATATTTTTAAGACAACCTATAAATTCTACAAGCAAATAAATTTTGTGAAGATGTAAGTCTAATTTACTTCCAAGTCATCCAAACTGACATGTAAATTTTTTTTTCATATGGAAAAAGTTTTTAATTGGACAAGTTAACTTCTCTAAATCTAACGTCAAAGTTTGAGAATTTTATGCAAGATTGTTTTTTTTAAAAAAAAATTATTGTACTACTTAAATATAGATTATCTATTTTAAAAAACACTATTTATTTTTTTTTAAGGATACAAATGAATTGAAGGGATGTGGAGATTAAGATTTCCTATCAAATAAAAAAAAAACATGATGGCTAAAAAGAAGAAGAAAACTCCACCCTTTTTTTCTAGAGGTGAAATTATATTATCATTTGTTCTCTTCATTAGTTTTTTTATAAACATGCAAGGTTAAGTTATTTATCTTGGTTAAAAGGATACAAAAAATTTTAAATTTTAAAAATTGTGAAATATATTCTATCTTTTCCTTTCAAATTATATGTTGAATATGAATGTTTTTCTATGTTTATTTTTTATAATTGTTTAGTTTGATTGTTAGAGTAGACTCTAAAAATTATTTTGATATATTTTTAAATAAAAACTACTTTTAAAAAGCAATTATAACTAAATATTTTATATGTGTTTTTTGCTGTATATAAATCTCAATAACAATTTTTACCAAATAATTATCTAAATCTAACTAACCACATCTAACTATGATTTTTTAAAAAATTATTTTTTAAAATTATAATTATAAAAACTAAAACTACTTAAAAATAAACATGCTCTGTGAATATAAACTAAAAAAAAAAAACACCACACCCATCCCATCACACCTGGGAAAAAAAAATCTCCACCGAAAATCTAATGAGTGGGCTTTGGTGTTTAAATATTTTGGGCTCAGGGCTGACCTCTTTCTAAATTCCTTTCTTTTTCCGCAAATAATCCCCTCGGCTCTGGGAATTGAGTCGGGCTGACAGCACTCGAATACATAGACGGTCGTCTCCGGCTACTAGAGGTAACGAATTGAAAGTGGTGAATTGCTAACCGGAGAGGTAAGTCCTCTCTGGATTTGATTTATTTGATTTTGTTTTCAATTCCCAAATGACCGAAAACCTTATTCTTGTTTTGTTTATTTTCAAAAAATTGCTTTGATCTATCTGCTGTAAAGACTCAAGAGAGTGGGATTGAGGTCAAGATGGCCTATGAAATAAATGAGCAAAAGAGTGAGTACTCCTTTTCTACTTAATAAGAATTTTCTCTCGCAGTTCACAGAGTATTGCTCTCGAGAAATAAAATTCAGCTACTGTTTTGCAGAAATTGGATTGGGTCTCATTGGCTTTGGCATCTTTTTTACCTTTCTTGGTGCGCTTCTCTTCTTTGATAGAGGTTTGCTTGCCCTTGGGAATGTAAGGCTGTTTTTTTCTCTTCTTTCTTAAAGATTTTACTTTTGACAGAGATTTTCTAAATTTCTTGCTTTAATCTTGTTCTGTCTGTCTGTCATCAGATATTTTGGTTATCTGGGGTAGCCATTTTGCTTGGTTGGCGTTCTACCTGGAAGCTCTTTACTAACAGAGCAAATTACAAGGTATCGATCAAATAGGAACGTCTTTTTTATTGTTTTTCTTGCTTACTGCAAACACATGATATCTTATAACTTTATGTTTTACGGACTCCCCTTGCTGAAAGTAAGTGGAAAAGTTTATGCGTCTTTGCAATCTGGCAAATATCTAACATGCTTGCTTGATTCTCATGGCTAAGGAAAATCCTTAAAGCTGCATTGCGACCCGCTGTTAAGTAACATGCTCTACAGGATAGATGCGATTTAACCTTTTGTTTTGTCTATCTTTTTTTCACTTTCATGGCCAAGGAACATTCTTAAAGCTGAGTTGCTGCCCACGTTTAATATCCTCTACTAGATTAATGTGAAAGGCGTTTTGTTTTCTCTATCTTGCATTCATGGGCAAGACATTAATGTTTTCCTTTCAAGTGCTATGAATCCTAGCATCCCTCTTCTGGGTAGTTTACTCTAGGGAGTTTTAACATTCATTGAGAAAGGGAATGTTGGAGTTTGAAATGATTCATCCTGAAAACTGAAACGTTACTGTTTGATATCTAAAAGATTTGCATCTTTACTTGGTGTGCTACTCTGTTGAAATTCATTTCCATTTTTTTTATTCATCTGCCAATCATGTTTTTGCCAAAATGTTATCAAGTGCTCCTGAGTCTGGATTACCCCCCATTCTTCCAACAACGACATGGAAATTTGCATCATATAAAACTTGGTAGTGAATTCTAGATTGGTACTGATTGCTCTAAATTTGAGAAGAGATATATCCATGCGTAAGAAATCAGAATTATACCATTTAAGGATAGACGGAATTTGAAATGCATATAGATTTTATTTTAAAGTGTTTTTTCTTCTGCAGGGTTCTGTTTGTTTTCTCCTGGGGCTCTTTTTCATATTTGTTCGGTGGCCAGTAGTTGGAATTATCTTTGAAATATATAGTTGCATTGCTCTATTTGGGTTAGTTTCTTATCTTTATCATAAGCTCTGAACTTAACTATTTCTGTTTTCTGTGGCTGAACTATTGCGTTGCTGTTTTTTCCTCCAGTGGCTTTTGGCCTTCTGTCAAGGTGTTCCTCTATCAGATTCCCTTTGTGGGATGGATTATACAGTATCCTATAACGGTGAGTTCTTTTGATGCCTTTTCAACCTTCAGGTTACCTTTGCAGCCTTTTGCTTTTGCAACGGATGACTTTTCCCAGTGCAATTTTTGCTTGCATGAAATGTGTTCTTCTTGTTATCTGATCAAATTTATTTGTGGATGTATGTGACATCAACTATAGATTATTTTACCAGTCCTTTTTCTTGGAGGATTAAATTACACAGTTTACTGAAATTCTGTACATAATGCGATTCCTGCTTCTGAAATTTTCCTGAAGTATTTGGCAATGCATATACACCTCATCAATAGTTTGTTATGTGACTACGGGGACTTCTATTGCATATTGATGGCAGCCTCGTGCATTCTTAGCTGTGAAAAGATTTTCCATGATCTTCTTTTCAGAGGGTTGAGAGTGCTGACTGAAAACCATTTCAGAGTTAAGTTTCCCAAGTATTTGCATTCTAGTCCTTATGTTTTGGCAGAAAATATGAAAATAATCTTTTCAGTCAAACTTTTTGCCTTGTGGTGTCTGAACTTCGTTTCACCCTGATATATCATTATTGGACTTGGAAGATTACTTATCAGTTATCATCCTTTATCATGAGACCAGGGTATTCTTCTACAACTGACCAATAGATACATGAATGCAATTACTGCAGCTTCTTGATCACTTGAGAAGGGGCTCTGCGTGAAACGCTTGTTGAGATCTGACTCTGTTATCCAAGCATGCAGCGACTATGTTTCTCCTTCGTTGTTATTTCAAGAGGTAACTAGACAGTAGTTTCAAAAGTTTAGCAAATAGCAATTCATCACTGCATGAAAGAGAGAACCATTTGGACAGGTGCCATAAGTTTTTCAAAGACTTAATTTGTCATACGGGAATGGTTTCTGGTTAGTTGACCCATTGTTTCAGGATGGTGCAGTGGTGTTCTGCAAATAAAATGATTTTCTAACAAGTATAGTTGTACAGTTTCCGTCAAGTAAACAACACTCACGAAAAACAACAAATATCATTTTTATTTTCCTATTTTATATGGGATGCTTTTGGGTTTGGTGATGTACATTTGCTTAATGTCTTTAAGCCACGGCTAGTCTCTGATATTCTATGTGCCTCTGAAGATAACCCCAGCTGTGGTTTTGCACGCTATTCAAGCGGGGAGAGGAAGTGACAGCTCCCTTCCATGGCTGCATGCCATTATGCTTACCCTACATTTCGCATCCGATTTCTGTATGGCAACATCACTATGGCCAGGCAGCTGGTATTGGAGTCAAACATAAAAACTTGAGAATTAAACACTTTAATGACTTCCCACACTCAACTTCATTGTGCTTAGATTTAACTAGCAAAGTCTCTAGCAGGTCATGCACGAAAAAGGTGGGTCTCGAAAGTTTTCGTTGGTTTTTTTTTTTTTTAATTTTCATCCTCATTTTTTTATGTTAATGATCAGTTTATTAAAAGTTGTTGATAAAAGAAAAACAAATTCAAGAACATGGGATCAAGGAGTAAAACAAGAAGAAATTTCATGACTAATTTCAAGTTCACTAGAAAAAATTATGTTTAATCAACTTATTTTTCTTTTTTTTTACTCTAGTTCATTTAGTTTTTGTAATTTTGATTTTGATCTAAAAATTCATTTATGTATTTATTAATTTATTTTATAAAACATAAATAGTATTTTTTTTATTTTTCAATTAAAAACTATTAAGAATTAAGTTTTATAATTTATTTCAGTTTTTTAATAAAATTTTTATAATTTCAAATAATTATCTTACAAATAGATTGACTAATTTATGTTTTACTCTTATTGTGTTGAATTCACTGGTGTTTTGATCCTAATGTTAATTCTATGGTTGTGTTTTATTTTTTTTAAATGATTTTATTTAGAAATATATTAAAATAATATTTTTTATTTAAAAAATCATTTTTATATCAACATATTAAAATAATATGAAAATATAAGAAAATATTAATTTAAAATAAATAAATAATAATAATTTGAAAAAAAAACTTTTTAAATGTAAAAAGAAATAGAATGTAAATCTCAACGAGGTTTATAATTAGTCTTGCTATAGCCTCTCCGAGAACTCTGCTCCTTATTTCGAGGTAAAAACTACATTTAGTAGACAAAATATTAGAGTGAAATTGAGATTTCCTAATCGAAATCAAATTAAGATTTTTCAGATATTTCTTCCGCGCTTGGGGGACGAAATGGCTCGCAAGCATGCGTCTGCGTGATACATTTAATGAGAGGATGGCTGAGTTATAATTAAGCAGGCTAAACCATAACACGCCATTTTATTTTATTTTATTTTAATTTTCATCCATTTTTGTTTTTATGTTCAAATTAATTATCAGTTTATTAAAACTTGTTGAGAAAAGAAAAATAAATTCAAGAAGAAGGAATCAAAGTGTAAACTAAGAAAACATTTTATTGTAAATTTCAAATTCATTAGAAAAAATTATGTTTAATCAACTCTTTTTTCTTTTTCTACTTTTCAGTTACTTTAATTTTGATCTAAAAATTTATTTTCTAAACATTTTAGTTTATGAATTTAAAGGGAAAAAAAAAGAGAAAACCATCTAAAACCAACAAGAAAAAGATAAAATGAATGAATAATCACTTTTCAAAAACAAAACTTATTGTTTTTTTTACTAACAAATATCATAAAAGTTTGATAATAATTATTTTTTTTTGTATGAACATGATTGAATAAATAGATCAGGTTTTATTTATATTATTTTATTTGATTGATTTTAAGATATTTTATAGTTGGTAAGTGGTTTATGGTTGGAAAGTGATTTATGAAGATTTTTTAGGTGTTTTTAATAAAAAATAAATTAAAAAAACTTTTTTTTTTTGCCATTACAATAGTGGTTAAAGATAATAATATAGCACGCGACAAGTCACCTATCATTATACAATTAACCTATTGTAAAATACAAAATAAAAAAAATGGATAATATATTATTCACTCGTGAGCTGAGGCTTTCTTATGAAAGTTTTTTTTATTTATTTTCATTAATTAGTTTTATCAATTAGTTTTGATTTTTTAAATAATAATTATTTTTTATATTTTTTTAGTTGGATGATTTTTCAAAGAAATTAGTTGATTTGTCCCATAAAATAATTTAAAATAAAAATAACATCAAGTGTACTTCTATTTTTTATTTCTATATAAAGATTATCTCTCTATTTTAATACTTAATTGGTGTTAACAACTTCTCTTAATTTTATGCTTATTAATTTATTTTATAAAATACAAAGTATTGTTTTCATTTCTCAATTAAAAAAATATTTAAATTTGATTTTAATAATTTATTTCATCTTTTTTTATAAATTTATCATGATATTAAACAATTATCTTGACAAAATAATTCGTTTTAGAAAACAAGTGGGTTTATTTATATTTTACTCTTATATTATTGATCTCACGGGTGTTATATGATTATTATACGCGGGGGTGATTGGGAATATAATCAATGTTGTTTTTTAAAAAAAATTATGAAAATATATTAAAATAATATTTTTTTATTTTCAAAAAATTATTTTTGATATTACTATATCAAAACAATATAAAAATATTAAAAATTATTAATTTACAGTAAAAATAAATAAAAAATATTTAAAACATACTTTTAAAATATAAAAACAAATGAGATCAAAATTTCTAATGAGATTTATAGTTAGTCTTGAATTAATTCATATATTTCTTCCAAGTTCGGGGGATGAAATGGCTCACCAGTTTGTGTCTGAGTGGTACATTTAATGGCTTAGAGGCATTAATGAGAGGTTGGCTGAGTTATAATTAAGCAGGCTAAACCATTACACACCGTTTAGGTTGTTGAACATTAATATAGATTACTCCTAAGTATACCCTATTAAATATGAAGTTAGTCTTTAATTAGAGCCAACCATATTTTAGTTAGCCGATGAGAAACTTCTGCATTCATTACATGAATGCGTATCTCTGCTGCCCAACAAAGTAACTTTGGAAAGAAAGAGTTTATCTTCATGCGAGAGCAATTAATTCCCATGTACCATGTTCACGGGATCAATGTGTGTGTAAGAGGGCAAGTGTTTTTTTTTTTTTTCAATTTAATTTCGGATACTCGGAGAAATATTGCAGAATCAGTTGAAATGTCCAATCAAAAGAGAAAGGTTAGCTAAATAGTAAATATAAAAGGGATTTTATCTACTCCATTTGTTCCAAAATGCTAGTCGAATAAGAGGAACGAGAAAAAAAAATTGTTTACTTCCTTCTCATTTTTATATATATTTTTTTACAAAATTTGTAAGTATAAATTCAGGTTTCTTTTTTAATATTTTTGTTTATCAGGATATTCATGGCAGGCATATGAACTCTCAAAAGAGACACGAGATTCGGTCACTGAAAATACAACTCAAGTTTTTTAGAATGAATTAGCCAAATTCAAATTTATACCTTTACCATTTTCATTCCCTGAATGTATATATAGCATGGCCCAATTATCAAGTAAATAATTAATTTTTTAAAGGGAAAAAAAAGTTATTTGTTTTGATTTTCTTAAAGGTAAATAGAATTATCTATTTTTTGTTTCAATTTTCAAATTCTAGGAAATATAAATATAAATTTATTTGTTTTGCTTTTCTTTAAAGTAAACTCAACAACAATCGTAATAGTCTTTGAAAACCATTTTGTTTCGATTGTTGACCTTTTATATTATTGAAGAAAACAAACAGATAAATTTAATTCTTAAGAACAGAAACCATAAATTAAAAATTAAAAATTGAATCAAAGGACTAGCTAGCAGTTAATAGAAAACTAAAAGCGTGCTAGCATTCAAGATTAGATGCATTTAATCACAAATATATTGCATGGCATAGCGGTAGGTGGAGAAGGGGCATTACATGCTCAGGGGTGGGGCAGGCATGTTTAGCATGAGAAATTATATGTAGTGTTTGTTTTTGTATTTTAAAAATATTTAAAAAAATTAATTGTTTTTAATTTTTTTAAATTAATTTTTTAATATCATTTTGATTTTCTAATTTAAAAATAACTTTTAAAAAATACAAAATATTATTTTCATATATTTTTAAATAAAAAACATTTAAAGTATTATCCAAAGACAGGACGGCCATTAATCCAATGCTGCTGGGGTGTTCAATTCAATACTTTGAAGGGGAAAGGTTGTCGGTACAGGTCATGAAGGAAACATTAAAAACACCATTAAATAGGGTTCATGCCCCAACAACCGAGTGAGAGGCGCTCTATTATTTATTATTGTTCGTTGGAACAGCTCAGGATCGCTCAGAACATCACACTTGTTAATTCCCAGCTCTTAATATCTCCACTAATTATCATCACTCCTAGCTAACAATGTGGTGATTAAGTAAATTCTATTCAGTATTAATTAGGTGATTAAAATCCGATTAATTAATATCGTGTGCTTAACTAGATGAGATGATACAGTAATGTTGGATTGATACAGTGTACGATAGATAAGAAGGGGGGAAAAAACGGTATTTTACGTATTATAAAATCACAATTTAGAGAAAATTCTAATTTAATAAACTGTAAACCACAACAATTGCAATTTGTCTTAGAAATGAATTAGCCACTAACCCAAATCCTAGTATTTATAGAAAATGAATTCTTATTATAATCTATATAGGTAACATAGAATCTATTATAAACTAAATAATTTTACAAGTAAAATAAGTCAGAAAAATAAAAAATTCTGAATAATAATTTCATGGCCTAAATAGTATACATAAACATAAAATTTCAATCTGATTCAATAATTAAATTAAAATTTATTTTTGTTTTAGTCCATAATTGATTTGTTCATATATATCTTTTTTTTTAAAAAAAAAAAACATCCCATGTGTTTCACTGTGATTGATGCATATATATGTGTGTTACACGCTAATTAATGATATATTTCCTTGGTCATTGACCATGATAAATACTAATGAGATTAAAGTAACGTTGGAACCTAGAAATTGTCGGATACCAAAGGACTGCATGCCATTTTTAAATCATGCGCACGTTATACAACTGCCATCCTGTTCGTATGAAAACATGCCGTTTCGTGCTTCCTCATTTACTGCATATATATTATTCGTATTATCAGGGTTAGGGCAAAAGGTAATGAATTATGGGTCCATGAGAAGAAAAGTAAGATTACGCAGCAATAATGTTTGGGAAATTAGTGATGGATGTAAAGTATAAACCATTAATTCTAAGTTTATGTGAATACAAGAAAAAAATAAAAAAATAATTCAAAAAACTAAACTATAAAAAACCGATTAAATCAATTAGAATTTTAAAAAAACTAACTAGTTTGTTTTTATAAATTTAAAATTAAAAAAATCAAACCGAAAAAACCTAGCTAAATCAGAAAGAAACCGAGTCAAACTAAAAAAATCAAGTCATATTAAAAAATAAGTCAAACTAGTTTGAACAGGTTTTTAATCTAACAATTAAAATTAAAACTAATTAATTTGAACTGATTTTAGTTTGATTTTCTTAAATTTTATTTAATTATTTTTTTATAAAAATTATACCGAATAAAAAATAACCAGAACTTAGAAATGCATGGATAGGAGATATTACTTTGGATATATGTATTACTTTAAAAGGATAGATGAAACTCCAAACGGGAAATTAGTAGTAATTATGATGTTGAACTATATATATATATATAATATGAAGGATAAACATATAAATTATCAAGTGATTTTTTTTAAACAGCGATTTTAGTTAAGAAATATATTTTTCTTTCCTTTTCAGTAAATCTTGTATCTTTTGTCATCAACAAGTTTAGTAGTTATTAGGGTATTTAGTTAATTTTAATCAAAAATATTTATAGCCAGAAATAAATATATCATAAAGGAAATGCCACCGTGCCATCTAATTTTCTCGTAAAAGTAGACAATAACCTGCAAAAGCAAGTGTAAAGAGCATTATACATAATATCTACATCAAGAAAAAACTCCATGCGTGCATACGTATTTTTACTTTGCATGTATTTTGCGAAAAAAATGGTGGATCTGCCTTTGACTTGTATAGCGATAAATTCCTTGGGAATATTTCAGTTTGAGAGTCTGGTAATTTTTATTTTTTTTAAAGTATATTTCGTTTTAAAAAAATATTAAATTTATATATATTTTTTAATTTTTTATAACTTTGATCGACTAATATCAAAAATTAAAAATTAAAAAAATTATTTTAATATATATTTTTAAAAAATATATTATATACTACAATATTAAACACGCTACACCTACCGTCAGGAAAGCTAGGACAATCCGAAACTGTAACATAAAATTACGTACATTCAAATTATTCTGTATAGAAGCTTGCAACCTTGAGTCCTTAAATAGATATAGATTCTGAAGACATTATTATTGTTATTTTAAAAAAATTATTTCTTTATTTTAACACATTAAAATTATCTGAAAATACTAAAAAATATTAATTTAAAGTAAAAAAGAAACAGGATAACCTAAGAATTAGAATAAAATAGTTAGTTGTGGGCTTAAAATTGAGAAATTAACTCCATGAAATTGGATTTCAGGTATCGATCATGCGTAGGTTCGTTTTAAATGTTTAGAAAGGGAGAGTTGGATTTCGGGGCATTAAAGTTGGCATCTACTTGCCACCTTTAATGCTTCGCCTGCCCTCCTCTTAATAAGTGGCATGACCGAAGCAATTGAAGGACCCTCTTTAGTAGACACGCCTCTCCCGCATGAATCCTGTTCTTGCAAACCCAAAGGAGAGAAGAGTGGGGATGTTCTCTGCCTGCACCATCTGTTTCTTTGCGAAGTTTCCTCAATCGGCTCTTGTCTTACCACTCATCTCACTCTTTATCTCGTACCTCATCTTCGATAATTGATTTAAAAGATGCAGAGCCAAGTTACAGGGCCCAAGTAGAAGGGAAGTACTGAAAAGGGAGCAAAAAGTTTCGGTGGATATATATACGTAAAATGGAACTCACAGAGCTGTCGTTAGCTCCAGCGCAGTTTGTTCTCGAAAAAAGTAGGAATAGCTCTTCGTCATCAGAATCTGAAAACACCTCTTCCAGGAAGAGGAAGTTCTTCTCTGATCAGTATCAGCTGCTCAAAAATGGACCACCAATCCAAGCAAGTGTCGACCTTCATGTTAAAGACCGGCTACCATTGGATTGGGAGCAATGCCTTGATCTTGAAGTATATATCTTCCTTTCTGTATATTGTTTGCTTGACACGCACACAGATCACTGTCTAAATTCTGCTTTAGTGTACAATTTCCTAACTATAAAAATGCTGATGTCATAATTTAATGCCTACAGACTTCGATAATGAAGTACATATGCTTTGTTGTCAATTCAAAGTCTGATATTTCCTAAAATTGTGGTTTTTGCAGTCAGGGAGAATGTATTATCTGAACAGAAAAACACTGAGAAAGAGTTGGAACTGGCCCAAGAACCAAAAGCTAGACCTTGAGCTCAATATGTCATCGACAATTCCAAACTGTCCTGATGGATGCAGCAGCTCCAATAGTTCACTTGAAGATTCTAATGACAAGAACCATGCCTCAAGCAACAGCAACATGGTAGCTTTGGCATGTTTGAATTGCCATCTTCTTGTCATATTCTCCAAATCCTCTCCTTCTTGCCCCAACTGCAAGTATGTCCACTCTTTTCCAACCCTTCAATCCCCACAGCGAAAAGTCTCTCCCACTAGGTCCTTGAGTACTTTAAGCCTCTTGAACTAATGGCCTCAACACGAGATCGATACAAATTATGTAGTACTAGTGGCAGAAGTCATAAAACGACTCTGTGATCTATGAAGCTATATATGTGTTCAGATGTTGTACGTTTTCATGAAAGAAAAGAAAAATTAGGTAAATAGAATCTAGCTATGAACGCTTGATTTTCCTGTAACTCTTTCCTGCATAGTATCCTTTAACTCTTCTCCGCGCTTGCCAGGACATTTTGCTACTCCGGCCCTTGCCATGTCCATCAGGCATCAACAGCACTGTTGTTAACTAATTATGACGAATTAAGATCATATCTACAAATTCTGGAATTGGGGTCACCTTTCCAAGGAAAAATCAATATTGACAAGCTGACAGTACTTTCCATGGAAAAATCAGTGGAGCTGATTCAGTTTTAAAAGCTCATTTCTTGCTGGTTGTAGGGTGTTATTGACATTTGAAGTAAGCTAGGTTAATCCCCTGAAGTGTCTCCTGCAGAAAATATCTAGGGATTTGCGTGGCTTCTGGGCTCCATGCATGCCGCTATTTAGTCCTGTGCTGCCAACTAGTATTGGATTTTAATGGTTCATGATGTCACATTTTAATTACTTCAACAGTTTAATTTATCGGAAGGGAAACAAAAAAATTTAATGCTTAGATAACGTGTTCGTATGCATGGTATGCAATTCATGCACTTAAAAAATGTTTTTTTTTCTTTTTTATTCTACAACTAGTTTGTGTAAAAAAAATTAATAAATTTTCTTAAAAAAATTAATAAATTTTCTTAAATGTTTTTTTATATATTTGAATTCAAAAATTAAAAAAAAAACTTTATTAATGACAGGAGCCCCCGATCTGCCACCAATCATTTATGTTGTGTACAACATAAACATACATACATATATATAATGAATTATTCTAATTTTATAACTTATTATTTCCTTTCTATTATTTTCTATAATAATTAATATGACTATATTTAACACATGCTTTAAATTTCTAAAATAACACCTTTTCATGTTCGCTTAAAAATAATGATGAGAAAATTTAAAAAATTCTATAAAAAAGACAATATTATAACATTTAAAATATTTTTATTTTATCTACAATTTAAATTTTGTACTTTAATACACACATACTAAAGTAAAGGATCTATCTTTCTAATTAGGGCTTGACTACATCATTGGCCGCACTAACCTATATACAGGATTAAAATTTTTTGAATGAATAAAATATTTAGACAATATTGCTAATATTTTTTTCAGTAGTAAAAAGAATATTGTTATTAACTCAAAATCTAATGCATGAATTTATTAAATAGATTGAAGATTATATATATATATATATCAATAAATACTAAAAAGATATTTTAATACTAATTAAATATTAAGTGATAAAATTTAAAAACAATATGCTAAATTTGTTTATAAAAATATTAATAATTTAAACTTAACCATTTTTGTAAGTTGCTAGTAAATGTCTAATGTTTTTTTTATTAATATCTTTTATTTCAACATGAAAAAATTAAAAATTTTGCCCATGTTATTTACTTAATAAAAATAGAAGGCATTTAAAATATATATACACATAAGAAATTCTAGATAAAAAAATATCATTTTAGCTCAAACTTCTTATCTCATGAACATGCCATTTTTTTGGAATTTTTTATGAGAATATTTATTTCTTAGAAAACATTTTGTTATTATTTTAAATGCAAGTCTCATTTAAAAAAAATAACATTATTATAATTTTAATGTGAATGTATTAAAAACATAAAAATAATAAAATGCTTGCATGTTGTTGCAGAGAACTCTTTACTAGTGTTTTTAAATCTAACTCAACAACTTTACCTTGAAATTTTACAAACAAACTCTTTATCTTGCTTGAGTTTTAAATTAAATTATGTAGAGGTTGATATTATGTAACCCAATCAATTATGCAAATCTAAAGATAACCTGGATATATATATATATATGCTAAAAATAATTGAAGATAATATTTAAAAAAGATATTGAAATAATGATATATTAAATTAACTCAAATAAATCCTAATTAACTCATTAAACTTATAAACTGATTCCTAAATCTAACTATGTTTGATAACTTTATTTTTTTAAAATTATTTTTTATTTAGTTATATAATAATAAAATAAAAGCTTTCAGTTAAGCAAACAAATAAAATAAAAAAATGATTAATGATTGGTTGTATAAAAAAAATATTTGCTAATAATATAATTTTATTTAAAGACATAGTAAAATTAAACTGTATTAAATAATATAATATCTAAATATGTTCTTAATTAATTTAAAAATTTAATAAAAAGAGAATTAGACCATACATCTTTTACATGCCTATTATGTGTTCATCAGTGTGTGATCACCAGAGAGATGGTGGCAAAATGCAGCCAGGGATTTTTGGACATAAAACAATAATTTCTCACTTGTTTTTACATATAAAAACCTAGAAAATAATCTCATAGTCTCAATAAACTAATTCTCAAATCAATTTAAAAATACAAAATGAAATAGAAAAAAAATATGTCAATCATAATCTATTTTTTTATGTCAACATAACAGCTCAAAAACAACTGAAAGATATTTTTCTTGTAAAACAAAACACCTATACATCAAATTTAACCTTTTTTATAACCAAAATTTGACCAACGAATCCCTTTCTCTCTCTTCTCCATCATTTTTTGATGACTGTTTTTTTTCTTTCAAACTCAAGGATTGAGATTTGAAAGAGAAGCATGTAATTACAAACTAAAACGATCAAAAATAAAATTAAAAAAATAAATAAAATTTATCAAAAAAATACAAACACCATATTTGTTTTTGAAAAAACAGGGGTATTATTTTTCTTCACCTTCAATTTGAGTCTGCTTATTTTCAATCTAATAAAATCAATTTGTTTTTACAAAATCAAGTATTAACTCAATGTTTGATTTTTTTTTATACCATGATAATCTATAAAAAATAAATTATAAAGCTCAATTCTCAATATATCTAATATTAAATAATAAAACTAAAAAAAACAATAACAAAAACTAAATAACAAAAAAATACAAAACATTGTTCCGATAAATAGTGTCATATAAGATAATAAACAATGAATTCACCACCTCTTTTAATTATTATTATTAGCTATGGTGTTTAGGCTCTATTGCAAATTGAATTGAAAGTTATTTTTAATTTTTAAAAAATAAAATATATTAACATGAGGTTTTTTTTTTAACTAACAAAACTTTTAAATAAAAATTTAAAACTTAACTTAGTAAAGTTAATCAATAATCTTAGGCACCAAATAAAAAAAAATCAACTTTTCACCATGCTCTAAGGCATATATTATTGCAAATTGGAACAGTAAATGACCATTTTTCTCTTCTCAAACAAAATTATTTAACTAGCATTTGGAGATAAAATGATTTTGTTTATCATTATCGGCGATATATAAATCTTTCTATATTTTAGATGCATAGTAAAATGACTTAAATACTTTTAAAAGTAAAAAAAAAAAAGAGTCTAGGGGATTTTCAATCATTTAACGCTTTATTTGCACAATAAATTGACAATATTTCCCTTAAAAACAAATATTAATGTCCATGATTGTTTTTCCATCATAACATTTTAGTTTTGAATGACAAGCAATAGAGTCTTTAAAAAATATAAATAAAATTAAATAAATAAAAGTTATAAGCATACCAATGAGTAGGAAATGTATGCATTCTTTAGACAACATATGCAATATCTCTTGGTGGTTAAACGCTATCTTTAACAATGATATTGAAAGTGTCACGCCATTCTTTTTTTGGTAATCAAACGTGTTTGAGTGATAGAGTAGCAGCCGAACTCTGATGAACTTGTTTTTCTTTTTATTCCTCTTTCCTCTTTCCTTATCTTGAATTTCACCTCAAACCTTTTAAAAATCAAGTGTGTCCTCTCAGTCTATATTTGTATCTATTTTGGTCTTTATTTTTTATTAATATTTGTTTTGTCTTTAATGTACTTTGAAGTTTTTTTATTTAATTTTATCTCTCTACATTTTATTTTTTAATTTTTTAATCCAATGTGGTCCTTGTTATTTTGATTTTTTTATTTTTAAATCCTTTCTTGATTTATTTTATTTTCCAATATAGTCCCTCGTTATTATTTTTTTCATTTAGTTTTTATATCATACTTGGTTCTCATTGTTTTGATTTTTGAATTTATATTATTAAAAATTTTGCTTCATGATTTTATCATGTTTTCCTTATATGTGATAATTTTAGTCTTATAACCTAAGTCATAAATTTAACATATTTTCTTGAAAATTAGACTAGCTTAACTTTGGTGTTTTTTAAATAGTTTTTTAAAATTATTTTTTTAATTTTATCATTTGAGATTAGGTTATTGATCCTTAAACTTTGTGGTTTTTTTGTTGTTCCTTTTGTAATGTTATCCCGATCTCGTATCCTAAACTGTAAATTAGTCAAGTTAACTCGAGTTTTTTTTAGATTTTTTTATATTGATATATTTTTTAATTTTTTCTTTTCTTGTTTAGTTTGATTGAGAGTTGACCTCTATTGTTTTATTAATTTTCTTATGTGCGGAATTATCCCGATCTCACTACTAGGCTGTAAATTTTGCATGCTGACTCGAGTCAGATTTTTTAAAAAAAATTGAAATTTGTTTTCATTTTATTTTTCAATGTTTGCTTTGCTAGTAATTGAGCTTTGGATTTCTTTAATTTTTATCTTTATAAGGTTTTCTCATTCTCATTTAATTTTTATTTTTTTATCATGTAAGATCATTGATATGTTTTAAGGATATTTAAAGGATATCTTTTCAAAATACTAGTAAGTGTTAATTTTTTTAATTATTCATTGGTTTTTTTAATCATATTACTAAATTAACCAAAATTATTAAACCAATTCAAATCAATAACTCGAGTCCCAAATTTTTCTTACTTTTTGAAATATGCTATCATCATCCATGCATCATTTTTTTATATTAAAAAAAAATTAATCTGGCTCATAGTGTAGTGCATCATCTATCTACTAAATGCTAAAAAGAATCATTAATGACAACCAAGCATGAAATCATATAGTCAAAATATAGATATATATAAAGAAACATGATCTTATGTCATGTCATGTTTTTTAAAATTTTTATTTAATTATATGTCAATATTTTTTTGAAAAAATAAAAATAAAAATTTAAACAAAACAAAATAATTTACTAACATATTTCCTATTGTTATTATTAATTGACATGACGCTATTACATGGCCTTTTATATGGCCTAAAGTTCACATAAAACCATGTTAGAATTTGCTTAATATGATTTATTTAACCTAGTGGATCCGAATATAACTCAGTCATTATATTCAAAATTGTACTTGACTCAATTTTTTTTTAAAATTGCCATCATTTTGATTTTTGTAAAAATCTCTTTAGACAACAGTGTTTATTATTAACTCGAGTTAACTAGCCATATGTGTCATAGACTTGGTTATGATAGTAAAAAATTACACACGAGTTCCTATTGTTATTATTAATTGATATGGCCCTATTACGTGGCCTTTTATATGACTTGAAGTTCAGATAAAACCATGATAGAGTTTGCTTAATATGATTTATGTAACCTAGTGGATCCTAACATAACTCGATCATTAAATTCAAAATTGTACTTGATTCAAAAGAACTTTTCAAGTTGTCATCATTTTGATTTTTGTAAAAATCTCTTTAAACAATAATGTTTATTATTAACACGAGTTAACTAGTCATATGGGTCATGGACTTGATTATGATAGTAAAAAATTACACACGAAACCATAAAACAAAAAAACAATACTTAACAAATAAAAACAAAGGTAAATCATGAAGGGTCGTAGAAAAGAAGGGCTTGGTAATTTTATAAGAAAAAACATTATAATTTTATTGAAAAACTAAATATAAATTGAATAATATTTAATAAAATAATATTTAAATATAAATTTAAGTTATTTATTTTAACAAAACTTAATAGAAAAAAATGAAAACAAAACCCATAATAGACTTTAAAAAAATAGGTTAAGCATTTAAGTCTAATTGGCTTGGCACATCTAGCCAATTTAAAAACAAAATGCTTCACACATTAGCCTACAAGTCCAAGCTCTTATGTCTAACCATTTTTTTTTTAAAAAAAATAATGGATAACATATTGTTTGTTTGCACAATTTTTTTTCATGAGTAAAGAGGTGGTTAGAAAATTAGATAGAGTTTTCTAATAAAAAATCATTCAATATATTTTAATTTGAAAAACCTAATGCATATTCTTATAATGTCAACAAACCAATATCTCAACTAACACTTCATTATAGCTTATCTTGTTAAATAGAACCTGTTAATAATAAAGATGACCTTTTCTTTTTATAATCAGAATGTGGAGAATCGCTCACTTTTTTTTTTTCAATAACTTTCTCTCTTATCTTTCAAATCCAAGGAACAAAACATGATTAAAATGAAGTTTTGGATAAAAATACTAAAACCTAAAAAAGGAATCAAACATGTAAAATTAAGTTGTGTTTTTTTAACCATTAATTTTGGACCTTAAAGCTTCAAGTTTTTAAATAAATAAAATTGAATTCTCTTTGCAGTAATATTTTTTCAACACCTTAAGAACCCTAAGAAGCTAAATAAAATAAATCATGAGACTAAAATCTCATTTGACACAAACTTTAAGGGCAAATTTAAAAAAAAAATATATTTCATGATTAAATAATAAAAAGCTAAAAAGACTAAAAACTTTTACACAACACTATTCTAGCGAATAATATACAGTGAAAGAGTTCACAGTGTTTTTCCTAAGAGAATTAATATTTATATGTATATAATTTTTATTTTTTAATTGTAATTATAATATCTATAACTACTATATTTTTTAGTTTCCAACAATACGCTGCAAGCTTAGTCAATTTTTTTTAATATAAAATAAAAATATTTAAGTGATATCAATATCTTTAAAGAAGCAAGAAAGATATTATAAATGAGTCATTAACTTAACCATGTTAAACAAGATTAGTTAATTGAATAATATGATTAAAAGAAACATTGACACTAAATAAAGCAAAAATAACTAACTATTAGAACTGAGTTGGTAATATATTCAAGAAGAGAAAAAAAAAAGTTTGTTAAAAATTCACTAATGCTTGATCGTGGACACAACCCCATCACTAGAAAAAAACTTATTGAGATAATTTTAACGCCATTATAAAAGAGTGCATGAAAATATATAAAGATGTCACATGCACCATTAGAGTGACGAGTTGGAATGCAAACTAAGCAAATATTATAAAGTTAATTTTTCATGTTTATATTTAATTAATTTAATTAAAAAATCTTTTTTAAAAGATAAATTTAGCAAAGAATGACAATAAAAAAAATCCGAGATAACCCAAATTATTTTTAAAATTAGTAAAAAATCATATATAAAAAAATAATGAAGCACAAATACAAATTAAATAAACACAAAAAGATGAAAATGAAAAAAAAAACATAAGCTTAATAAAAAATAAAGAAGCAATGTTGGATAGATCTTTTAAATATAAGTTAATCTTCAAAACTCATAATGTGTGAAATTTTATGAAATGATGAAACTAAAAATAGTATTGTACTTATATTTTCATTGATATTAATTAATAAAATAATATTTTTTATTTCATCATGATTTTCCAATCGACTTATTAAAAAAATAAAAAAATATTTATTAGCTCATTTTTTATTTATAAGAAAAGAATTTTATTTTGACATTTATTTTTTTAAAATAAATTCATAATTATGGTAATCTTGTGTGTGTAGGGTTATTTTAAAGTCCCTTTGTTTTAAGGTTTACTTATAACACATACTTTCAATAAGCTTCTTCTTTTTTAATAAATAATAGAGTGAGAATAACAAGTGGTGGATTTGGAATAACAATACTCGTGAATATTACCAGCTATATATCTCATGTAGTTCTTTGTGTAATTAACTTCTAGAAAAAAGATTCAATCTACTATTATCTTAATATTTTTTCACAATTATTATTTTAATATTTTTTAAAAGCTAACTCATATTTTTTTTATAAATCATTAAAATTATATTTAGACTCATAAAATTAAATAATTTAAATCAAGTTAGTTTCCAATTAAAAACTTAAATTAAATAAATAACTAAGTTGAAAAGTTTTAAAATTAACAAACTTAATTAGATTTAATAACATTATACACTTTTAATATTTTTTTTACATTTTAAAAAATAAATTTCGCAACAACACATATGTCAATGTACTAATAATATCTTATCATTTGTTTTTTATTTTATTTATATTAAAATTCATAAATGAACCCGTGCTAAGCGAGCATGAGCGACCTTCCATTGTTAGAATAACATAAATTCAGGTGTTGATGACATTAAAAGTTAAAACCAACTCCCCATTAATTTAGTACCTGTACAAACCGAGGGCAATACCAGCACGCCAAACCCGAGAAACTTCTTCTTTTTTTTCCTTAAAAGTTTTCTTTTTTCGTAGAATTATTAGTACTTATTAATTAATAATTAGTTTACGAATCAATTTTCACTTTTTGGTTCATCAATTCAACAGACAACAACAATGAACTAGCATGTCAGCTTTTCAAAGAGAGAAATCAGAGAAGACTTTTATTGCGTTATCGGCGATAAAACATGTTTCATTGCAAACCCACATTCTCCTTTTCTCATGGGTGGTACCGTTTGATTTCACGATCTTCACAGCAATTCAGAGAAACCCACCTTGTTCTTTCCGAAGAATAAAGCCTGAAACTTGAGAGGCAATGGCAATGTGGGTTTCTTCAACGGTGAACAGTTTGCGAATAAGTACGATAATGTTGGGTTTTTCAAATCTGGCTGTGGTTATTGTTGGTGGGGTTCTTTTGTTTCTTGTGTTTCCTGGTTGTGAACTTAACAGAATAACTATTCCTGTTGCAATGGTGTCTTTGGCTGCTGCTTTCAAAATCTTTGCCATGTTTAAGTCTGGGATTGCACAAAAGGCTACTGCCCTTTCCGTTATTGATTCTCCTCTTGATTCTTCTGCTATCGACTCCATTAATCGTCTTCAAAGACGGGTATATGCCCAGCTCTCTCCTTTTTAAGGAAAAAAAAATAAAATCTTTTACAGGGTTTAACTATTCTTTTTGGTAATTAGAATTCTTGTTTGTCGAGCTCATTTCAGCCGAGTCTTTTGCATTAGTTTTGATTGAGTTTCTGAACGTGTTATGTTCAGTTGGTTGCAGAATTTTGATGGTTGGTTTAGTGAATTTGGATGGTTTTAGAAATGGCTTGTCTGTCTCACCTTTTTGACTAAATTTGTATATAGAGGATTGCATGTTTAAGAGCTGGATGGCAAGGATGCATGTTAAGTTACTCTTTATATTTTACTTTTGGTTCCTTAGGTAGATAGCATCTGGATGGGTGGAAAGATGCTTCTTTGGGCTTGTATTTGAAATGTGCATTCGATCTTTGCGGTTATTTTTGTTAGAACTTTTAGGTCAGATCAGGTGAACAATATAAGAATTGGAATGGAACAACATGGATTTTCAGTGCAAAGCTGAAACTGGCTGAAAAACGTGAAATATGTTTCTCCTCTTTGCAAGGAGGTAAGAGGGTAAAGAAAAATAAACCAGAGAAGACTAGTTTGATTGAGTTAATCTGGTTACATGAGTTACTGTCCACGATTAGATCAGTGACAATTTCCTTTTTAAAATCATTGCATGTCATGTGTTCTAACAGTGGTGAGAACAACGAATTTGTTTTCTGGAAATGTTTTGTTACTTGGAGCGCATGTGATAGGCTTTTTAGTATTTGTGGTGTCTTGATCATCCCTTTTTTTTTTGAATAACAGGTTTTCCAATGAAACAAGAATTTGTTGTTAAATTTCCTAATGTGATTTAGGGAGGAAAAGGATATCAAGCTTTTCCTTTTAATAAACAGAAAAATGAAATGATTTAAGCCTTAAGGATTGACTGTTGGAAAAATGGGAATTAGTAATTCTTGGTTTCTTTGTAAATTGTTCAAAGCATATTTCTTCAGCTAGGTTCAAGTATTGGTAACACTATTATGATGCAAAATTGAAGTAGGGAATGTGCTTGAACATTTTATTTTGACCTTGCAAACACACGTTAATATATTTTGCCAGTTTGCTGTGCTTTTTACCTCAATTTAACATTTCTTTTTATTGCTGAACAGATGAGGTACAAAACATGGCTTTGGTGGAGTCGTTTTGCATTGGTAATGACTCTGCTGCAAATTTTAACTGCAATTTACCTTGTATTTAATGTGGCTAAATATATCTCTCATGATGGGACATCAAGTGAATGTCAACCAGGTAAATTGACTTAGTTTGTTTTTAATCTTTTATAGTATTTATTATCTTTTGTGAATAATCCATTTGCATCTGTAGCAATGCTTGTTTCTGCTTTATCTCATTATTACTGTCGTTGTACTTCCACCTGTTAAGTATCGGCTCAATCATTTCCAAAATCTAGAATTTGAAATCTACATTTGCTGGTTCATGTATCTGCAGTAGCAGGTGTTGAAAACTCTGATCTTATTCATACTCAAGACGGGAAATGCAATCTAGAGTGAAACAGGGATTAATGGATCAGGCCTTCCAAAATGAGATTGGCTGATAAAGAGAGAAGCTATCTAGATAATTTTTCACTTGAACTACAAGGCCTAAAGTCAATATTAAAAAAAAAAACCCAAGGCAATTGTTTATAGGCCATGTTATTATGGCTAACAATTGGGGAATAATTCATTAAATGCAGCAAGAAATTTTGAAGACCACTGTGCACTATTCTTTCCAAACTTGGAGGTAGTTCTTTATCTGCACTTTTGGATAAGTAATGCATAAGCTAGTTATAGTGTGTTGATGGCTACCTTGGCAATGAAGTTATACAGTTGATAATTGCAGCATTTTGAGCCTGTGTTGGAATTGTTGATGGACAACAGGTGGCACGTTATAGGATTTGATGTGTTGAAGAGGCACTGATTTAGTCAAGCATATAGATATTTAGTCCCACCATCATTAACCATTTAGCTTTACTAATTTTTTAGTTGTATTGTTGTGCTAAAAATTTCTTGTTTAGATCATTTCATGTTTGTTATAGTTTCTAGTTTCTATTTCACTGGGATTTTGTTTCCATTTAGTCAGGGCTTCTTGGCTATAATTGCACCTATGATTTTGTTTTTCATTAGCCTTTTCTATGAGCAAAATTTGGCTTTTGGAGCTCACTTGCAGATTCAAGGGTTTAGGATGGTAGATGCTAGAGTGCATTTCTCATAAACAAGTTTAATGACTCTTTGTTTCTGTTCTCCTGCAAAAACTTGAGTTCTTTTTGAAAAATGTTTCTCATGCAGGGACAGCTTCAAATGGTAACAAGTGGAAGACAAAACCACTCATTTCATTTGTGATCGCAGTCTGTACCATTCCACTAATCCATATTTTTGTGGGATCCGCGGTCCTAAGATGGAGGTCTTTTTACCAAACCCAAGATGATGTATGGAAGGCGCACTATCAAGAGGTGTTTGACCATGGAATTCGTGAGGCTTTGTGCTGTCTGGGGCGTGTCAAATACATGTATCTTTATCTGCATTGGATTAACCTCTGATATTTGAATTTTTATCAACTATCTGATATTCAACTTCTCTAATTCCTCTAGGCGGGTGTCCAAGGAAGATGAAGTTTACTCAGTAGCACGATTATTGGGTGATCTTGTTGCATATCGTGCATCAGGCACTGGACATTTAGAACTTCTGGCGGGTTTGTTTTCACCTTATGCAGTTGCATGTTGCATATTGAGTTGTTGGTGTTCTATCATCTCTGTCTTAATATGAACTGCTGTTAGGCATGCTTCCTCTTCTAAAAGGGTCAGCAATTTGAGAGCTAGAGATCATTAATTAAGATGGAATCCTAAAGACTAATCAAATCAATCTTTAGTTCATCCTTGGGACATTATGGTGTAGCACCTTGACTTGGTTTGCACTTGCTTCTTCTCTCATTTTGTCTTTCTTTTGTTGTTTTTGTATGCAGTATTGTTCAAATCTATACTTTGAACAAGTCAAAGTGCTTTGCCATGGGACTTGTGAGGTACATGACCGTGTAGCACTTTGACTTGGTTTGCAGAAACGTCTTCTCTTATCTTGTCCTTCTTCTCTTGGTTTTGTATGTAGTATTGTGCAACTCTATACTTTCCAATGATGTCTTTAAGCTTACTCTTGGAGCACCCACTGGCGTTCTATATTCTGAAAGAAATTGAGTCATATATATGAAATTAAATTGTAACTTAAATGATTTAGGAAAATAAAGAATGGATGCAAGAAAGATGTCAGTAAATTGGTAATTTGTCCTATGGCTAAATTTCAGTGGAAGTTGTACCAAGTGGTTGGTCCTCTTAGAGTGCTTTTTTTCTTGCCACTTGTGTTAAAGCTCAAGGTGTTCTCTACCAGATCTAAAGCTTTGTTTGATTTGTTTGTTCGTAAAATTCATTTTATTGCCTAACTTTGGCTTTGTTAGTCATAAACTAGAAAATTCCACTCTTTAATTGGGCTATTAGAAATGGTACTGGACTGCAGCCTTCTCCCATCACACTGGCTTTTTACTTTGCATTTAGTTTAATTAAGTTTTGGAAGAGAATGTATTAAAATTATAAAAAGCATCTAATCAACAGAAAGGAAAAGAAATAGCTATCTCTTTAAAATATTAATCGGCCAGTTGTTCTAAAAACTTGAATCATTGGACATCTAAATAGGGATACTGCAGAGTTACTGTTGTAGAGATTATATGACCAGATAGTTTTTTTATTTGAAGATGCATGTTCTTAACATGTAGGAACACGCCACTCACATTCCCATATGCATGTTCATCAAACTCTGAATATTTTTTCATGTCTTACCTTTTCTGTTTTTCACTAACTACTTGAGTTTACTTATTTTATGGGCATTAGAAATGCTTATATCAATGACTTGTGACTTTGTCGCAGTCTAATCAATCATGACAGCAAGATCCTATTTGTTTGTGTAAAGGGCCTGCACATGAGAGGGGGTGTTGAATGGGTATTCCCACAGCAGTTTTATAAGGGATTCAATATTGGTTTACATATTGAATGGAAAATGCTTTGCACACTAAATTTTTTTACAAACAAATTTGGTATCCACTAAGGCTTCCAAACATACACCTGGTCATTGCCATGCTATGGAACCTATGACATTTCTGTGTTTATAATAACCTATGTATTTGATGCATGAGCTAATTTCTTAAATAACTATTTCCACGTGTGTTTATGGTTTGTTTTGTAAGATTGGCATTACTCATACTGACAGGTGACCTTGATGGATTAAGTATTGCTGTACTCTTCGTTAGTTGATTTGGTTTTTCCCTGAAGTCCAAGCTGGTTTTGGGCCTGTCAGTGAACCATTTGTTTTTTTGGGAAAGTAGAGCTTGCTTGTTTCTCTAGGACTTGTGTCTGCTTGACCTGATTAGTGAGTGAATCCCACAAGTCAAGTTGCCATTTTAATATTTATGTGCCACGAAAGAGCCCTTAAGCTATTTAAATTCTCCATTTGTTGCTGCTGCTATCTGTTAACTCGTTCATTTGCAATTTGTTATAAGAAAAGGACAGCTCAGTTCTTTGGTGTAGATTGTTGCCTACACTTTGAAGTCTCTGTCTTTTGTTTTTTTTTTTTGTTCTCTGTTATCCTTTTGTAAATCTAGCTTAAATGTGGTATGCTATCTCTGCAGGTCTAGCTTTGTTGCAGAGGCATAGCAAATCCCCTAAATCTCATGATGGATTGGTAGAAGCACCTAGAGAAATGATTCAGGAGCCCTTTGCTTTTCATGAATTTGCTGAAGCTGCATACACTGTACTGTGATTCAACTTTCTAATTAATTTTAATTCATGCTTTCCTTTTCTGTCCTTGTTTTCAATTTTGTGAAGACTACTCTGGCATAATTTGTAAAGCTGCTATGTTTTTCAGGGTCCATTGCTTGATTTTGGAAGACATACTGTATTTTTTCCTTGTGCATGGCTCTACAGGCAAGGGATTTTGACTCCATGGACTCGTAACAGGTCATTTATTTACAGGGTATCTTGCTTAATGCATGCCTATTAATATGACATGCATCTACATTATATTAATGGAAATTGCTGGATCTTGTTTCTTTTTTCCTTTTCTTTTGTTGGATTTTATTTAACGGATCAAAACATTAATATTCATGCAAGGAATTTTCTCTGTGAGAGAGGTTACATGACTTTTCACACCTCGGGATTTTTTCTTGCTGTTTCCCTTATAGAAACCTAGGCTTGAAAGAACGGAATAATCCTCCTCCTTGTTTCCCCTAAAGAAACTCAGACTTGAATGAAAGGGATATTACCCCTTTCCATTTTCCAAATCGTACATGAGAGATTGTGGACTGAACCTGCTGTAGGAAAAGCAACTCACACCCTAGACAATCCTTGGAATTTTAGCCTTGCATGTCATGAATTCTGGTTTTCCAGTTGATTGTTATTTATCTCAATGTCCTTACATTTTCTTATTATACATAAATGAAGTAGAATGTTGATATTTCCCACCATTTTAGATCGGGGCTAGTAAGAGAAATCACATGTATAGCTTTGCAAATGTAAACTGTTAATGTGGACGTGAATGTAAGAATTTATTCCAAAGAAGTCACATTCAAGAAGAACAGGATGAAACTTTTAGGCGGAGGGCAAGTAATACATACATACATACAAACATGCAAATAGTCACGTGCCTTTATGCAAATTACACTGTATGCCATCTTATGTGCAAGGTCAAGTGATCATTCCCTTCTCATTGGTCATACATGAATGCCTTTTCTTCTCTCAGGCGGCCCTCTCTCTCTGGAGATAACTGGTGGCGGGGTCATGCAGCAGCCTTTTTAAAATATAGTAATTTACCCCCAGAAGCTCTTCGATGTGGTCGTGTTTGTCAGGTGAAATTCATATTCTTATCCTAATTTTGATATAAAATTTGTTTGGATATGGTTTGTTATGTTAGGTGGCTGTTATTTCTCAAAAATTAGATAGGAAAGTGAGATTCCAAGCATTAATGTGTTCGGTTTGTCCGTCGAATCCAACTTTCTCAAAAATTTCATATTCCAAACCCTCTTACACCCCCCCTTTTTTAGGGTGCACGTGCCTGGGAAATGAATTTTAATATCATGACAGATATATATCCTTATTGTTCAATGTTAGAATAATAATATACTTCGTTTGTTTTATTTTCCACACCTCAATATGAATGTAGTGAGTATGATTTTAAAAGAAAAATAAGGATAGCTTTTGGTAAAAACTAAGACTAAATCTCTAGGTTTTTTTAACATCTTTTAAAAAATTATTTATAATTATCTACTGCTCCTGTTGCCATAATAATGGAATCTGGTATGGTTTGAACTGTTGCTTATTCATTCTGAAATGCTTAATATGGTCATAAGTATAGGTTGTTCTTCACACTCAATTTCTTTTTTTTTTCTAATATATTTTTCTTTATAATTTACATACCATTTCACATATATTGATTAACTAATTTGAGTTTTTATATTCTTATATGATTAGTTCAATTTCATGAAAAAGTTAATTGCATGTTCATGTATACTTTGCCCCCTTTAAAAACACTTTTAGCTTCACCATTGCACTTAATAATTCAATAAACCATAATGATAACAAGGGTATGATTGTAATTTATGTTAAGTATTTGTAGGATTTCCAATGAAAAAACAAATGCAAAAAACTATCTTTTCCTTGAAGTTCTCAAATTCCCAACCAAATGCAGAACTTTCATATCCCAAGGATCTGTCTTGTGTCACATTCCTGGGAGGGATTCCAGAGGAAAAAGTCAGATTTTGTGAACCAAATGCTACCTTATAGTCATTTTGGGCTCCAAATTCAGTGTAAACAGTGCTGTATTTAGTGTTGCACCCAAATCAAGTATTTCAATGGTTCAACGTTTTCCATCTTTGAACACTTAACCAATTTAACCCACAAATATGGAGTAGCTTAATACGGCTTACATGGAAGATTGTTCAAAATGGTTTATGCATAACAGCATAAGATCTATTTAAGTACCTGATGTAGGGCAACTTTGGATGAGTGCCCCATAAAGGATATGGTAGAGCTATGTTTTGAGAATTAGTGATTTAGGAAATTAGGATTTTTACCGTAGGAGTGAATAGAAATCGAGGTTACTGTAGCAAGAAACAAATAGAAGAAAGAAAGAGGAAAATATTGCTTAAAGAAAAGGGAAGAGAGTGAACATTTAAGGCCACAACCTTAAACTAGACCAAAATTCATACTTCCTGCATCAAAATCCTTCCTATCACATAGAATAAGTGTTCCTTTTATAGGTACCAAAAGCTCTAATAGTACAAAACTAAATAGTTATAAGATTCCTAAGCAAGACAAATTCCTAAATGGACTAACTAGAATATACAGAATTGAAAATCAAAATGAAGTAATTCAAAAACTTCTTTCTTTTTGGTGGCTGCATCATTCTACCAGTGGTTAGAGAAAACTCGATCTTGAGTTTTGAAGTGTAGTGATATCAAGCTTCTCACACTTGGAACATGCAAAATGTGGAACCTTGGAGATTTCTTGAATTGATCTCACCTTTACTAAATAATTACAAGACCTTGAAACGAATTGAAATTCGATGGTTCTTAGGTATTATAAAATCGACAAGAGCCAAAAATTATAATGTGATCTCACTAACAATAATTTACTTATCTTTTAGCTTTTATACTTCTATTGTATTGAATAGTGTCTCCATCAACCTTATTAACTTCACCTCGTGGTGCTTGTACATGTTACTTTTGTCGTGGCTTTTTTGGATTTGATGTAGCTGCAACTTTCCTCTCTTCACATTCTTCATGACATACTGATTACTTTGATCCCTCTTGGAAGGAACCTAGTTTCCCTAAAGTCTTGTCAATAATTGCAATTGCTTCAGCAGTTGATTTGCGATTGTTGTTTGAAGGGGCTTCTCTTTCTTGACTAAAGATTCATAGTCTTCGTTGTTATAAAAAAAAAATAAAAAAAAAAGTCCTATTCAGAACATCTATTGTAGATATTTTCCCTTTAAAGAAAAGCATAGCAGTACTATCACCAATATGTAACATCTAGATTCATCTAAAATTACTCCAGCTTACCAAAAGACTTAACACTGGATCTGATATTCATCTAATAGAATGAGAAAAAGCTCTCTCTGGACCAGTTGCCTATAGATTATCCTTCATCCTCTATTGCAGCATAGCCATCTCCATCTCTGTGCTTGAATGCCCAGCCAGTTCACCCAAAATGCGAATTGCCTCATTGTAAGGTTTTTTGGTCCAAAAAGATGCCATTTGGTTGAAGTTACATCCTCCAGCTTGTCGGGAAAAAGGCACTCTATTCATGTTGATAGAATAAAGAAAAACTGTTCAAACATGACTATATTTTCCAACAAACCATAAAGACAAAAAGTTGACAGAGCATATCCACTGTGATAGGATACAGTACTTGATTCACTAGACTAATAAAAATAGCATTTGATTGAATGAGCAGTTTGTCACAAGATATCTTTGCATGATTATCGCCTAGATAGTTTGGTCACAAGATTTCTTAAGATTTCCACCCATAGCATTCATTGACTCGAGAATACATATTGTTACATGAAGAACTTAGTTTTGAAAAAAGAAAATTATGTATGCTTTATAGGGGAAAGAAATAAAAAGAGGGGGGTTGCTTTAGGTCTAATACCATTTGATGTAAGACAACTGGAGACTATGTATTTATGGCGAGTTAGGTTTGGAGAATTAGGGATTCGGATTAGGGTTTTTACTCTAACAGGAGAGAAATAGAGGAGAATAGTGCTAAGAGAAAGAAGTGCATCACCTTCTCCCATCTTTCTCGACTTTATAATGCTCCAATTTCAAGTTTTTGCATTTTGCAAAGTGTTAATGTTCTTGGGATTTTATATGAGGTAGATGCTAAGGATCTTCTTTTGTTAGTTTTTTTACTCTTTGAAGACACAAGGATGAAGGGCATGGCCATTTTTTATTTTACTATTTTTCTTTTATTATTTTTTTTTGAAAGCCAAGGTTCCATCTAATGTTAAGGCTTCTGTGCTGTCAGTATTTATTATATAAAAAATGTTAATGAATTACTGTAGTTGTAAAATAATCAATAAATTTTAGAAAACCCTCTTCACTGAAGGATTGCTATCCTGCATACAAATAATGCAAGGACTGCAGCATGAAATGACTAAAAGAGGCAAGAGAGATTGCTTCTTCCTAATGATTTACAAAAGTCTCATTGTTGATACATAAACAGATGATAATCTCCACAATTTTGCACTGTATGGAATGCTAAATATCGATTTCCTGCAGTTAATTTAACGTCTTCTTTTTTATTCAGGAAAAATGTGAAGCTGCATACTTCGTTGTGGTTCTACGCCATCTAAGATCTGTAGTGATCTCTGTACGAGGAACTGAGACCCCTGAAGACCTTATAACAGATGGTTTGGGAAGAGAATGCCTCCTTTCTAGAGAAGACTTGGATGGGTTGATAAAGCATGTTCCCTCTCCCTCTCCCTCTCCCTCCCTCTCTCTCACTCTCTATCCACACACACACACATGAATTTATGCCTCAGTGATAATTGTCAATAAAGCATGAATTTCACCATACTAATGCCACCCTGGTTAATCAATTGTATTGTGCAAAAACTAGCATTTAGTTATTTATGCCATTTCTGCTAAAATAATTTGTAAATTTATTGAATTGAAGATTCAGTAAAATCTATTCTGGAGTTCAAAACCATTATTATTCATCGCGGTACCTTACCTATCGGTATCTTTGCTTCTTAGGGTAAATTCCCAGAAGCTCTGTCTAATGCAAGAAGAATCTTTGTCCTGCTAATAGTACTCTCTTAATTGTTTGGTTGAAAATTGTTAATTGAATTGATGCCTTCATTTTTATTATGGCTTTTGCCCAAACTGAACAAATTGTTTCTGGTCTGAAACTTTCTTTTCTGCATCTTTACAGTAGCAGCCATATTTGCTCTGATGTGAAGCGAAGTGTGGAATCATCTTTTCCACACTATGGGCACTCAGGCATAGTTGAGGCTGCACGTGATCTTTATATGCAACTTGAAGGAAATCTTGCAAATAATGGTGATCATGATTTCTTTTTGCTTCACTACCCCGCTTTTCTTTTCATAAATTTTAAGTCAGTCCTTTTGACCATATTGTCTTAAAAACAAATCCCATAGCACGCTCATGCATCTATTGTTCTCTATTGTCTAAGCCAGGCCCTTCAGTTTTGTAGAAGTACCTGGTTGGTCGCAGTTCAAGTAATGGAAAATTTCGTAAACTTGAATTTTCATAGGGTTGATATGTCATAAGCACTCAATATTTCATAGGGTTATGTTAGGAATGTCAATTAATTTCTATGATATGCAAACCTTGTGGCTTTGGTTCATTTTATTTATTCGTTTTTATTACTCATATGTGCCTTGATTATCAATAAAATAGCAGTGGAATGACCAAATTTAATCTCACATTCTCACTAGAGAATTTGTAACATAAAGCGTCGTGAAGTTTCTGTCTGTTGATTTACATGTTGTAAAGCTTCGAGAAGTTTCTGTCTGTTCATTTACATGTTGTAAAGCTTATAGTGGAAAACTTATAATCATTGGTAACCATTAAGCTTCATCTATTGTTATGTTTTCAGGTAGCTTTTAAAATTGTTGAAACTAAATTTTCTTGGTATCTCTACTGGTTGACTTCCTCTCTTATCTTTCCTCTCCTCACCTCTCATCTTCTCTCTTTCTCTATCTTTTACTCAATTAACATCAAAATGCTTTTTTTTCTCCAAAATTTTGGTGAGGTCAAATGATCTTACCTGTCCATACATATATAGTGATTTTTTTTTTAATTTATTTATTTGATGCTGAAGTGGGCTGTTTTTCTGGTCATGGACCTTTGCTATCCCCAGTTACATTAAATGGGTACAAACTGCCTTTTTCATAAAATTGTATGTAGAATTATGAAAGATTTGTGAATTTCATGTTCATGTTTGTTTGTTCATCTTGGTAAGGATAAAAAATTGAAAGAATGGTTTGTGTCATATATGCAGTCATAATGTGGAATGTTTAAGGACTGGTGCATTTCGAGACAATTGTTATGGATAGGTTTCCTTTCTTTCTTGACCTTTCATGCTTCTCGTGCTTTTATAGGTTTCCATAACTGATATTCAGCAAGAGTGGGCTGGTTTATTATGATGATGACTCTTTTCTTTTCATTTTTGGAGGATCTCTTATTCTCTATTTAGCTTTTGTAATTCTTTTCTGCGCTTAGTATATCTTTCCTTCACCTAAAACAGAATATTACAAATTGCCAATTGAAGTTACGTACTGCACTTCTTTTTCCTGGCAATATATGCCTGTTTTAATCTATTTGCGACTTGTATGGAGATACAGAATCAGAGGGCAGCTCTGGCTTCCTTTCCTCATTGCTGGGAGCTGGATGTGAGTGTGATGGATATAGTCTGCGCATAGTTGGCCATTCCCTAGGAGGTGCCATTGCTGCTTTGCTAGGACTGAGGGTATGTTTTCTTACATGAAGCAATTTTATGATCTTCTGTACTTTAAGACGTGGCTGTATACCTAAAAGCATTTTGATTTTCTTTATTTTAAAATATGTGCGTGATCCTCTGCTAAGATGTGGTATTTTTCTTTATTTGGTGTGCAATGATCACTAATTGCTATTACCTGGTTTTTAGCTGAACCATCTCTACCACGGATCTAAAACATTATTAGCACCCACCTTTTTAGTTGAATTGGAACCTCTCATTCCATTGGGTGAGGGAGTAAAACATGCGAGGACACATGGTTCTTCTTCCACACTCTCTCCCAATACCAAGTTGTTTTTTTATCACATTGAAAAATTGTTTGTTTGTTTATTTTTATGAAATACTAATTTATTTGTTCGCTTTTGTCCTTTTTCTGTGTACCAGCTATATCGCCAGTACCCAGCTTTACATGTCTATGCATATGGACCCCTTCCATGTGTGGATTTGGTCATAGCAGAGGCATGTTCAGAGTTTGTTACAAGGTAATTAATTGCCCTCCGTGCCACCAGAAGCTCCAAAGCAAGTTTTCACCATTTGTCTTTCATCAAATGTTTCTGTTGTAAGTTCTGAGCTTTCTGCAGCATTGTACACAACAACGAATTTTCTGCACGGCTTTCAGTTGGATCAGTCCTACGGCTTCGTGCTGCTGCAATTGTGGCACTCGCTCAGGATTCCAAGACTGATACAGCCTTGATTTTTAGGCTAGCTCGTCAATTTCTCTGTGTGAGCAAGAATCAAAGGGGGAAGATTGAGGCATCTGATCCATCAGAGCTACATTCTGCAGCCTCCACAGTTGATGAACTGGATCACAAAGTCTATGTGGGTTAGTATTGATTATCCAGCTCACTATAATGAAGGATGTGCACACTTTTTTATGTAAGCATTCAAGAGTTAGCTCTACTAAAAGATTTTCTTGCTGCAGGAAGCAACAAGGTGGATCAAAGTTATTCTCTCTGGAAAGAATCAGACAGGACCAATAGTGGCGGTGATACAGATGATGACAATATTGAAAATCCATTTTACGATAACACTTCTGTCATAAATTCATTGGACGATCCTGTATCACAATTTTTGGAAACTGTCCCCATATCTGAAAATGGATCAGCAGGGGATCGTGCAGAGATGTTTCTACCAGGCCTTGTGATTCATATGGTACCCCAACAAAGGAATATCAGTATGCCATTATGGAAGGGCTGGAGATTTCAAGAGCGTGTACGGAATTATAAAGCTTATTTAGCAAACAGAGATGTCTTTAAAGATATTGTTGTGTCACCAAATATGTTCTTTGATCATCTACCTTGGAGGTATGCCCACTGCATCTTTGTTTTTAAAATATTTGTGCCTGGAAAGATTGAAGTATATGTTCTTGACCAAATCAATCCTTTTCAGATGTCACAATGCCATGAAAAAGGTGTTGGAATCTCAAAATGACGAAGGCATGCTTGACGTATCTCAAATCATGTGAGTTACATACATTCATTGTAGTGATATGAAACTGCAATTCTCTTTTATGATCTCGACTGCATTCATTTGTTCTTCTGCCATCCTGGGCCGGAGCTGCATGTCTGATATCTAGTTGAGTAAGCTAACCGAAAGATGCAATCAGTATCGACAATTGGGTCCACATGAACTAGACCCTGGACTTGGAAAGATTTAAGCAAGATCTACTAGCATGGTTAATTTGTACAGCACAGGTTTCTATAGCATTGCTCCTGTTCCTTGCTACTGTTAAATTGTATAGCAGATGCTGTTTAGCATTCTAAATTCCAATTCAAACTTTTAACAATGTAACCATTCTACAAATGATTAAACCAAAATATGATTTATACAGAAACTAAGCTTAAAAGTTGTTATAAATGGATGGACATATGGTGAGTGTTGTCTTAGTACATTGATGCATTGTTCTGGCAATGAAAAAGTATTCCCTCATCAAGATGTTTGATTCTTATTTTATTCTTTGTAAAATCCGGTTATTCATATAGCATTGCTCGGAAGAGTGTTTTACAAGACAGATCGTCACTAGATAACAATGACAACTGCACTCTTGACACATCTCTCCCTGTTTCTTCACTCTTTTGCAGTTTCCATCTGCAATAGAAATAAGTTGCGTCATTTATGTATTATTTTTTGACATCAAATTAATTGAGACAATCATTCAAAAGAGCCCAGTCCATGCATTTCCACTAAGGAAAGATGATGGCTCAGGTCAGAAAGATCGAAGATCATGATGAGACGCAGAGCCTATTGGATATTTGTTATTGTTATGCTTTTAAAGCATATCTTTTAGCTATTTTTGTCTGAAAAAAATTGTCTAGTTAAGGTTTGAGAACGTGACTTTTTAAAAGACAATCGTTTTGCTTTCGATATCCCCTGCTTTTAAGGAAAAACAATGCAGTATATTATCACTCTTTTCCCTTGTAAAATTTTATTTTTAATCAAAAGATTATAGGAACCCTATACATGTCGAAAAACCATACAGATTGGCATTATGAACTCCCTTTTAAGAAACCTATGAACCAACTACTATATATATGTATTTGCTGTTTACAAAGAAAAGGTCAAGACCGATCAGGGGAGGGGATGTTGATGTCAAAGCACAGCAGAAGACAAGAAAACCAAACATGCCCTATAATTTATAAGCATCTGTTAGCAGGAGGCAACTCCGGCCAAATCAAAGCAAACAGTTTTGTTTTGTCTACTTCGTTATCTGTATTGTCTTGTGGGGATGGTTGGGGCCTTTGCTGGTCAGAGCTACATGGGGCCAAGGTCTTCAGTTCTTTAGGTTTTAGATTTACTTGACAATGTAAGGTGGCCCTTTTCACTCTGTTATTGTTCTTTATTCATGAAAATCACCTTTCTATCAAAATGACACAAAAACTCATTAAAAAAAAAAATGTCTCAATTCTTTACAATTTCTTTTCTGAAAAAGTTCCCTGCAAAAATGGTATCATTTTTATTGCATAGGCATCTTCTTTGCCCATTAACCAATATAGAAGGGGAGATTTCGCTGACTACTCGATGGGAATTGACAACATAATTGGAATACTAATTTAAAATGTCTCCTGAGTTTTATGATTTCATCCCCCATATTCAGTGCAAACAATCTCGTGATTTTCTTGTCGGAGCTTCAGCTAAGAAAAAAGAAGGGAAAAAAAAAACTTTTAAGGTGTTTTTCCACCCGATGAGTGGCTCGTCAACCATGGAGTCAGAAAATGGACAAACTGTGAGTGGAGCAGGGATGTTTCCTCAAGTGGCTGAGATATAGGGCATAGGTGTTCATTTGCTTTTACATATTCCAAGTCACATCTCTTTGTTCTCTTCGATGGACGACATAGAATCTTTTTTTTTTTCTTCCACTAAAATCATTCGTAGGGAAGAAAACTTGTTCAGAAATATCCAAATCCAGAGCATTCAAAATCTAACGAGATCCATCCTCCATGGTTGAGAACTGAAAACCTTAATTAAATGTAGTATTTCACTTTCAATGTGATCAGACTGTCCTCGCAAATTTGAATCGAAGTCTTTACCTGGTTGCAAGATTATTTGCATTTTTATTGTTTCTCAGAAAAGAAATATCCATATACTTTGGAGTTATTCTACAGTAATCTTACCTTGTTAGTTCAGTATAATCGAGTTAGAAAGGCTATCAATTTCATGGCCAGTTTTATAAAGGGCAGAAAAGATTGCCAATTTCACACAATAACATATTATCACTTCATTGATAATAACTGATGATCAAAACCCAAATCCAAAATGTACAGAAAACAAGAAATAAACTATTTTTGAAACTCATAATCAAATATATATAAAGAATATAAATAGTATTTTTATTAATTCGGCTATTAAAGAAACTTGAATAAATAATTCCTTGATGCATCGAATTTGATAAAAGTTGTTAAGAAATGAAAATGATTAACTATAATCAAAGAATAAATTACCTGTCATAGAAGATGATGAACTTTTAAAGCAATACTGTCGAAAAGAAATGAAGAACATAGGGAGTGAGAGTGGGGGATTAGACTGAGTTTTTCAATTTTTCTCTCACAAATATAAACGACTTTAGAACAGAAGGAAGAAGACTTAAAGAACAAGGTATGAAGAAGGGGAGGTCGGGATTTCTATTCCTAAAACTATATATACAATTCGGTCAAAGCTATAGATTAACTGAAATTCGAGTTAAGACAGTGGAACCAGGTTTTAATACTATGGGCAAAACAAAACAATTATACTAAGATTCTTTCTCTTGGATGGTTGGAACATACATCTCAACAATCTTATGTAAGTGGCAGATACAGATGTTGGGGTGGCAATCTGGAAATAGACAATGAGGCCCCATTCTAGTCATATTACATAGATAAGAATGTGGGGGTGGCATGTGGTAAGAGACAATGGAGCCCCAGTCTAGCCATGTTAGGAGATATAAATATTGGCTAGGTGTTTTTTTTTGTATAAAATGTTGTAAAGATTATTTTTTAAAATATTTTTTATTAAAAAATATATTAAAAGAATATTTTTATATTAGTAAATTATTTTTTTATTAAATCTTAAGCAATATCTTATTTTTTTTTATTTTTAAAAATTATTTAGTTTAACTTTTTTAAAATAATATTTATAATTTTTAATTGTTTTTATTATTTCATAATATTTCAAAAGAAAAACTATTGTAATTTAACCTTGTCCATGTTGATCCTCAAACTTCTAAAATATATAATTTTGATCAAATTTTCATCATATTTTATAAGATCTCTTTAATAAAGATTCAAATTATCCATTCACCTACCGTTCTAACCAACTATAAATTAATTTTTGTGTGATCATGATCCAAAGTATTATTTTATTTTATTATCACCTTTTTCTTTTTTTTGAAAGAAAAATATTTTTATATGAGAAATGAGAAATCTTTGGGGGATCTAAAGTTATGTTATGATAATTGCCTTTTGTTTACAATACTTATAGTGTAAAAGCATTAGAAAATTTATTTTTTTTTGGTTTTGCGTAACAAGTTTGTGAAAAAAATATTTTTTTTTAACTTGCAATACTTCAAAGTGATCATTTGAGAGGAGACCTTCCTCAAGAAATATTGAAATTTAAAGTTGGTCATTTGAGAGAAGACCTACCTTGTCAAAGAAAGAAATTAAAATTTTTTAAAAATAATCTAGTTGTTTCAGACAACTTGTTTATTAGTATGAAAAATTTAAATTTTTTTTAAAGATAATTTAATTATTGTAGGTGACCTGTCCATTGTTGTGAAAAACTCAATTTTTTTTTAAAGTGGTTTAATTATTATAAGAGGCCTTCCCGTTGTTGAAAACTTTAAAGATTTTTCTAAAAAAAACTATTTAATTATATCAGGTGACCTTCGTTATATAAAAAATTCAAAGATTTTTAAAAAGTGATATATTTATTTCAAGCGACCCGCCTATTGTTATGAAAAAATCATAGGTTTTTCAAAAATAATCTAATTATTCTAAGGAAAGCTCCCGTTGTTATGAAAATTTAAAGATTTTTTAAAACTGATCCAATTATTCTAGATAACATGCCTACTGTTGAAAAATTCACGGATTTTTCAAAAATTATATAATTGTTCTAGGTGACCTGGCTGTTATTGTGAAAAATTTAAAGATTTTTTAAAAGTGGTATAATTGTTCTAAACGACCTGTCTATTATGAAACATTTAGAGATTTTACAAAAAACAAATAGAAGTATTTTGAAATTTGATCATTTCAAAGTGGCTTGTTTTTTTATGGAACCCATTAGAGATTTTTCTTGTAAATTTGTTGCAAAACATATCATTCAATGCTTTGCAATTAAATAAAATGTAAGAATCTTTACTTGATTTGAAATATAGATAATGTTTTCTTTGCAATCTCTTTCTCGCTTGATCGATAAGGTTTTCCATTTCTAATTGGAGTCCTTTTGATTGTTTGGTTTTTAGTCTATTTAAGTTGGTCCCTATGAGTCCTTTTTAGAGTATTTGTAATTTTGCACGGCTAAGCCTTTATAATGCTTATCACGACCTATTTACTTGATGAAAATTCACTATCTCACTGATCATTTTGAAAGGAGCTTTCATTACTACAATGTTCCTCTACAAATAATATATCATCAAAACAAGATTTTGAAACTAGATTAACATGATAAAAAAAAAATTAATGTCATAATTATCTAATTTTTTGTGAAAAATAATAAATAATAGTTTTAGTGCTCTAAAGCTTTCTCTTTTTTCCTCTTCTTGATTTTCCTCTCTAAAACCTCTTTTTATTCCTTTAAAAAGGTAAGTGGTTACAAAACCATTTATAGGTTCGAAAGATGTTTTTCCAAAACTATATCATAGAGAATTCTTTTCTATTTTTTACTTTGATATGTTAAGAGAACATTCTTCTCTTTTCTTCTTCTGTTTTTCCTTTATTTGGATGTCTAACAAACTTTTGAAACTTCTAGAAAAAGTTGGGAACTTTATAATTGAAACTTGGCAAAAGAGGTTGATTGGGGGGGTGCACCTTTCATGAATTACTTGTGAAAAATAAAATATTGTTGAAACTAACTAATCCATGTATTCCATGAAAGGGGTGTTATTCTTCAACTATGATCAAACTATGCTTGATTTTATGGTTTATAGCTTTCTCACTATCAATCTAAAGTTGGGTATAATATTGTCAAATTTTATTAAACCATACAAGGCTGCCTTGAAACATCAAGTTGAGGGTTTTCATGTGGCAAGTTAAGCACTAACATCGAGAAAAAAGTGATATAGACTTATCGAATGATGTTGATTGGAGCCTTTACAGTGGTCGGAGATGCCACATTTATTCACCTAAAAATGATAACTCAATCAACCTTCTCAACTGAAAAAGATAGTAAATAGGGATCAAACGATGTGTCACTCTTTCTTTTTATTAAAATTGAGTGATATGTTATTCTGCTTAAATTTTAAAAATTAGAGTTTCTAATTGGGATTTTGCAAACTTTAATTTAGTCTTTATTGTTTTAATGGTGACATATACACCTTTAATTGACTTTGAAACTTTTTAGTTTTTACAATCATATCCAACTAAATCTTGATTTGACTCATTTAATTTGAGATTTTTTTTAAAATTGGCCATTGATTTTCATGTTACGCAATTTACCCCTATCAACCATTAAAATTTTAATTTCATTCAAATTAACCCCTAATTTTGATTGATTTTAGTTCCCAAAATTTTGCAGCCGTTGCACTTTGATTTTTAATTTTAAAACTCTTCAATTTATCTCTTAATTAACCTTTAAACTTTGAGTTTCTTATCATTATATCCCTAATTTCATCTTATTAAGTTCATAAAAACCAAATTTAGTTCTCTAAAATTTTATTTTTTTTAATTAAATCCTGAATTAAGCTTTCAAACCTATTTTTTTCACCAATTAAGTTTTAATAAAATTAACTTGACCTACTAAAAGTCCAATTAAGTCTTTGCACTTAATTAATCCTTTTAAAATCAGCCTAAATTAATTTTAAACTTAATTAAATATTTAATTAGGGCAATGATTAAATAAATCATCTTATTAAAAATCTAATCAAGTCATCAAATTTATTTTTTTTATATAAATTAATCTAATATTCACTTAAGTTAATTTTGAGTTTGTATTGTCTTTCATATTAGATCCTTTCAAAGATGCAATTGAGTTTTCAAAATTATCAAAGATCCAATTTGATTTTTGTATCTCTTATTTTTGTATTTAAATTCTATTCAGCTTGTTCTTGCCAACCAAATTGTTTATCTTCCTAAATCTTTTTTTATAAAAGAAAAATGATAATTTCAGGGAACTCAAAATTAAGGTATGACATCTAAACTATACTTTTATTCATATATTTTACTTGTTTATTTTATTATATAGGAACAATATAATGTTGGCGTGCATGCCAAACATGAGGAGGATTCTTCAACCCATTTAGAATATGATTTGGAGTTGTGGTTGAATACTGAAGCAACATGTAGATCCGACAGAAATTAAGTTTATGATATCTCTATTACTACAACCTAGAATATTATATCAAGTTGTAGTATCTTGACCGTAGACACCATAAAATCCACACGATTTGGCCATCAAAAATCATTTAGAAGTTGGTAGAACAATGAGTTAGTGCTTTTGAATTGAAATGGAGGCAAAATATGAAGAATAAAAAAGGGAACAATGGGAGAAGATGATTGTATACATATCTAGTCATTATCCTAGCCCTTAGAAACCTCTACAAGATTTTCCTCCTCCCAATCCTCTCTCACTCCCATTTGCAGTCTATTTTTAACATTTTCTTAACATTTTAATTGATTTTCACAATAAAATTAAGGTTCATAAATATAAATATGTACTCTAGTGTATATTAAATGTATTATTCAAGTTAGATTTTTTTTGTATAATGTTTGTAATGCTATTTAATGTCAATTATTTTGATAGCATTAAAAAATTATCTACACCACTAACGGACATAAAAACTCTTTTGGTTATTCCATAAATAAAACGTGTTAATTTTCATTAAAGAATTACAAAGAGTTATTAAGTGTTTTAATTTATACCGATAAAATCATCAATAAAAACTTGTTATTGGTCACCATATCGGTTATCTATTAGAAATATAGGATTTATTGTAGATAAGTTTTTTTAGGTAATATTTACTGTCTGATAGACCGACAAAAATTGATTGCCGCATATTTTATCACCAACAATAATATTTATAAGTATAATTATTGATGATTAAATTAAAAATAAGATTATCAACAGAACTACAATCATCAACCGACATTAGCCAACATATTTATTTTAGATTTTTTGGAGATAGATAACATATCTCTTTATATTTCTTGTTTTAATTTAAAAGTACATATATAATTTATCTCAAAACTATTTTAGCTATTTTATGTATTTATCTTTGTTTATTTGATTAAACATATTTTCATCTTTTGTATATTTATATCTAATGTCATGGAATATTTACCTATAAAATGACACATAACGATGTCCATAAGTCCCATCGTTACGAGGGAGACAGGAGTACAGTTGGTGGATAGTACTTGTTTATAGTTATACCAAGTGTATAATTCTTTTTTTCTGGGAGGGATATACCTGAAGGTCTATTAATCCTCAGATATGAAAAGTCGGTATCCATAAGAAGATATGACTTGCGTGCAGTTATATATGGAACGACATAGATGTTGCTTTGAATTCGATCGATGCAGAGGAAAAGGGAGGTCCACAAAGGTGAAATCTCTGTGGGCGTGACCAGTATACATTCCATCGTAATTTCCTGTTCAAAATCTGCCAGCATGAGTAACCCTACGGGGCCATTTTGGCGGCCATCCTCCATGACGCCCAAACTTTGAAGTTTAAATGATATTGAGAAGAGGAGGAGAAGACAACGTTGAAGTTTGGAAAAATCTGAGACTCTTAGGTAACACAAAGTGGCCTTGAGATTGCTATGGATTGACGCCCCTGAGCTGCCAAGTGGGCTATGGCAACTTCCAAGAAAACGCAGAGGGACCTCTGCGCATAATTTTATGCTTTCTTAACCAAAGGTGGCGATGAGACAGGCTAGATGCAATGGAGAACGAGACCTTTTCCACTACTAAGAATTTCTGCCAAGCGTGCTCTTACTTGTAGTTAGAATCCGAGGAGTTTGGTGATTTGAAGACCGAAGACTTCATCAGGAATTCAAAAAAGTTATCGAAGAATTGGATGCAAATTTTGTTATTTGTTCTTCAGGTACTTTAGCCTTTTTATTTCTTATAAGAAGAAAATATGTTAGCCTTAGATTAAAGTACTTTCAAACCACTTCCCAACATCGTACGACAAGGGTGGCATTATAATACATCCTGGGCTGTATCCATTAGAAAGTAATTAATTGTTTAATTTTGTTAATTCAGCCATTCTCTTATGATAAGTATTCGGTCAAAATTCACCGAGACCACTCTATGAAGCTAGGTGACAACTGGGGATTTTAGGAATGGACCTTACCATAAATTCTTGAATCTTAATGTAGATATCCAGTCGTAGATAAATATTACAAACATCAGAGTGTTTTCATGCACGATGCGAAAACTACCATGTCTAAAACTATTTTTATAACGAGGAATCACTTTTTTCTTTTTTATAGTTCTCGCATAACGTTTTCTTTTTTTTTTTTTGAGTTACGTGGGGTGTCCGGGCCAGCTGGCGCGCACCACGACTAATCCTCACTGTCCACTGAATACCCTGCAAACCCAATAGGCATGTAAGGCACCGCGGGGGTGACAGACGTGCACGCCAGGGTTCGAACCCAGGTGCAGTGGAAAGAGACAAGCCCCTTCCATCACTAGACCAAGCCCTAGAATGCTAACGTTTTTTTTTTATATTTTGTTGATGATGTACCTAGTTATTAAATTTGTTATTATTTATTTATATATAAAAAATGCTATTATCATTATTTTTTTTTTTAAAATAACACGACGGTGAAAAAATGATCAAATATAAAACTATTACACTCTTAGAAATATGTCATGTATTTATAGGTCACCTACTGTATAGTTGACATATATATACTATGCTATGCTTTGACTTGTGAGTGAGTCATGCTAATTGTTTTTACATAAAACGTTTTAGGTATTGCTAATATTTATTCAAATAAAAAAAAATTAAAACATGTGAAAAATAACTTGATGTAAATTGATTGACTTAATAGGTTTAAAAATAATCCAAATAATTAAAAAATAATAATTTGACTCAAAATAAATATTTAAAATGAAATTATATATACATATATATATATATATATATNGACTCAAAATAAATATTTAAAATGAAATTATATATACATATATATATATATTAAGATAATAAAATATTAAAATGATCTGTTAAACCCGCGTTAACTTGTCAATTCACATGTTGAGTTATAAGACCATGATAACTGATTGTACTTAAAAGTGTATTTTTATCAAGGTTTTATTTTATCATTTTACACTTGAAATATCAATAACTCCTTGGCTAAAATATATTTTATAATAATATATCTAATAATATAGGATACATTTAATTTATGGTAAATATTCATTTTAAATGCAAGCCTATCATATAAATGAAAGGATTGATTGATGAGTTTAACTTCTGAAATTTAGAAGACAAGAAGAGAGCCAAGCTTAGAAAAAAAAGGCTGATTCAGTTCAAATTGGAATATTATTCGGTTATTGGATCATAACTGGAGCTGTAAAACTTTGATTTAGGTTTGCTCTATATGGATGGAAAGTTAAGACATAGACCTAAAACTTTTATAAGGAGCCTAAGATTGAAAAACGTTATTTTCAAGTTCAAATTATAGCGATAACGAAGAAGATTGAATCTGTCCTACACCTAGACACTTAGTGTTCAACCCATATCTCGAGTTTTAAAAGTCTAAATGACTTCATTATTTTTTTGTTGGAAAGTTGAGATAATTTTTTAGAACTTTTATGGAACAGTCACTTTAAATTCTGATGTTAAAAATAACGTTTTGATTAGAGAAGAAGATAAAGATTGTTACCACGTCAAGATGTGGTTATCCACTTAACAATTAGTCAACAAATTAATAATTTTAAATTTTAGCCTTCTTTAGGTGAAAAGGTTACACTGACGGTATAAAAATAAGCATAGTATAAATTCAACATGAACTTTAATAGTTAATACTAGCATATTTTGTATTTGCTATCTCATTTACTTTTAATACTTTACTTGTTAAATGATGTATCTAGATTTATATTGTATAATATTTGGTACAACAAATACTTGGCATTTTCATAGCACAAGTGTATTTCCATAGCTTAATTGTATGGTATACACCTGTGCTATGAGCTATGAAAGAAACTTGATTTATTATTAGCATAAGCTATAATCATGAATACCTGACAGCATTTACAAGTATTAGTATTATTCGAAATAAGATAACTAAAGTAATCATGTTAATCATTTATAATCCAATTAAAAATTCCTTTGTGTGTGGTTTCTAATTAAGTAAAAAAAAATTTATACTATATTTATTTGAAATACTATTAGTTGATCATCTAATATTGACATTTATTGTTATTATTGTTTAATCCTCACATTAATCTTACATCTCAAAGTCCTCTTCAACTCATCATCATCATCATTATTATTATTTATAATTTATATAGTTAATCTCCATGTGTTTCGATCCCGATCTTACCTAGTTATTTATTACTTCAATACTCCTATACTTAGGAGAAGATATCAATCTTTTGGTTGAATCAATAACCAATAGAAACTAAATCAAAATAAATTGTGAAGCATAATTTTTAATAAACCTAATATTGAATGATAAAATTAAAAAAAATACAATTAAAAAAAAACATGCAAAAAATGACCTAAGTTAACAGAGGTTAATGTACCAAACCTACATCCTAGGTTATGAGACCGAGATAATATAATAGAAAGCAAATAAAAATAAATTATAAAACTTAATTCCAAATCAATTTAATTTTGAAAGATGACATTTTAAAAAATAAATAAATTTATAGGTGTAATGTATTTAACTGATTAACCTAATTGACTCAAGTTTTTTTTTAATTAATTTTTTTCTTCAATATCACCTTTCAGCATTAGGTTTAATAGGAATTAGGCTTCATGATTTTTTTTTTCAATTTACTTTCTATTAGTTTGTCTTAGTTTCTTGACTCAAATCATAAGTTTTTATGAGTTAATCTAAGTTGACTTGTTTTATTTTATTGTGTTTTTTTTAGATTAAGTTTTTTTTTCTGATTTTATTCTTCAAAAATGGGTTGATTGAGAACTATGCTTTATAATTTATTTTGATTTGATTTATATGGGGTTATTCTAGTCTTATGACCCAAGTTGTGGCTTTGGTAGGGTAATTTAGGTATATCTGAGTTTTATTTATTTATTTATTTTCTTTTTATGAGGTTATCATTCTTTCATAACTCATATCATGGGTTTGACGATTTAAACTAGGTTGACTTAGGTCTTTTTTTGCATCTTTATTTCATTGATTAGTTTTTTAATCTCAACATTCAATATTGAGTTGATTAGGAATTGAGTTTTATAATTTATTTTTTATGGAGTTATAATAATCTCATAACTTGGGTCATGAACTTGACATTCAAACCCAGGTTGACTTGAATTATTTGTTTTTCTTTTTTATTTTTCAATATTGAGTTGTTTGAGAATTGAATTTTATAATTTTGATATGCTTTATATGGGATTATCATGATATCTAACTCGAGTGATGAATTTGGAAGGTTAACCTTAAGTTGACCTAGGTTGACCGAATATGTTTACGTTTCAATATTTTAAAAATAGGATATCGTTTTAATATATTTTTTAGTCAAACTATTTTTTTATTGATTTTTTAGTTGCTTTTTAACCCATTAAGATGACCATGTTACATAACATCAACCCTCACATGTTTTTTTTCTACAAGAAAAATATAATAAAATGACACAAGAGTATGAAAGTTATTGTTTGATGACATTTTAGCAATAAAAAGATCAATCTTAGCATCAACATGCTCTAATAATGAAGGGGAGTTATATGGAGATGTTTTTAAACCTTTACCATATGGAAGAATGTAGATTGAGGTTGAAAGAGATTTTTTTATTTAATTTTGTATTTTTTAAATGATTTGGGGGTGTTTTAAGTTGATTAATCAAAGGGATTTGTATTTTTTTTTAATTTGATTTAACAACCCTTACAAGATTTTTTTTCTATTAGAAAAATATTAGCAATGCTTAAACATTGCTTTTTATATTAAGAAAAATTAATCTAACCCGTAACATAATGTAAGTCAATAATCTAGTGCAATATATAATAAATTATGTCTTGCTTCACAATATCTTCTGTTAGAATAAAGATATAATATATTTTATTTTATAGTGTAATTATTATTATTTAAAAAATTATTCACTTAACAAATTCAAAAGAGTTTAACATTATCATATTAATGTTTATTAGAAAGATCCATAGTATCAACGGTTTTATATTCAATTAAAAGTTAAAACTTTTTAATTTGAATTGATTGCAAAATCATGTAGATATATAATGTGTGTTGGAAAAAATATGTATAAAAAAAGTCACAAAGAGATGTTGTTACAGCTCTCAAATCTTTATTATTATTATTATTATCATTATCATTTTCATTTTTCTTCAAGCACCTCTCAATTCTCTCTTCTTCTTTTTCATTTTTATTTTTTTTATGTTCAACTTCTTCCTTGTACCTTTTTTGGTTAAATCCTTTTATGCCTTTTTTTTCATTTTTGTTCTTTTAATTTCAACCTCATAATTTTTTTATTGAATCCTTATATGATCTAATTTTGTAAGATAAAGTTTTAAATTGTAGTAGAACAAAAAAGATTAAAAAAGAGAGGATAAAAATCTAAAACACAAAGAAAATGCATGACCAATTTCAAAGTTTTAAGAATTTTGAATTTGATCCAAAAATTTATTTTGTTTATCTTTTAACCTTTGAATTTGCGAGGGAAGAAAGAAACTTGCTATAAAACAACGTAGGAGTATGAAAGTTATCGGTTGACCACATTTTAGCAAAAAAAAGAACAATTTTAGTGTCAACATACACCAATAAATGAGGAGAGTTCTGTCGCGGGGTGCGCGAGCATCTGACGAAGGCATAGGTTCTTGTCATGCCTTCTAATGAGGGGTGTTGTAATTTTTTTGGGAGTTGCAACCTAGTATTATGATTACTAGGAACCTATGATTTGCGAGAGTCTAAGTAAGAGATTGGTTATGCAATGAGAAGATGCATCACCTCAATGCATTCTATCTAAAATAAGCTACATTGTTATTTGATTGTTTTTTTAGGTTGAATTTTTATTTATTGGTCTTATCTAAAGCTCAAGATAAATCTCTCTTTATGAGAGAGTTTCTATCTTATTGGGTTAAATCATAATCGTTTTAAAGTCTGAATTTTAGTATTGCATTTTTATACTTTGTATCTTTAATACATGAGTGTGTACTTTATCGTGTAATTTTGCACCCCATAAATATGAAAGTCTACATCTAGATCCTAAAAAATAAAAAAAGATTTTTGACATGTTGGTTAAATCCTAATGGTTAATCATAAATCAGTTACGATATCTATTTTTGGATTAAAAAAATAAAAAGAAGCAATGCAATTTATTTTTTTATGAAAAATATGCTTGAAAAAGTTTTAGGAATTGACCGTATGCAATAAAATATTTTTTTTCTTTTTGAAAATGTTTTTTGAATTTTTTTTGAAATATTTTGGATAAAACCGAGTATTTTAATACCAGATTTGTATTTTACAGTGTAAATATACAACACGAGATTATGCATAATTGGTTACAAAAATGAGAAAAATCATATATTTTTTAAAATAATTTTTGAATTTTTTTTAATAGGGGTCGGGCCAGACCCAGCCCAGCCATTTAGGCTGGGCCAAAACTAGCTCGACCCCAAGTTAATTATTTTGATTGCTATATACAGAATGAATTCTGCATGCAGCGACAACAATAATGAGCAATAGGGACGGTTAATGCAAGGCAGGGATTGAGAACCACCTGAAGCGGTGAGGGCCTATGGTCGTGCTGGTGGAGAGGCTGGTGGCGACGTTGATGGAGAGCTTGGTCGCCAGAGTGGCTACTATACAGGATGAAGAAGTTTGCAAAGGAGAGAGAAAAGCTAGAAGGAGAAGAGAGAGAGTTGCGGTGGCTGCTTGATGGTTGTGCTGGCTTCTTGTGGTGGAGAGGACAGTTTTCCAACCGGTGATGGTGGTGGTGGCGGCTGAAAGCACAGCTGAGAAGGAGAAAGTAGAGAGAGAGAGAGGCTGCAGAAAAAGAAGAAAAACAAGGGAGGTGGTTGATTTTTCTCCCACTTTAGACCCAATTTTCTCCTTCCTCAGGCCATCAAATCCACCTCTATTTATAGGTGGTGTAAGAGGGCAATCTCATCTACACCGGGGTAAAATTTCAGTCATTGGTTCAGTTGGTAAGGATCTCAACCGTTGGCTTAAAGTAGACACCCTGATTTGTCAATTTCGCAGAAAAAGCTGTTTGAGTTGGCCTCTATAGGGTGGTGCAACGTTCGTTTATTTGCTAGTGAACCGACACTGACCATACCCTGATGTAGAAGGATTTTTGGGATCAATTTTGTGCAAGTTTTGACAAATTTAGTGGACGTTAAATGCATTAAATATACATGCAAAAGGGATGACCAGGCCAGTTTTTTTAAAAAAATAAAGAAGATAATGAATATTGACCAGACGACGTCTTGTCTAGTCCTCTTTTGTTTTTTTTTTTTTGTAAAAACAGCACCGTTTTGGACTAAAATGGGAATTTTTACTAAATTTCAATTGATTTCATTTTCTTTTAATTTCTTTCAATTGAACCCCTAATTGACTTTAAACTTTGGATTTAATACAATTAAGCCCTTGTTGAACTTCAATTGGAACCTCGAAGTTAGGCGCCTTTTACAATATGATCCTTGGTCTTGGATTTTATCAATTTAACCCTTAATTGACCATTAAACTTTTAATTTCTTCAATTTTGTCCTTAATTTTGTCAATTGAGCCCTCATAGTTTGCCGCTTATGGCATAATGGTCCTTGGTCTTGGATTTTGTCAATTTAGCCTCTAATTGACCCCAAAACTTTAATTTTCTTGCATTTTTGCCCCAAATTTCAATCAGTTAACTTGGTAAAAATTAAATTTGATCTTTTAAAATTTTAATCTTCTCAATTAAACTCAAATTAAGCTCTCAAACCTAATTTTTCACCAATTAAACCCCAAATAAAATTAATTTGACCCATTTAAAGTACATTTAAGTCCTTGCACATAATTAAATCCTTCAATAAGAGCCAAATTAATTCTTAAACATAATTAAAATTTAATTTGGCCCATGATTAAATCAAATTGGCCCATTAAAAATTTAATTATGTCCTTGGACTTTATTTTTCACTAATTAAGCCCTAAATAAAATTAATTTGACCCATTTAAAGTACAATTAAGTCCTTACACTTAATTAAATCCTTCAATAGGACCCAAGTTAATTTTTAAACATAATTAAAATTTGATTTGATCCATGATTAAATCAAATTAGCTCATTAAAAATTTAATTATGTCCTTAGACTTAATTTTTCACTAATTAAGCCTCAAATAAAATTAATTTGATCCATTTAAAGTATAATTAAATCTTTACGCTTAATTAAATTCTTCAATTGGACCCAAATTAATTCTTAAACATAATTAAGATTTAATTTGGCCCATGATTAAATTAAATTGGTCTATTAAAAATTTAATTATGTCATTGGACTTAATTTTTATGCAACTTCATCTAATAATCATTTAATTTGACCTTAAATTTATATTTTTTATTTGTTATTGGATATAATGGGGTACAATTAGGTCTTAAATTTTCTTAAAAAATTGCAACTTGATTTTCCAGCCTGCTTTTTCCATATTGTTAGCCATTATTTTATTTTTTATTTTTATTTTGAATAAAAATAAATTTTGTAGGAATAACCCAGAATTGGGTTATGACAAGTTCTATGAAAATGTTTTGAAACCTTTATCTTGTGGGAGAAAATAGATCAAGGTTGAGAGAGATATTTTTTTTGTTATATTAAGTGTACGTAATATGTTTTTGTGTCTGAAAATCATAATATTTGAAAATGCATTCACAATATTAACACATTCTTTTATTATACTCAAAATTAATTTAGAATTGTCATAGTATGATTTGTAAAACAAACATATTCCATTTACAGTAAAACTCTATCAATCAATACATATTTGAACACAAAATTATAACTAAATTTATATGTTTTCAATTTAATCGTGAATGGTGCCTCATCTACTATTTTCTTCTTGTTTTTTGAATGAGTGATAAGCCGCTTGCCACTAACATATCACCTATAATAATAGGTAACTTGTCACTTGTTGTTTTATTTTTTGGTTATATCTAGAAATCAAAATATCAAGTTTCAAGTTTTCGGACTCAGAAAACTCAATTTTCAAGTCATTTATCTTTTTTTGATCCTTATAAACCACCAACCAACCCTAAAACAATCGTAAATCACAAAAAAAAACTAAAAATCAACCTAATAAAGAGATTCTAAATGGATTCTGATCTAATTTTCAAGCATATTTATAGAAAAAAATATGATATTATCAAACTTCCCTAGCCATCTATCTTTTTCTGACTTGCTTTCTCATATTTCAAACCTAGAGAATGATATGCAAAGGAAATATAGTTTGGGACCAAAACAAATAATTTTCAAACTAAATGGACTAAAAAATAAATTTTACAAAATCTTAAAGCAAAAAAAAAATATATGAAAAGGCATGTTTTAAATAGTTTAAAAACTCTTTGTTTCATCCATGATATCAATTTAAGTCCCCATATTTTTAATATTTTTTTAATCAATAGAACTAAATTTGTTTTTACAAAATCTCATATCAAACGAATATGGGGGCATTTTCTTGACACTTTAAGAATCGTATGAAAATGTAATCTAAAAAAATTCTCGAGTTACAATATGAAATAACACAATGTGTAAGGATAGAATTAAAAAAAAAGCTTGGTGATTATTTAAAAAAAAAAGCTTTAAGGACTAAAAAAGACAAATTAACATGATTAAGGTAACAATAAAAAATAAAAAAATATTTCCCTAGGCAAACATTGGCTAACATATAAAACCTGCAATCTAGATATCGGGTATGTTCAAATTACATGTCCATTATGCGTCTTCAGATATAAGGTCGAGATAATCCAATAAAAAAAATTGATGTTAAATGAAAAAAGGATTAGAGAATTTGAGATATAAATCTAAATCAAAATATTTAACATCTCAACATAAATTATGTACCTAATTACATTTAATAAGTTTGTTCATTAAAAACAATTTGTAATAGAAATTGACAATCACATAAACTTTATTAAATAAAATAAAAGGAAAAAAATATTTTACAAAGCTACACATATTAAAAATATTATGAAACATATTTTTTTAAAATAAATTTAATGTATATAAAAAATGAAAAAACATATTTTTTAGGCACTTAAAAAAAAACCTAAATTGGATTCCTCTCATCAAGAAATGCCCTGGACGAGCCTTTTTTCTTTTAAGTGTCATCCACCTCAATTTTTTTAAAAGAAAATAGATGACATGTCGTCTGGATTCCCAAATTTCAACCATTATGGTGACCTAAAAAATAAAGTTCATGTTTTTTTATCCTAAACACCTAAAAAACACTCTAGAAACCTTGTTAAACCAATTTATGATTTAAAACATCATAAAACATCTCAAAACCCAAAATCAACTTCAAATACAAAATTTCCTGAGATTAGATCTTTTATGTGGCACTTTCAAGGTTAAAAAAAACCCCAAATTGAATTTCTCTCATTGTATAAAACTATTTAACATAAAAATTGACCAATTTAATGGTTGAAATCGTCATCAATGATAATTTTTTCTCTTTATATTGTAAGCTTGTGAGTTTCTCTCTCTCTTTGCACAAAAAATAAATTAAAAATGAGAAAAATAAAGTTCGATATTAAAATTAAATTTTAAAAAATTAAAGAGATCAGTTATTTAAGAGCAAAAAAATAAAATAAAAATAAAAATAAACTTTTTAAGATAAATTTCAAAGCCATTTTTTTTCACTCCATTCTTTTTATCTTTCAATTCACTCTTCCTCCTGAAAAAATATATAATTAAATGTTCATCTGGTTTTAAAATAGCTAAATTGTATAAAATAAAAGTTTAAAAATAAAATTAATTTTTTTAAAAAAAATCAATGCTATGATCTAGAGTGTGAGATTGTGAATAGTAATCATGTTACAAGAAAAAAAGAAAAAAAACTGTCTTTCCTATATATATAAAATGTTAGTGTCAATGTTATGTGAGAGGATGTGGGGAAATAACCAAATCTTTTAGGTTTATTTTAATAACAGTCAAGAACTGGCAACCAGGCCCTTCCTCTACAACAACTTTTTGAAAAGTATAGCAAGACGCCTTTTAGAGGAAAGCCTTCGCTCTCGCTTCCCATCCGAACGTCTAAAGCCAAAATATAAATAATCTAGCAATAAATAAAATAATCTAGCAATAAATACAAATAAAATAATTGCTCAAAATACAAATAATCTAGCAATAAATAAAATAAAGCATTAATGGGCAATGCTTCCAATTTAAAATCGTCAAAGAACTTGTGAGAAAATCCTCTTCCATCAATTTTGTCAAGAAAAATAAAAACAAAAAACCATTCCAATATTGGGGACTGAAGCAATACAATCTACTAGTCTTCAGCTTCTCTTAAAAACTTAGAATTGAACTATTCAATGTCAAATTAATAATTTTTTACAAATCTACTTTTCTGCAGCCGAGTGCTTGTCCGCCCACCTGGATAATTTCATATATATATATATATAAACCTGTTAATATTTAAAAATTGCAAGAGTGTAAGCTATAATATTTAATAGATGTGTTGTTTTTAAATTATAGTACACGGCACAAAAGGAACGAAGAGCCTCCAGATCTTTGAAAGTCAGCAGTAAAATATAGTCCATGGATGGAGAAGATTCCTGGCTATTTAAAAATTTAGGGCAACACTATCTTTCCTTTTCTGGTATTCTTTTGCCTTCTTTAGCAGACGAGTAGAAAGCTCGCGGCCTCGAAATAAGCAAAAACAAAGGAGAGGAGTTTATTGTTTTTTAAATAATTTTTTATGGTAAAATATATATTAATAATATTTTTATTTTAAAACAATAATTGTAATCTAGAAAGTTTTATCACTCTCGCTGTGCACAGCGGATAAAATTTTAAATTAATTTCAAACATAATAAAAATATATTAAGATTTTACAAGCATTTCAAAATATCATGCTTTTAATTTAGAAAATATAAACATGTTATTCCCACAAGCATGCTATTTACATTGCAGGTAATATAATCCATTTTTAACTTACTAGAAAACTTGATGGCTCTCGTCCGTTTTTATTGTATTATAATATTTTTAATTGAAAAATAAAAAAATATTATTTATAATTCACTGAATAAATTAAAAATTGGTTAAATACTCAGATAGAAAGCTAATCTTTCTCTTAAAATAAAAAGATAGTTGGGTATGCCAATATTTAACTTTGAATTTTCTTTTTAGTTTATGCATTTTATTTTTTTTATTTTATAGGTTATTCTTTCTTTCAAAGAATGATTGATCTTTATCTTTATAAATACATTATGCAAATAAATTCTATTTATATCAAATTAAAAAATTAAATAGTAATTAAAATAATCTCTTTGAAATATTATAAAAATAAAGAATCATTATAAAATAGAAAACCAATATTTATCCTAGTAGCAAAAGATATATGAGTATGCAGATATTTAATTGTGACTTTTCTTTTTAAAATGTTTTATTTTTTTTATTTTAGAGGTTATTTTTTCTTACCAAGGATGACTTATTCTTAGATTTATAAATATTTCATGAAAATAATTTTACTTTTATCAAATACAAAAAAAATATAAATATAAATTAGAATAATCCCTTTGAAACATTAGAAAAATATAAAATGATTTTAAAAAATAACTATTATTTTAAAAATATAAACAAAAACATTTAAAAGATGACTGAGAGGGTAATTGAATTAATTGAGATTTAAATAAAAAATTAATGTAAATCAAGAAATAAACAAAAATAAGGAGGATATTATGTAATTTTTAAATAATAATAAAAAGAGGTTAGATACTAGTGGATCAACCCCAGGTACATGGCATTAAAAAAAAAAAAAAAAAGTACAGGCACATGCCTTTTTTGTTTCCTCCATAGCATATTCTAAGGCGGGTGACAAGTCGTTTATCAGCGGCAAGTGAATTATTAATTATATCGCCTAGTTTATTTTCTATTTATTTTCAACGATTAAAATCGAGTTTCATGTTTGAAAACTTGAAAATAAACAATATCACGAATCTTTTTATTTTCCAATCCCGGCCATTGAAAATAAAAATTTTATATTTTATATTTTTTCTTTATTATTTAATTTTTTATTTATTTGTGATGAATTTAGAACTAATATATACGGCTGCAAAGGGTACAATAGCAAAGTTTTCTCAATTTTGTTCCGTTGGTTGATAACCCATTCATCTTTTTTTTTTCTTTTTTTTTGTAACTCTCTCACTTCAGGATTTTCTTATCTATATTATATATAATCGTGGTAGTAATTATTTTTTAACATATTTTTTTAATATATTAAAATAATATTTTTATTTAGTTTTAAAATTTATTTCTAATATCAATTTATTAAAATAATTTAAAAATAAAAAAATAAAAAATTCATAAAACATTTTTTTAAACATAAAAACAAATAAACCCGGTCCCTCAAGCTCATTATGCTCACTCTGTCCAAGGCATTATCTTTACATTTATCTCTCTTACTTGAACGCAATCTCTTTCTCCCGCTAGGTTTTTTCTCTTTCCCATATTCTCACATCCATCATTTTCCATTTAATGCATTAACTCAGCATTTGAAATCCATGGCATTCTATTTCTCTTATTAATTGAATTTCTTGTTGAAAGAGATAAGCCAAAAGTTTTAAAAAATATTATTTTCTTACTTAAATTAAAAATGATGATATTGTTAATTAATATATATTTGTAGTATTTATTGTTAAAATAATTATTTGAAAATTAAGATGATGATTATAAATATTAATGCGTACCTAGTAATTTTGTTAATTAAAAAAATGATGATTTAGGCTTAATTGTAATTTTTTTTCTGGTGGTCAAATGCATTTTTAATCTTCTTGAAATATTGCTGAGTATTTTTCTATATTTTATAAACATTTTAACCAAAGCCTTTTTTGAAACCTCCCTCTCAAAATTTTCAAGGCAATTTATTAATTTTTGTTTTTAAAAATACTTCTTTTATAATAAAAAAAATCATTAATTTTTTTTCGTAGCTTGTTTGCGTACGTGCATGAATTTGTGATTGCTTTTTGGATGCTAATAATGATTTGTGATCAATTTTCCAAAGATCTGCAGTGATATCGGTGGGAATATATATTATTGATTGTATTAATCTTAAAATAAGCTTATTGTTGAATTTGATTTTTTTTTATTTTTTTATATCTAATAAAGTAACAGATTTATGAAAGTTCAATATCTATACTGATTTAATATTTATTTTTTTATTGAGTATAAATTATCAACTATTATATAGTATAACTTAAAAAAAAAAATTCCATGAAGTACCTATACCTTCATCAAATATAATGGAGATTTTTTTTTTCTCCCATTCTAAAATCCGACAAATATGAAATGGAGATAGGAAGATAAATAACCCTCCCAACGGACATCTCTACCCTTTTTTGCAAGTGATGAAATTTATGCAAAATAATTTATGGCACATCATGTATCCTTAAAATTATATGAGCCTACGTACTTTGTAATTGAATGCACTTCTACTGCTTATAGTTGATTACTTGTTTATGCAAAAATTCAATCATTGCTAGTGGTTTTTTAATAAAAACAAATTGTGAGGGGATCGGTTAATTCAATATAACTCGATTAATTTAATAGTTCAAATGCAATTTAGATGAGCAGTACATAGTTTGATTAAAAAAAAATCAAGATAAAATCTTTTTTTAGATATATTGAGATGATAACATATTAAATTGACCATGATCAACCCAGTTAACCTACTAAGTTTACTACTCAAGTCATGAGACTATTATAATCTCATATAAAATAAATTAAAATAAATTATAAAGTTTAATTCTGAATCAATTTAATGTTGAATGATGAAATTGAAAAATAATTAATTAAAAAAATATGAACTAAGTATACCTGCCAAACAAACAACTCAAATCATGAGATAATGATAATCACAAATAAAGTAAATCGAAAGAGATATAAAGTCAACTTATATTAACATGTCAAACTCGTAACTCTAGTCATGAGATTGAGATAACTTCATTGAAAGTGAATCCAAAAAATAAACCAAATTAATCTAAGTTAACTTGTTAAATTCATAACTCAAGTTATAAAACAAGGATAGCCTCATAAAAAGCAAATTGAAACAAATTATAAAGCTCAATTCTCAATCAACCCATAATTAATGGATAAAATTAGAAAAATAATCTATTGAAAAAAAAAGACAATAAAATAACCTAAGTCTACCTAGGTTACCCTGAAAAATTCACCTTAGTCATGATACTAGAATAGTCTCATACAAAGCCATAACTAAACCAAAGCATAAAATATAATTACTAATAAATTCAATATTAAATAATAAAATTAAAAAAATTAATTAAAATAAACCTCAAGTCAACTAAATTAATTCATTAAATTTGTGATGCTGATTAAGAGACTAGGATAGCCACATAGAAAGCAAACACAATAAATCATAAAGCTCAATCTCTATTAAATTAAATATTAAATAATAAAATTAATATATATATATATATTAAAAAAGACAAAATAAAAACACTATTATAATGCATAATATTTTATAAGATGATGTATAGAAAAAAAAACTACTTTTTCAGTTTTTTTGTTAATTTCTTATTTAATCAAGCAAAACAATTATATTTGCCAATATAAGGTTAACAAAAATCATAAATAAAAGCAAATTGAATTAAACTATAAAGCTTGATTATAAAACAATTCAATATTGAATGATAATTTTTTTTTTAAAAAAAAAATGGGTCAAACTATATTAACCAATTAACCCTGCGATCATACACACACGATTGAAATACTCCATACAACGAAAAGTGAGCAAAAAAAACACAAAGAATACTTTCTAAAAAATTAAATGTTAAATGATGAAATTAAATTAAAAAAAAAGATCTAAAAAACCAAAGTCAACTCATGTTTACCTTAAAAAATCATGATCATGACCATCAGGTCAAGATAATTGTGTAGTAAGTAAACCTAAAAAAATAATAAAATAAAATTCTTAAAAAAGTCGAGGTATGAAGCTTAAATAGACAATACTAAAACAAAGATCTAAAAAACCAAAGTCAACTCATGTTTACCTTAAAAAATCATGATCATGATCATTAGATCAAGATAATTGCGTAGTAAGTAAATCTAAAAAAATTAAATGTTAAATGATGAAATTGAATTAAAAAAAAAAGATCTAAAAAACCAAAGTCAACTCATGTTTACCTTAAAAAATCATGATCATGATCATTAGATCAAGATAATTGCGTAGTAAGTAAACCTAAAAAAATTAAATGTTAAATGATGAAATTGAATTAAAAAAAAAAGATCTAAAAAACCAAAGTCAACTCATGTTTACATTAAAAAATCATGATCATGACCATCAGGTCAAGATAATTGCGTAGTAAGTAAACCTAAAAAAATAATAAAATAAAATTCTTAAAAAAGTCGAGGCATGAAGTTTAAATAGACAATACTAAAACAAACAATGAAAAAAACAATTTGAGTCAACCAAGGTTGACTCACTAATCTAAATGCCATGAAAACAAGATTGGGATAACATCATACAAAAAAAAAATAAAACACAAAGACTAGCTCTTAAAAAATAAATATTAAAAAATAAAATTAAAAAAAGACATAAAAAAAGATCAAAGTCAACCAATGTTAACCTTTACACTTTGTGATTATGTAGAAGGCAAACTAAAAAAAACAATAAATAAAAAATCTAAAAATAAAATAAAATTGAGGCATGGAATTAAAAAACAAAAGCAATAAAAAAATCCAAGTTAACTTGAGTTAACCTACTAGCCTTACTACCATATGTATAAAACTTAGATAATCCTATAGAAATTAAAACAAAAAAAAACAAAAAAACAAATTCTATAAAAATCAAATATTAAAAACTAAAATTAAAAAATTGATTTATAAGAGCCTAAACAAAGCTAAAGTCAACAAGTGTTAATTTTTAAAACTCATGGTCTAATAAAAAATGCAATAAAATAAAGATTCAAAATAAAAGAAGCCCAAGTAAAAGAATAGGAGCCAGATTTGAATGGAAAAAATTAAAATCAAATGATGGGCAAGAAATTGAAACAAAATTTAATAGTGAAAGGATTTAAAAACATTAAAAAAATAAAAAAATAAATTTGATATAATAATGAAATGAAGTCTTTTGATTAGGGACTAAATAAACCAAAAGAAGATAAAGAAAAAAAATAGCAATAAAAAAATAAAACTAAATTAGATTTTAAATATGAATGGTAGGAAACTCCGATACTTTAGCCAACCATTTTTTTATTAATATTTTACATTTGTAAGAGGCTAAATTATCCTTAATTAACTTAATTATAACAAAAAAAATCAAAATAAAAAAAATGAAGGAAGCTTTATTTTTGTTGCTTGCAGTTTAGTAATTTAATTACGCTTGGAAAATAAAAATATCTAAAAAGCCTCTTAATGCAAGTTAATGGTTTTTTTGCTTCGAAAGCTAATTAAGTCATTTAACTAATAATAATGAAAGTAAAAAAAATTAAGTTTGGTTGTAATCAATTTGTCAATAGCTAATGTGTTCTTATAAAAAAAATGAATTACCTCTTAATTATTAGGGTAATGGATTTTTTTGTAGATTAAAAATAAGGAAAGTAATTTCTGTTGCTAAAATACCTTCCCCCCAAATATATATATATATATATGAGGTATATAATGAGGCAATCAATACGCTATAAATCAATCAAAGATTTTTCATCGGCAAGAGGAGAGATACCATGTGCCCAAAAGGGCGTATTTTCTCTTGCGAAAACATATTTTCTTTTGAGGTGTGGAAGTCAGCTTCTCAATCCGGGATATGGAGGTTTTAATTTTCGAGCTCGGGCGACCTTTTCTCATTCTCTATCCACATATATATAGCAAAGGAACGAAGGGATGAATAGGAAATATGAGTGTGTGAAATCCAACCCAACCGACCGCATAAAAAGTAAAAACAACCTTCGAATTTTGAAAAGATGATTCTCAGTCAAACACTCGCCAAACATGCCTTTACTTTCTTTTCCTTTTCCATTTCCTTCCTTCTGTGGTTGTTCATCTGTTTCATCGCTCTTTATATATATGTATATATATCCACTTTTCTTACTCTCTTCATGACATAATCTCCATAGCTAAGGCCTCTGTCCTCTGTCCTCTGTCCTCTGTCCTCTCTCCATCTCTCTCTCTCTCTCTCTCTCTCTCCCCACAATGGCTTCCAAGATTTTGATGCCAAATCCAAGTGTAAACCATGTTGCATATTCAGCGAGCATGGTACCCCGGTCTTGTTCTATTAGGCAGGTTTCTTTGCCCAACAAGAGCACTTCTGAAACCACTGCGTCTATATCACAGTCACCTGTTGCTTCTTCCACAACACCAACCATGTCAACAAAAATATTAGACAAAACCAGCTCTACTAGAAACTCTACTTTGGCTCACATGTGGAGAGACGTTCACGGTTGCAACAACTGGGAGGGCCTTGTTGAACCCTTGCACCCTTTTCTCAGGCAAGAGATCATTCGATATGGGGAATTTGTCACTGCTTGTTATCAGGCCTTTGATCTCGACCCCAACTCCAAAAGATACTTGACTTGCAAGTATGGCAAGAAGAACTTGTTTAGAGAAGTTGGAATGGGAAATCCCGGTTACGAAGTCACCAAGTACATCTACGCCACTCCGGATGTCAACATTCCAATCCAAAACGAACCCTCTTGTGGGCGTTGGGTTGGATATGTAGCTGTATCTTCAGATGATGCAGTTAGGAGACTTGGGAGGAGAGACATAGTCGTTACATTTCGAGGAACAGTGACAAACCCAGAGTGGATTGCAAATTTCATGAGCTCGCTGACCCCAGCAAAGCTAGACCACAATAACCCACGCCCAGACGTGAAAGTAGAGTCTGGTTTTTTGAGCCTGTACACTTCAAATGAAAGTGATGACAAGTTCGGACTAAAAAGCTGCCGCGAACAACTTCTATCCGAAGTATCAAGGCTCTTAAACAGGTACAAAGGTGAGGAACTTAGCATTTCCTTGTCAGGGCATAGCATGGGAAGTTCACTGGCTCTTCTTCTTGCATATGATATTGCCGAGCTTGGATTGAATAGGCTCGGCCCGAACCTGGACATACCAGTAACGGTTTTTTCTTTCGGAGGGCCAAGAGTAGGAAACCTAGGCTTCAAGGAGAGATGCGAGGAATTAGGAGTAAGAGTTTTAAGAATTGTAAATGTTAATGATCCCATCACAAAGTTACCGGGTGTTTTTTTCAACGAAAATTTTAGGGTTTTAGGAGGGAGATATGAGTTTCCATGGAGTTGTTCATGTTATGCACATGTGGGAGTTGAAATAGTCCTCGACTTCTTCAACATGCAAAACCCTTCATGTGTTCATGACTTGGGATCCTATATCAGCTTACTCAAATGTCCAAAGAAAGGAGATCAGGTTCGAAAAGATGAAAATATTTTCATTCGAGCTAGAGAATCGATATTGAGCAGGGCCCAAAATACTAACATGGAGCCCTTGAGAAATGCTGCAAGCAATTTGGTAAACCTATTTCAGAACGTCTGAATTCTTGATAGATGATAATATCTTAGGGTTTATGAACTCCTTGGCCCTGCATATATTTTTATAGGTAGAGGAGCTTCATGCTCTGTAAAGAATAAGAATCAATATATTAGTAGTACTTTAGCGAAAAATCTTTGTATCTTTTTGAAAGAAGCTTGTGCTTAATTAAAGAATCAAGCACCCGTTTTTTTTATTTTATTTGTTCATGTGATATTGTTAGAGACAAAGGTAAACTTTAGAGTTTAATTACTGAAAACATTTCTGATTTTCAGACTTCTACTCGATGATACGAAGGTTAAGCCATGATAATGTGATTTGAGACCATAGGTAAGGTAGAATATTAATTTCTGGGTTAGTACAGGCTGAAAGTTCAGAAACATGTATAGGATTTTGATAATATTCATATACATTAATGTAGAGTGGAGATTATAAGATCTCACTTGCCATCAAGCTCTTTCTTTCAGTCTGTACTTAATTAGTGAAGCGTTCTTGGTGATCATGAAGGCTTTATATGTTGATTTTGGATTTTCTACATTCATTCCTCTCCCAACCTTTTCTGATCCTTTCTTTGCCAAGCTGTTTGTTGTTCGTTCTAATTTTAAGATCAATTATTTTTCTTCGTCATAAGCATGACTTGGAATAGCTTGGTCGGCACATCATTTTCGGTGGATTTCGAAGATAATGAACAAAATCCACTTTGAGTTCAATTATCAGCTTTATAGTGCCTGACTTCGAAAAAGAATCACCCTGTTCATAAAGACACAGTTAGGTAACTTGCCAGTTGGCTAATTAATTATCAGTTATAGCTCGATTAGTATTGCTGAGATGTCTCGAGCACGAAACTCTATCTAGTAATTAAAATATTATTTTATCCATGACTTGAGGTAGTAGCACAAAAGTTACAGTTTCTCAATTGTAATTATGTCAGAGGGATGGCTATTTCGTACTGTGTAGCTAAAAAAGTTATTAAGCCTCCCACTGCATGGAAAAAGAGAGAGAGAGAGAGAGAGAAGAGAGATTTGAGGCAGTAAAACTAACCTTATTACTCAAGTCAATGTTAATTACCTTCGGATCAAGTCTTTCCATCAATGATGGGAAGCAAGGAAACGGAGAAGAGTAGCTTTTACTAGCAGGTTGCATGCTCAGGATAGCCATTGACCTTCCCATAAATAACATAAATTAACAACTGCCAACCTAATTATTTGAAAAACCAACCACAAACTAGATGAATAATTTTCGAAATAATGGTTTGGATTGACAGAATATTATCTACAATGTTCATTAGAAAAGGATCTCAATCCTTGCCACATTCATTTCATACTGGTCTAAAAATATGCAAGACTTTATGATGATTAAAACCTATAAACAATTTAACAGGAATGTAATGATGGAACTCAATGGCTATGTATAAATGGAGTCACTTTTAATTTCCGAAATGCTGCCAAGAGATCTTCATGCTCCCTGGAAAGCTCATGCAATAATCATCAATAATCATCTGTATAAATCATCTCTAAATGTGATATCGAAGAACCCACTTTTTACTCAACAATGATGGCATTGACAGCTTGTTTAAGATTTTTGGAACCAAGACTAGCAAATATGTGAGCATCACTATGATGAAGCACAAAACGACGTTATATATGTATGTATCAAGTGCTGAAGAATTAAAAAACGAACATTAACTAATAATTAGTGGGCTAGCTGTTGAGAGAACTGTGTGATAAATATTAACCCTACAAAGTTCATCTTATGATGAACGCAAGAGAGCAAAAAAGAACACCAGAATATCTAGAGTGATTATCCTCTGAATATATACATGCATACATATATATTCACCAACCCAAAGACTAAATTTACCCGAGTTAATCGATCACAAGAATACTAAATATTGATTCTATTCTAGCAACACACAGCTCAAATAACCCTTCGGTGTATTTAAACCACCAAGGAAAACCTCAAGAATGATATTATAGAATCGCTGTTTTCGCCATGCAATTAGACGACATATATTTTTCCTAAGGCCAAATCAACAATAAACACCTTCAGTCATAAGACCACAAGGTACATGCACGCTGTCAGCATCATTAGAACATTCAGGGAAATTATGCCTGATGAACAAGACTGCAAGTGAGATTCCAAATTTAAACCGTGCAAGGGCCAAGAAAATATGAATATCATCCGACAGAATTATGATTTCGCTGCTAGTGAAATGAAGATTTGAAGGGTCAATTTTTAGCACCCACAGTACTGTTGACTGAACTTTGGCATATTTTTCATGAAGCTTGTGTATGTTACTCATGATGGTGGAACGCGCTCTTTGTATTCCATCAGGGTATCAAAGGAAGCATAATTGGCATCGCTATGATTTTGTTGTCTACGCCAATCACAATCACGACAAAATTCTTATGATCAGAAGCTAGCAAGCATTAAAGATTTCAAACTATCAGGTAATGCTCTGAAAATAATTTTGCTGTGCCACAATCCACGTTTCATGTAAATAATATAAAATTATTTTCAAAAATAGCATTAGATATATTATTCTTCTTAATATCAGCAACAAAAACCAGTTGCTGAAAAACAAGCAAATCATCTTGAAAAAACCAATTTATTTGAGGAATTTGCCACTGATTTTTCATTGTAGATGTGAGTCCAATAGAAAACAAAGCATATGGATAGCCAAAGAAGAAAAGGTAGAAGTTTGAAATTCGTTTATTTTCAAACCAGCGTGCAGGGCAGGGATTGACTCGACACGGCTGGCACCTTTTTTGTTTCCCAAAAACCCCTCACCCCTATCCTTCTACTTCGCTTCCTCATCTCCTAAAACCAACCCTAGAAACTCTCTCGCCGTGTAGAGCCGAGAATGGCAGAGAATTAAGATGCGAGGCAGCATGACGGTGAGAAAAGAAACACTCTATTTCTTATCCTATTTTATGTCAAAACAAATAATATAAAATAGTAGTGAACCTGTACCAATGGCTTTTCTTGAAAAGAGCAAGCTGGTAAATTAATATAAAAAGTTTTTTTACTCACCTAATAGGTTAGACTTTGATTTGAGTGGCTATTTAATATATTCGGTCACTAAATTCATAGATAAATTGATCATCAGTTATCCCAACATAAATTCTGTCAAAAAAAATGTAAAATTCCATCTGTTATTCTATTGATAATAAAATAATAAGAAGGAGAAAAATTCAAATTCCGAATGACAATTTTACTGATAATAAAAATAAATTAAAAGATTAAAAATTAAAAAAAAAAAATCAATCACGCACCACACGCATACAAGCATATATTCAAATTAAAAACTTGTTAAGAGAGAAAAAAATAATATTGATAGCTACGGATCATAGGATATAAGTTTTCTTCGGGATATAAAAATCTATTTCAATTCGTGCAAGTTGTTGACTGACATATATATATATATATATACATATATATATATGATAAGAGAAATGAAACTTTACACACACACAAAGAGAACGTTAATGTAGTAGGTGGTGGTTTTCGATTTGATAGATTGATAGATAAGGAAAGAGAGAAATACGTTATATATACGTGCACTACCTTCAAGAGTAACAGCAACATTATCTTTAATAAAATTATAAGGAGTTGCTCAGCTCATATTTTGGATTTATTCTGTTTTAATTTTCTTAAAATCATTAGATACTTATATAATTATTAACTTTAAAATTTATAAAATTAATCCAAATACATATAAGTTAGTCAAAGCATCTATATTTTAAAATTATCTTTAATAAGCGCAATACTTATAAGATTCTCTAATTCCTTTTATTTATTTATTTATTCAAGAACATGATTTCAAATACTCTAATTACTACTACTGACTTTGAATTTAATTATAAGTAAGGAGTTTAGTTGTCGTGTTTTTACCCTACACTAAATTACATGTACTGGAATGCAATTTAATCATTTAGATTTAACCAACATAGCAAGTATCTTATCTGTTTCCTCTGTATAGCTGCCATGTTGAGTGGTGAGTTGATTTTCCAAGATCTTGCCACCGAAAACGAAGAAAGAATGATGGGCATGGAGGGTGGACGGTCCGAGCTAGACAATTGGAAAGGCAAAAGGACAATCAGAGCAATGCCTGCAAGAATTCAACCTTTTCGAGTCATCATATCCCAAGAAATTCACTATTTTTCATGGGGAAAATTGACCCTTTGAAGGTTCTGAGAATAAGGGGGCAAAGGAATAGTTTTGATTTTCAGATACGCGGACAGATATACATTTCTGTCAAGCAAACTAACAACAACAACCGACCACATGAAAGTCAAGAAGACTCACTGTTATGATTGCTTCATTTCAAAGGTGGTTACTTGTACGTTTTAATTAAAAGCCCTTTAAAACAAAAAATTTAACTTTTTTATTTTATCGATGTTTTCATACGGTTGTAATGTGCTGTGGCTGTGATGTGTGATGTGTTGATGCAAGAAGCAAGGTGTAAAAATTAAAATAATTATTTTAATATATTTTTAGATAAAAAAAACATATAAAAAGCAATTGTTATTACGATATTAGACGAGTTTTGAATACTGAGAGATTTTTATATTAGTTGCGATTTTATTTTTTTTCATGTTCTTTATGATTTCTCATCAAATATAATATTGACATAATTAGAATAATGTTATACCTTAAGAAAGTTACAAGTGAAAATAATAATATACGTGTATGAAGATTTCCTAGGAGAATATTTTAGAAAATATACCTAGGCTATATAGAGACACTTGCCTTTGGATTTTAAGACAAGTCAACTAAAGACACAACTCTTTCTAGATTCTCCCGCACAATGAGATATTTTATGATTAATATAAAAATTAATATATATCGAGGATATATCGTGTACTGACCAGGCATCTATATCCAGACGACATGTTAATTATAAATAGATATGATTTATTTTTATAAGTTTAATTATTAGGATCAAGGAGGATTTATTAAATTCTCATTATTATTTTTAAGTTGATATATACACACACACTATAAGGACCAATATATAATTTGGGTTAAGCTTTATAATTGAAGAAATGCCACAGAAAGATTGTATTGGTCATGAACAATGAGGAGGTAAGACTAACGCCACCAAGAAAAAGAACTCCAATAAGTACTCCCTCAAGGGTAGCTTGCAGAAATTATCTTTTCTTTTCATATGTATGTTTTCGTCGAGCTGTGCATATGTTTACATTGACGGTATCCATTTTATTCACATCATAATTAAACGATTGACTGGTCTATCATGTTAAAACAAATAATAATAATTCATTATGATGAACTTGAGCTGCAACCCTTAATTTCGGCTTGCTTGACTTGACTTTATAGTGGAGATTTGTCTATGAAAGAAATTTAGAGATGTTTTCCATAAAATCTTGGAGCGTCGACAATCAAAACGCTGCAATGTGAGTACTGTTCAAGTAGTGGCTAGAATATATTATTATAAGTTTAGATAATTAATTATATATGTAAGTAAACATATGCTCCGATAGTGTTGATTATACATAACTTGCTAATTATTTAACTAATTTCCGGCCATGAGTCCATTAAATTATTGCTAATTGCTGGACTAATTAAATAAATGAAAGCTTCCATGTTGATCTGCCTGCGGGCCCTGCTTTCTATCATCTTGATTGGGAGATCCTTCTGATTCACTTTCACCTTTTCTATTTGAGTGTGTTAGGAGCAAGAAAAGGTATTCGTGCATTAAATAATATATGAACTTGTGACTCGTCACTATGAATTTAGTGTGTACCTTTGAGCACGCAGAAGTGCACTGTGCATTATGCAAAACATAAATAATAAAAAAAAAACGTATTTTAAAAACCTTGATTCACTATGAACAATAATGTTTATTGAACAGTATTGTTACTTTCTTTTTTAATTTGATCAGCTTTTTTTTAGTTTTATCATTTCATATGATGTTTGTGATGTTTTATGTATTGATATTCTCTTCTTCTTCTTCTTCTTCTTCTTCTTCTTCTTTTATATAATTCAAGATCTCTTCTAAAATTTCATAATAAAAGTAGAGGCTATTTTAAAAAATAATTTAAAAAAAAATCAAAATAAAAAAATAATATTGTTTTTAATCAAATCCATGAAAAAAAGTTCCGTCTCGAAATTCTCCATTTACTCTTTTTTTTGTCTTTTTTTTTAGGATTTTACTTTTAAATCCTAAACTCTATTTTTTCAAAAACAATTTGAAAAAAAAAGAGAAAGCTACTGAAAAATAAGAGACAAGAAAAAAAAACATAAATTGAACATGTTTTGATAATAATAATAATAATAATTAAAAAAACAATTCTTAGTTTTATTTAGCTTCTATTCACTAGAGAAGTGCCTTTAAGATGTCAATGAACTTTCATTTCATTAAAAACAAAAACAAAAAAAAATAGATTTGGGATAAAAAAATTGTTTGATTTATTTATTTTTTATTTTCTTACTAATTTTAAAATATTTTAAGTAAGAGATTTATTAAGATGTTTAAGGTATTTACAATGTGTTTTTTAGATGAAAAACATGATTGAAAAAGAAGACCTCTAATAATAGAAATCTTTATCAATAAACATATGTTATTTGTCACAATGAACACGTATCTTTTTTTATTTTTTAATCAAAATAGATGATATGTTGTTTGTTCTACCAAACAAAAAATAAAAGTAAGAAATCTAAAAGTATCATCCTAACCTTGTAATCTCATGCGTATTTGGGCTTCTTTATATTACTGGATGCACAGGCCCAATCTTCAAGGTCTAAGAACACGCATGATCTCTTTTTATATGGTCTTTTAGCTTTTTGTTTTGATTTTTTTCTTAAATTTTAATTAAGATATATAAATAAAATAAATGAAAATATATTAAAAATATTATTTCATTAAATACCATTCAATTTTGTCCTTGTTTTCAAATAAAATTAAAATAATTTTTTCATAATCTTAGCAATTATTTTGTTAATTATTATATATGAACATATCATGCAAAAGTTTTTTAAATTTGTGATTTTGAGTATTTAATAAAAATAAAATATAATTTAAATTGCAACATTTTACATAAAAATTTATTTTAATTATGAAAAAAGATTTCAAAAACTATTGGTAAAGCACTAGTTTTCTAATATTGGCGCAAATAAAATGTGATTGAGTTAAGACGAGCAAACTCTCCCCATTTTTACTCTGCCAAAATGAGGAGCTACGAAAGATAAAATGTGCAAACGTTTAAAATAGGGCATGGTGGAGGGGGTAAAGAACCATCTCTTCTTTTTCTTTTTTAATGAGAGGTGGTGGGAGGAAATTAATTATTACTCTTTTGAAAAAAATAAAAGTAGTGATATTTTTATATCGAGGCCCGAAATGGATAGAGATACGAGCACTGCCTCCTAGAGTGAATGCACATGGTACTTTAGCTATGTTACAATAGCTTTTGCGGCCGGGATTTAAAAACAAAATGTTTTTAATAATAATTTTAAAAAAATTATATTTAATTAAAATTTATATAAAGTGAATTTTCATTTATAAAATAAATAGAAAACAAATCTTCAAGATAATAATTAAAGAAGAAAAATACAGGTTATTGTAATGTTTACACTCAATCGTAAGGCTGTCCTTCCCAAGAGCATAGCCATAATAGAAGTCCGCAGCTGGCAAGAATCACATGTAGCTTTTTGTTTAATTAGACAGGTGGTTAAAGTTCTTTTTTCTTTCTGCAAACATTTCAATATGAACAAGCATTTTCCGCAGCTAACTATGACTTTAACACATATCATGGGAATGGCCAGCAAATCTTTCCAGTTTGAAAATTGTACTCAATTCAAAAATTAAATAGTTAAGTGGGCTGTTTTTATTGGTTATTTATGTGGATCCCGTGATATCAAATTAAAATTTGATGCTCCGTTGATGTTAAGTTTTGAAAACTTATAATAAATTTAGTAAATAAAAACAATTAAGTATCAAAAAATAAAAGGTTTTTGTGATTTTCAAGTGACACGTGAGTTGCATCTTGATGGCCAAATAATGACTTCTACAGCAACATTGAAATTGACATGCCACTCTTTTCATGGTGATGCAACATATGTCGGTGGTATCACAACAATTGAGCTCTAGCGAGTTTTTTCTTGTTCTCCATTTCATTTTATCTTGGCTAAAGAATTGCACTAGCCTAAGAAAAAATAAAAAATATAAGTTATTTATTTATTATATCAAATTCGATCCTTATAACTTTATTGCTCTTTTCTAATCTTTTTTTATTGATTATTTTTTTCATCCCTTGGCTCTTGATTTGATTTGAATTTTATATCATATTTGATTTTCATTTATTTAATTAGTATTTATTTTTCTATTCTTTTATTCATTGAATTTATTTTTCAATGTCATCCCTTAAAATTTTGTTTCATTTTATTTTAATGTCAAATTTGATCCTTATTCTTTTAATTGATATTTTTTCTTTAGATTTTTTTAATTTAATTTTATTTTTAAAATTTTATCTTTTAACATTGAGTTGGTTATAAATTACTCTTCATAATCTTTTTGATGCGGTGATGTTAATCTCATAACTGGAGTGACATTTATACAACATTAACCTAAATTAATATTGATAATTTTTTTATCTCTTTTTTTATAGGGATTTTATTTCTTATTTTACCTTCAACATTAAATTTGTTTAGAATCAAGCTTTATATTTTTTTGCTTTCTATAAAATTATCATGATCTTAAAATCTAAAATCATGTGTCTGACATGTTTTTTCAAGTTAGCTTGATCTTGTTTCTAAGTCTTTTTTTTTTTACATTGAATATTTTTTTCAACTCCACCTTTTAACATTTTGTTTTTTTTAAGAGTTGGGTCTTTATATTTGTTGTCATAACTCATTTTTGGATTATTCTCTAAACTTAAATTTTTATTTCTAAAATAAAAATAAAAAAATAATAACAAGGAGACTAGCAACATGGGAAAAGCTAGCTAAGAAAGGATTCCAAACATAGAGGAAGGTTAAGTTGTAATTTTGGACAAACTAAAAGCCTAATTGTACCTCCATTACACCTAAAACTAGAGAGATAATGCAAATTAATTATATAATTCTTGAATGAATCTACTCAAACATTAAGCCTAAAGACATAATTAGATTTTTAATAGGGCAAATTGATTTTATCATGGATCAAATTAAAGTTTAATTATGTTTAAAAGTTAATTTGAATTCAATTGAATGATTCAATGAGATATAAGATATAAGGACTTAATTATATTTTAAATAGATCTAATTAATTTTATTACGGGTTTAGTTGGTAAAAAATTAAGTTTAAAAGCCTAATTTAAGCATAATTAAGAGGATTGTGACAATTCATCATGATGACTTTAAATCAAAGATTGACATCATTCTGTGTTGAATCAAATGCCAATATTTGACACCATTAAAAACAAAACATTCCTCTTCAATCTCTTATAAATAAGAGTGAATTTGATGACCTGAGCATAAAAATTTAGAAGCTAAAGTTGTAAAAATCATATTTGCTTAGGTTTTTTCTTCTTTTTCTCCACCTCAGCGACAAAACCACCTCCAGCTACCATGCACAACATTTTATGCAACACTAGAAACACCTATAACAACCCTCTATCTCAGTCCAAGCAAGGTTGCTCTTTCATTTTCACTTCAAAACTCTTACCCTTGGCAACCATTTTCATGGGCCTAGGTTAGACATTTGTGGGCCCAGCCTATTAAAAAGAGAGGGCCAAGTCGATTAGGCTACTAGTCAGCCTAACCAGACCACATTAGGTTCAACACAGCCTAATATAATTATAAAAAAAATCAGAAGCCTTTTTAAAAAGTTTATGATTTTTTTACATATTTTTCTATCAATTTTACACACTATTGGGATGTATATTTACAACATAAAATACAGATCTAGTATTAAAATACTTGATTTTTTTCAAAATATTTTAAAATGAATATTTAAGAATTTAGAAAAAAATATCAAAAATTTTAAATTAATTTCCTTTAAAAAAAATATTTTTTTTCATGCATATAGCTAGATCAGCTAAATCCTAAAAATTTTCCAAATATATTTTTATAAAAACAAAAAAAATACATTTTCCTTGAGTAAAAAAAATAGATATCATAACCAATTTATGATTATCCATTAGGATTTGCTCAAAATATCAAAAATACTTTACCAATCATTTTGTTTATTTTATATTAGAGTTTCAATATAAACTTTAATAATTGAGGGTGTAAAACTACATGGTAAAGTTTACCCTCAGGTATTAAAGATACAAAATACAAAACAAATATGATGCTAAAATTTAAACTTTAAAGTGGCTAAGATTTAACCTAATAAGATAAACTTTTTTCAAAAAGAAAAATCTACCTTGAACCTTAAAAAAAGATTAATGAATTGAAACTTGATATAAAAAAGCAATCGAATAACAATGTAGCTTATTTTAGATAGGGTGCATTGGGGTGATGTGTCTTTTCCTTATACAACTAGTCCCTTACCTAGACTCTTACAAACTATAATAATTGTTGATTTTATGATTAAATTCAAAGTTCTTTCCTTTCTAACAACATATCTCTCATAAGACATTTTAAGGCACGCCAACTCGACGTCATTCCATGATAGGATGGCGACTCCATTGCAAAAAACCTGTCCGGTTGGACTAAGTTTTGCTTGTTTGATTGTTTACATATTTGTTTTGGTCGGTTTAATTTTAGCTCATATTTTTACTACTTTAACATGTATTTTTAATTTTTTTTCAAGTATGTCGGGTGTGGATTAATATCCTCGTGAATTTTAATTTTTGTGAATAAGTCTAATTCTAAGTTAGATGAATAACAGTTTACCTCATGACTTTCAGTCGAAGTTCAGATTCATGAAATATTCAACTATAAATTAAGTGTTTACTCGGTAATAATGGTCACGTTGTGCCTTAACCATTCCTTGTAAACCTATATATTACGTTTACACAAGGTAGTTATTGAGCGGTTCATGGACCTTTTAAGACCAACTAGAAAGCTTACCTTCATGTAATGGTTTCGAACCTTCCCTTAAGGTATGGACTCCCTAATAATTTCCCTAATAATTTATTTTGCATGCATGCATATATATATATCAATTAATTATAAAAAACATGCATACATGCACCAAATTGAAATATAAGTCTCAAAGAGCTCTAACCCACACAATCAACAACAATCAACTTCAACTGAGAATTATAAAAGATAAAGAGAGTGCACACTATAATGCTTATTTCCTAGAAGAGTTGGAGTCTTTGAAGGTAAACGTGACTCGTTTCACTAGCTTAATCGAACAAACACTTAGAAATGTCTCTGGTAAAGGTTCTTTCAACTAACCCATCATCTTTGTTCAAACCCTGACAACAACTCAACCTAAAAAAAAAAAGGGGAACATGGTCAAGAGCCCTAACACAATCCAATATTTGTGCAATCAACAACACCGACTTTAACCTCTGTAGTGATAGATACATTTTCCAATGAGTCCTATAAGACAAGGTAATATGATGATATTGATCAAGATAAGATGGCAGCACTAGAAGCTAGAATTGAGGCTATTAAAAGGGTATATTTGTACAACCAAGCACAGGCTGCGGGAATGTGTATGGTCTGAAATATGGTTGTAACAAAGAAGTTCTATGTTCTTGAGTTTATTAAATACACCGGAAATCAATGCCTCATAACTCATCTCAAGTTTTATTACAACAAAATAGTAAAAGTAGTACATGATAAAAAAAAACTACTAATGTACTTTTTCAGGATAGTTTAAAGCGGGCAACATTAAGTTGATACATGATATTGAACAATACAAAGATTTATAAATGGAAATACTTGATGAATCCTTTCATCAATTAGTATAAGAACAACATAAAAATTACTCCTGATAGAACCAGTTTGTTCAATCTGGAAAAATGAGTCAAAGAAAGCATAACAAATATGCTCGGAGATGGAGAGATGTAGCTGCTCAAGTAGATCTTCCACTCTAAGATAAAGAAACAATCATTCTATTTAACAGCACATCAATTCACTAACACTATAGCAGCAGCTGAACTTATAGAGCAAGAAGTTAAGAGTGGTGTAATTTTCACACCGACTAAAAAAAAAACTTTGAAAAGAAAAGAAAGGAGGTCAACTATGTTGAAGGTGGTTATAAAGGTAGAAAAAACCAATTCCAAAACTATCACACTCCATCGTAAATCGCCAACTTGAAAATTTAATAAAAGAAGAATTACCAATGTATTAAAGAAAAGTTATCTTCATTATCACTACCTTTAAATGAGATGTATGAAAAGCTATTGAGCATTGGGCATATAACTCCAAAACCACTCATACCTTTGCAACCAACTTACCCAAACTAGTACAAATTCAACCTCGCCTGCAAATATCATACTACTACTACTAGACATAGCATTCATACCTATAGTGTCTTCAATTAATTAAAGCTAGGTCGATATCATTTAAAGAAACTTTAAACATGAGCACGAACCTTCTACCCTATCATACTTTAGGTAGTGAGTCAATAAATACAATAGAGACAGAGTGCCTGAGAAATTTGAAAGCATATATGGCCAGAGTAAGGTACGAAAAATACAGCATGAATTTTTTAAGGACTTAAATTTAAAAAAGTATTTATAAAGGGCAAAGTTCTATCATAGTTTTCAATCCTCACAGTCAATAAAATCTCTATAAAAGGCTAACCCAAAGGAAAATTTACAAAGATAAGAAGAACAAGTATGCCCCTATTATTTCCTATTATTTGATCACGTCTATTTTGACATGTTTTAGTCTTGTCAACAACTTGACTCATAATGACACGAGTCTTTCTTTGTTAAATGAATCCTTTGTTTCAATAAGATCATGTTTTTTTTTTGGGTTTATGATGTCCCTTTATTTTTATTGTTGTTTCATACAAATAACACACCTACACAAGCATGCCCTTTACTTACAAAACCATTAAACCAAGAATTCTTTGTGTGTTTTTCTTTTCTCTAAAAAATATGTATAATTCCATGTTTTTACGAAAAGTTTTAGGAAATTAAAGTTTTAATATAAAACAAAAATTAAATTGGTGTTTGTTCTAACAAGTGTGTTCTGGAAATTCAAGCGATCACCTAAAAAAACCTAAAGAATAACCCAAACATCATGAGATAGTTTCAAAGATGAGTTTTAGCCAAATGAATAAAGAGAAACCATGTTGCATATTCACATAAAAGAAAGCAAAGTTTACTAATTTTGGATGCATGTTTTTTTAAATGAGAAAATATCATCTTTTCAGTCTCTTTTTTAGCATAATATGTTTTTTTTAAAAATAACCTTGGTTAGGATCATATCCCACACTAGGAGGAAGTGTGAGAAATATGTAAAAAAATAATCGTTAATGGTTAAAAGTGTTCAAACAAAGTGAGGGGCATTAAAAAATGAAAGGGTTTGAGCATTCCATAAAAATAATTAATATGATAATACTTAAAATCGACCGAAGAAAAATGCCCAAGCCTGACACTAGGGAGTATAATAGACTATCTTGTAAGTCAATTTTAAGGTTCATAAATCCATGGAATAAAACGAGATCGTAAAACAAGCATTGATAATCCTTAGTTTTGAAATCTCTTAAACACCTTTTGAGCCTATAAATATCTTTTTTATTCATAACTAAGACTAAAACTTATATTACGTGTCCAATTAAGCCCTTTCTAATCAAAAGCAGGCAATCTCAAATAATAGGCAATGCTTTCTTATATGAAACAAGTCATTATTTGTTTAAGCAAAATGGATGCTTTGTTAAACCCTCAAATCAAAGCTTGAACCACTCTAACCACAAAACATCACTTCATAATTTTTTCAAAATCGCAAAGCAAACACTTTCAAACTTACCTTTAGGAATCAATTAAATTTTTTTTCTTAGGAAAAGTTTGAGACTAACATTAAAAGGGTTTCTATGTTTAGAATAGTTTTGAAATTCTAGAAATTCTCTATAAAAACACCTTTGTAAATAACCAAATATTCTTTTCTATAGCCTTTTTCCTTAAAGAAAACTTGACTTCAACACATGGGAGCATAATTAAGTTAAGGGGCAATCCTAAAAAGACATAATAAGGTTGTCTTTATGATTTCTTTTCTAAAAAAAACATAAAATATAGGTAAAGGTGACGACCTTTAAGATAAAGGCTTGCCGATTTCATGCCTTTTCAAGAGGTCAAGATCATAAAATATTATTCAAATAAATAAGATTGAAAACATCATCGAAGCTTACTATAGAGACACAAACTTTTGAGAAAATGAAAACTCCAAAAAAAAAAGGGACCTATATTTCTGAGGTATGTATAGATGTATATTGACCATACGCATTACTTTGATCTTTAACAAATTAATGCCTTACTAGCAAATCTCTTTTAAGTGCACCTTTAAGCCCTCTTCTCTTGGGTAGTGTATCTTATAACCCTACCTCTTTTCAAGTGCAATTTTAAGCCCTCATCTCTTATGTAGTGTGTTTTCTAACCCTATCTCCTTTTAAATATATCTTAGAGCCCTCATCTCTCAAGTAGTGGTTTTTTAACCGTATCTTTTTTTCAGTACACTTTCAAACAATATCTTTTTTTAGCGCATCTTTGAGCTCTCATCACTCAGGTAGTACATTTCTAACACTACCTTTTGTAATGTGTATTATAGCCTTCACTTCTCATATAGTGTATTTTCTAGCCCTATATTTATCACAATATCATATCTATTTTTTAGTATGCCTTTGAGAACTCATCTCTTAGATAGTGCGCTTTAGAATCCTATCTCTTTTCACTTTGAGTGCTTATTTAAGCTCTCATCTCTTAGATAATGTGTCTTTAAGTCTTATCCTGTCATCCCTTCAAAACATCTCTTACCAAATCATTTCACCATGTAAGTTGTATTTTTTACCTAAACAAGTTGCCCATCATAATTAGATCAATTTGAAAATCTTTTATTTTTCACTGGGGTAGGTCACCCATTACAATGAGACCACTTTAAAAACTCTTTTAATTTCCCTTTAGACAGGTCACCTATTACCATGATACATCTCTTACCAAATCATTTCACTAGGTAAGTTGTATTTTTTACCTAAACAAGTCACCCATTATAATTAGAAAACTTTGAAAAACTTTCATTTTCTATCTCGGTAAGTCACTCATTATAATGAGACCACTTTAAAAACTCTTTTAATTTTCCATATAGAAAGATCATCCATTGTAATGAGACCACCTTAAAAAACGTTTTTTTTCCTGGACAGGTCAGCCATGATAACTTGACCATTTAAAAACTCTTTAAAAAGATCAAACATATAAAAAGATCAAGTTGTAATTCTAGACAAATTGAAAGCTTAATTATACCTCATTACACTCAAAACTAGAGAGACAATGTAAATTCAAGATTAAATTAAATGACTATTGAATGAATCTAATTAAAAATTAAATCTGAGGACATGATTAAACTTTTAATAGGCTAATTTGATTTTATCATAGGCCAAATTAAAATTTTATTATGTTTAAGAATTAATTTGGGTTTAATTTAAGGATTTAATTAGGTGCAATAACTTAATTATACTTTAAATAGGTAAAATTAATTTTATTAGAGGTTTAATTAGTGAAAAATTAAGTTTGAAAGCCTAATTTAGGCTAGATTAAAAAGATTAGAATGTTAGGGGACCAAATTTAATTGAAATCAGGGGTAAAATCATAAGCAAAATAGAGTTTAAGGGTCACTTAAAGGAAAAATTGAAAAACTTCACATTCAGGGACTAATTTACAAAAGATGTCAAACTATAAGGAATCAATTGATGAAAATTAGGGGTGAAATTGAATAAAATTAATAGATTAATGGTAAATTAAGGGTCACATTACATAAATTCAAGACTAATGACCAAACTAAAAAGGGAACTAAAATTAAAGGCTGATTTTGAAATTCAATGAGGGTAAAATTGCATTAAATCAAAAGTTTTAAGTCAATTAGGGGTAAAATTAAAGAAAATCAAAAGAAAAGGGATCAAATTAAGCTTTAGCCAAAATCTCTAAATATAAAGCAAAGCGATTTTGTTTTTTAACAGTAGGAAAAAAAAAGAAATTGGACAATTCATCATCTAGTTACTGTTAATTGTCTTCTTCTGTTGACATGAAAAAATTGTCCAAGTGATTACTTTTCACGGGTATTTAATGCTTCATTTCTCAACCAAACTAGACAAGCCATGCACCATCATGATGGGCTGACGTTATACTAAATCTTAGAGTAGGTCACGTAAGTAAATTTTTCCTATAACCATTATGATGTCGCCCTAAAGTAGATAACCTGATTAGTTTTTAGCAGCCACTTTTGACAATTCATGATAGCAACTCTAAACTAACAATTAAGATCGTTCTATATTGAATCAAGGGTAAATAGTTGGCATACTTAAAGATAAAACATCTCTCTTTTGTCTTTTAAAAATCAGGGTGGATTCCATACCCCAGGCACAAAGAAATTAAAAGCCAAAATTAAGCAAAAACCATTTATGTCTAGTTTTTTTTTCTCTTCTAATGGCATCCATTTCCCTCTTTTTTTTCTTCAACTCCAGCCACAGTGCAAGACTTTCCCAATAACACACCAGAAACACCTCAAGCAACCCTTTACCTCTATCTAACCAAGGTTATTCTTTCTTTTTCATTTCAAAATCCTCAACTTTAATAGCAATTTATATGCACAATTCCTTCTGTGTGCAAATGAAAAATACTATTTTCATGAGCATAACGTTTGCTAAGTAAATGTTTGATTTTCTAACTATTAGTTTATTTAGGGTTTAAAAAAAAATTCTAAGTAATGACATCTTTTATCTTATTATATTAAAAGCCTAGTCATTCTAATGTCAACATAAAACATAAAATAGAATGTTTTTTATTTAATATCATATATTTATCTTATGTATAAGTTTATAATTATGTACATTAAAATAAAAAAAATGTTTGGCATTTTAGAAATATAAGCCAAAATACTTTGGAATTTCACAAATTTATTGTAAAATCCATTCAATATTTTTTAAAAACATGAAAAAATATTTTAATTTTTCTTTGAAAAAAATGCTAAAATAATTTTATAATTTTTTATATAATGTAGAAAAAATATTTTTATTATTGTTTTAAGCTTTGCATGGCAAAAACCCATTTTTGTAATAAAATGACCCCAAATAAGCCATAAGAGTGTTTGCTAAACATGCCTATAAAGCCAAAAACAAATATTAAAAAAATGGTAAACCAAACAGGTTATAATACCCTCTGATAAAAAAAAAATTAACATAACCCAATTAAATTGAACTAAAAAAAGAATTCCACCATAAACCAAACCAAAAATCTTGGTTTGACTTGAAAACAACCAAAAAACAAAACTAAAATAAAAAATAGATTAAACACAAAAACTCAAAGATTCTTGAACAAAATTAATCAAACCCTAAAAAAAAACAAAAAAAACACTTGAAATTGAATCTGGCAATGTAGGTTCCAAATTAGACCAGATTTGGTCATAATAAAGGTATATACATATTGGAAATCATATAAATATTAATAATCTAACATCCAATTACTTAGGATTAAAAGACATTTAAATCATGTTTTGATACAAATAAACACTAGATTATTTATTAATCATACATAAGGAAGGATTGTTGGAAAATAAATGAAACAAAACAGGTTAAAATCATGTAGTTAAGACACTGTTCTTGAAAAGAACAAATGAAGAACATTTAATGTGAACCCAACGACATTGCTCTTAAATAGTTACCATTTTGAACATGATCCCTAGATTTGATTTTAAATATGGATAATCAATCAATCCTAAAACAAGCCTTTCTTAAAAAAATAAGTGTATGTGTAATAAACTTACTAACATTTCTTAGAAAAATCAAAGATTGCCAATATTATGAAGTCTAACCTTTGTATTAATTTCAACCAAACCATAATGGCAATCTACTCCAATTCCTCTATCTATGGTATTATATCAACAACATTTGAATAAAAAAAATTTTATTCTATTCACTATAATATTACAATTCAATGATATTTTCTAACTTCCCATGATAGTCAACTTTAAACTCATTAGAAATTAATTTCTTAACAAAAACCTTATTATTATATGTATTTATACCCTGATCATACTCTTTAGTATGAAAAATATGTTCATTGATGAAATACTTATTATAACACTTTATCTTTCTTTCAGAACCCAAATATAGTAAATTTAAACTAACACTAGTATTTCCTCTTAATAGATAAACCTAGTATAAGATTACAATCATTAACAGTTAACAAGAAATGTGTAATAAAATTAAGTATTATAAGAGATAAGAATAATTAAGCAATCCTTACATGTGTTCTAAACCATATGAAAATTATTCATATTGTAATTGAAAAGTTTAAAAATCAATTAGTTATGAATTTTAAGATAGTAAAAATTGATTATTTTTCTTATAAAAAATTATTTAATCTATCAATTTATAATTGTGTATGTCACACCTAAATATCGTGGTGACCAATTAAAAATTATTCTTCTAATTTAGAAAAGAAAGAGATATCTGGCATCTTGTTCTTTCAAGGAAAAAGGTTTTATTTAAGGAGTCACCACCTAGTATTATGGTCACTAGAAACCCTAACTAGTCAACAAAGATTCTATGATATGGGACTGGTTAAGCAAAAGAAAAGATACTATTATCCTTTAAACGTCTTACTTAAAGCAGGCTGCATTACTAGTTTTGTCTAAAATTGCTAGGAATTTATTCTTTTTTTTCCTTTTTTATTCTTCCTTTTATGTTCCTGACTTTAGCGTCAGTGAACAATTCCTACAAATACTTCCAACTTTGGCGCTGGTAAATATAGCACAAAATCAAAAATAGGATACTCCTGACTCTAGGGTCAGTGAATATTTTCGCAAAAAATAAATGTAAAGAAATTTTTTATGTCTTTTTTTTCTTGTTTATCCTTTATTATTATTTTTCCTTTTTAGATGGAAGTAAAAAAAAACATTGCATAATATATTTGTGTTTAACAGTAATAGTCTACAGATTGAGCATATTTACAAGAAATACAAACACAAGAAAAAAAATAAAACAAAATATGAGAGACCTATAACTAAATCAATGAAGATTTCCAAATATTTTTGAATTTTCTAATATCAAAAAAGGGCTCGTTTGACCAAATATCTAAGTAAAATAGGCTTTAAAAATTACAACCAAGGTATAAGGGTATGTTTTGCAAAAGATACCCTTAGCAAACACAGTTTGGATCGACTAAGCCTAAAGCCTAAACCTAGCTAACTCTTTTTTTCTTTTTGGGTTAGACCTAGCCTAGCCATGCATAAAATGTTCACTCATGCATGTAACAATAACCAATTAATTATTTTAACAAAAAAAAACTTTCCTAGGTATGCAGCTACCGGAGGGGAAGTCGAGGGAGATTAAGCTAAAAAATAGAAAGGTTGAGGGGGGCGGCGATTAGAATAAGGTTCGTTACCCCCTTTTTTTTATGTTTCTCTCTTTTAGGGTTTCTGGTAATGGCATCCTCTTGGAATCTCTTCTTTTAGGCTTACTCTCTAATTGTCCCATCCCTCTCTTTTCTTTCATAGATTGAGGTCTGTATTTATAGTGTCAGAGTTCTTTCACGTGTGAGAGATAAAGTCTCAATCAAACTCATTCTTTTTTTTTTAAGTTCGAATTAGAATTAAATTGAAAATAGATAACTATCATTATCTTAAAGGTAAGGATTATCTTCAAGATGAGGATTATCTTAAACAAGGTAAGAATTATCTTGAAGAAGATAAAGATTATCTTGAAGGTAAGGATTATCTCGAGGATAAAGATTATCTTGAGGATACAGATAGAATGGCAAAGGCACATTGTAGTCCCTAATTTTTCATGCAAGTTGATAAATCATATTTTTCATCAAAATAATCTCTGATCTTTTAATTTTATATTTTAAACCCTGTAAAATTAACTTAAAATCCAATAGGTCAAAATCAGGTTACAACAGTATAAAAGAAATATTATTAAAAAAATATGATATTATAATTATTAAATAGAAGCTTTTAGTTCATTGTCAATTAAATAGCACATAATTATGTGCATGTTCAAATTCAATTTATGTCAAGTAAATTCCATTCATAGCATTTTTTTTATACAGATCATCCAAGATGAAAAAATATTAACAAACTCTCACTCAAAATCACTTCACCATCATCATCATTTCTTAGAACGCAATTGATTTTTATTCTCAAGTGAGGCTTGAAATAGTATGAGATAAATGTTAAGATCTCTTTAACAATATAAGACTTGCAATTGATTTTTATTTTTCACTTTTCTTTTAATGTTCACCGGGTATCTGCATCAAGTTAAGTTAATGTTTTGAGTTAAAAAAAACAATAAAAAATTATTTAGGATGTATATGTAATCTCTAACCTCTCAAATGGATATATCCATATATATTGAATAGAGCATCTAACTTTTGCTTCAAACAGTAAATGTATAGGTAAATGCTTCATTAAGTTAAAGAATGATAGAAAGAATATTATTTCAAGTTTGTAGATTATCTAGATGATATTCTTAAAGGCCTCTCCGTGTGTTAGGTATGCAACTTGTTAGAGTATATATCTCTATAGAAGTGACTAATCTCTATGAGTGCATTTTATATCTCTTTTAATAATAAACCTTGATAAACAATTGGAATAATTGTTTGTATAAACACTTGGAATAATTGTTTGTATAAACACGTGGCAGTCATTACTCTTCATTCCATGCAATATGTAATCCTATAAATTCATTAATCTAAATGTGTTTGAAGTATGTCAATCGGCAAAACATATACTTTTAAGTTATTAGTAGATAAGTAATTGGTTAATACTTAAAAGTGCATTTTTATCAAGGTTTTATATCATCATTCTATACTTGAATTATCAATAACTCCTCAACTAAAATATGTTTTATAATAATATATCTAATAATATAAGATACCTTTAATTTATGATAAATGTTCATTTTAAATGCAGACCTATCACATAAATGAAAGGATTGATTAATGAATTTAAGAACTGAAATTGAAAGGACAAAGAGATGGTCAAACTTAGAAAAAAGATGTCGTTACAGTCCAAACCAAAATACTATTCGGTAATTGGGTCATATCTAAAGTTGTACATCTCAAATTTAAGTCTACTTTATATGGATAGAAAAGTAAGACATAGGCTTATAACTTTCATATGGAGCCTAAGATCCAAAAATGTTATTTTCAAGTCCAAATTGGAGCAACAACAAAAAAGTCTGAATCTGTCCTCCAACCCGAGCATTGTTTAGTATATGGACTATATCTAGAGTTCTAAAAGTCAAAATGATCTGCATTTTTTATACAAAAAAGCTAAGACAATTTCCTACAACTTTTGTGTTTTTTAAGTGGTTTTAATTTTGACGTTGTCAATGATGTTTTTGGATAGACAAGAGAAGATAAGGATTGTCACCAAGTCAAGAGTTGGCCACCTACTCATCAATTAGTTATCAAATCAATAGTTCCTAATTTTAGCCTATAAAAAGAGGTATTTTTCATGTATTTAGGCCTCTTAGTTTCCATATCAAGATCATGTTCTTGCTTTCTCTCTTTATATTTTTGTAATGCTTAAATTTTGCTTTCATTAATATAAAGTTTATGCCTTTCATTTCTTTTCGTTTACTTAATTAACTTTTATCTTATTTATCTTCTTATTTTGTTTATTTATGTCTTTCATTATATCTAACTAAGTTTATTATATCAAGGTGACAGGGTTACACTAATAGTGTAAGAATAAGTATAATGTAAACTCAATATAGACTTTAATGTTTGATACTAATATGTTTTATATTTGTTATATTGTTGACTCTTTAATACTTTGCTTATTAAATGACTAATCTTGATTTATATTATATAACACTTGGTATAAAAAATGCTTAGCACTTTTATAGTTCATACTATATGGTATAACCGACACCTGAGCTATGAAAGAAATTTGATTTATTGTTAACATAAGTTATAATCATGAATGTTTGACGAGATTTACAAGTATTATGACACGACAAAGAGATTGATG